>JAHWFO010001074.1:11899220-11964162 GCA_023313115.1 Rhysida immarginata
TATTAATGAGAAATATCTCATGACCAACAATGCAAGGCAAAGTTTGTGCAACAATAGGTATCAACAATGGTATCAACACGCAATTCACAAACACTAGGCAGGGATCAACAATATATATCTCATGACCACCAATGAAAGGCAAAATTTATAACAAATGATTAGTAACTGGAGATAATGGAGAGATAGCAGACTATTGAGAAAGAGTGCAAAGACGACAGAGGAAGCTCTCCTTTAGCTCCGTTCTATATTGAGCAAATGGTAAGCAGGTCAATAGAAGAATCGGCGATCGCTAGACTACAAAAGAGATGAATGGCCAAGTTTTGATTCAAGACATCGAGAGAAGAAAGGGAAGTGCAACAACATCAAGTGTACATCTAAAGTAAGATTACGTGAGTAAGAAATTATTTAGACTAGCAGTGGCATCTTGGAGAGGTCCATCCATTGTGAGCCTTTAAAAAAAATTGTTTCAAATGTTTATTAAGAATTTTTACTGTATAAATTTTAAGCGTTATCATGTGTTTATTTTTAAGATATTTCAAAATTTATTCCAAAAAAAAAAGTCCGAGCCACACAGGGGTTATCACCTAGCTTATTTGGTAGCACAGCAGATCCAAACTGCAGAATCTGAGGTACTTGAAACCACGTGAAACTTTCGAACATATTCGAGAAGACCAAAAGTGAATGGTTTTTTAGTGCCATCAGTAAATTTAAAGTGTATGGCTCATTGATTTTCATGGAGAAAGCCATAAATAATATCGTTTATCTGGATATGCCCGAAAATTTCCTCATTCCACAGTTAGATGAAGATGATCAAGATGAATTCCTCTACTAACAGTAAGACGGGGCGCCATTACACTTCAGGATTCTCAGTCCAGAATTTCCTTCATAATTAATTCCCAATTCGGTTGAATATTCGTGTAGGCCAATTGCATGGCCACCTCGTTCTCCTGATTTACCTTTCTCGGGTATTTTTTTCTTATGAGGTTTCATTAAAGATCGAGTGATTGTTACATCTTTACATGCTGATCTTATTGAGCTGAGAAATCGAATTTAGGCTGCAGTTTCAAAGGTGACACCCAACGTACTGGATCCTGTTTGCAGCGGTTCAGGTTGGACGTCTGCTGTATCACGAATGGAAGTCACTTCGAACCAAATGACTGTGTGCTGTGAAATTTGGTGTGTTTTGCTCTACAGTTGTTTGCTCTGAATCGATTCTGTACGTTTACTGAATAAACTTTTAAAGTTGTAAAGTTCTTTTTGTAAAATCACCCTACGGTATATTTTAGTTGCAAAAACCATTTAAGTAGGTTATTTTGATTAATAGAAAGTCTTTAATGATTATGTAAAAATTAATATGTTTTTAATAGTTTTGTGAGATTTTAAATCTGGAGCCACGGGTGTACATTTCGAAAACACTGTCCTCTTCAACTTTAAAAATCTCATTTGTGGAATTGTGCTTTCTGTTCTTTTTCAGTTTGTTACTACCATTTTTGGCATTATACCATCAGTATTAACAACTTGTTTATTATTATGCTAAATTCTCATCTGCTCTGAAAAGTGTGTATGAAATTACATTCACTTTTGTTAACTGAAAGAGAATTATTTTTGCAGTGCTTTCATCTTTTTTAACAAAGGACATCATATGTCTTTTTTAAATACCGGTAACAAAATAGCAGATCATATGCACGGATAAAGTAAAACTTTACTTCATCTGTGATCATATGCTTGACTCTTTCATTCTGTATGTATGTGGGAAATTAATCAATTACGTGGAACAAATACAGCAAAGTGATTTAAAGCATCAGCACTATTGAATATATATTGGCAATGTCTGTATATCACTAACATTAATTTTAATTTGTTAATCCACCTTCAACATTTAAAAGATTGTTCGTAGAACTGGTTCATTGCTGGAAATTGGGTGAGGTGAGTGTGTAGGGGAGAGGAAATCAAAAGTGGAAATTTTAATGAAATCTGCTTTGTATCGAGTCATTATATTAAAATAAAATTTTTCTCGACATTTTCCATAATTAATTTATGATTAATTTGAACTTTTCTCTAATCTGCAATAACAAAAGCGTTTTGGTGGAAATGACTATGTACAATATTCATGAAAGGAGATGGTAATGAGTGAACGAATCCTTTGCTTGATGGGGGATATTTTCCATTTGAAAAGTCCTCCTCAGACTTCTCTCCGAGATATCCGGAGCTAAATCATGTCGAGGAGAACATTAGACTTTTCTCCCGATCTTACCCTTTCTATATGCCACTGTCCCCTCCAAGGTAGTATGTTCCTGAAATAGTTTAGTTTAGTGAAACGGAACTTTATCATTTCCATGGACGCGTCTAAAACTAATTGCCGTACTAGTTGACTCGCTGTTCGTGAAAAAACGATGCACAGCAAATGCACGATGCTCATTTGTCCAGTGCTTCCCTGACCACATATTGATTTTTGTTGAAAATAAGATGTACACGGTGAAAATTTGGAGCATTGGTATTGGCTTTATTCGGCAAAAATGGAGCTGGTATTTCGTGCACGGTTTCAAATAATTTTCTCAAGTATGTATTAGACTTGCCCCTCCCCCCCCTTCCCAATATATATCCTGGCTACGCCATGTCCTACTTAAAAGAGCAGCAATATGTAGTAATAATCCCCACACCCTAATCGACTAAACAAAAAAAAACAAAAAAACAAACATCCGAGAGGAAATCCGCACAGTTTCTAAAAACATGTTGCTCCGCGTAGCGACAAACATGAGTCGATGCAATTAACAAGACCTAGGGACAGACATTTGAAAATGACTTTATAATTGTAATCCCGGTTGTCGTCTTTGCTAACGGGTAATTTTACAGTATGTGGCTCTCTCGCGAATTGGTTCCTTTGATAAATTTTGCGTTTTTACCTGAAATGGAGACATCCGTACTCTGTGTCGACCATGCAAATTAGTTTGCATTAAGGCCTTAGTAAGATTAAAAAGCATAAATGTGAAATGTCTGAGATTTGGAGGATTGTGATTTTCGAATCTCATTTAGTGTTGCTTAAACGAATTAAATAAAGCAGACAGACTAGTACAAATTTAACGGTTTGAATACATAAGTATGAATCTCTTAAGTAATTGAAGAATTATAAAAAAATTTAAGGAAGTGTTCAATATTATTTCAATTACAACTGAAAAGAAATCTTTTTCAGTATCTTAATTTGTCATCGTAAAATAGTTACACACGACCTGTGTAATCTCATCCACTCAATAATGGTACCTATTCACCCGAATTCCATTCATTTTTTTCTCTTCAAAATAGTTGTTTCCTCGCACTTGCTACGTCTACTCAATTGTCTTCCTCCTTATTACTTGAGATCTAGTTATTGTATTACTTTATTAGGCTTGTGATTAACTTATTTAGTAAATGCTGCCAGTTTAATCACTTCTCTGTAATTGATCACCTGCTTAATGTGGAAAGCTTGCCAGTCCCCTTCAGATAATAACTTAAATGTTTTTCTTTTGGATACATTAGTCTCCGGTCCATTAAAACCAACCTTCACTGCTTGGAGAAACTATGTACTCGTAAAGAAACCACACAATAGCCCTTAGATCAAAATTTCAAGTAACTTGTGTTCTGATGTCATGAAGTTTATTTTCACTCTCAATATTCCAAACTGTCCCAAATTTTGAAAGGTTTTGTGAATCATCATCTTGGATTTTTTTTTGTGTTCACTTGTTTTGAACTATTTTAATTACGAGAGGCGTTCAAATTTGACCTGGACTTTATTTTTTACAAATCTACAAAACACACACATACACACATCCACACACTAGTCATTTCTCAAAGAACTCTCCTTGCTTCTTCTTTTTTCAGCTTTCTGGAAGCATCTGGATACCGGTTCTGTAGAAATCTTCAGGTTGATGTCGAAACCACATAAGGACACCCTTTTTCACTTCCTCGTTGGAGCCGAATCTCTGCCCTCCCAAAAACTATTTCAATGGTCCAAAAAGGTGGTAGTCGCAAGGGAAGAGATCCGGACTGTGTGGAGGATATAGTAAGATGTTCCATTTGAGTTCCGTCAGTGTGTCCATAGTCAGTTTGGCTGTGTGTAGTCTGGCATTGTCTTGCAGAAAACAAACACCACTGGTAAGGAGTCCTGGTCGCTTTTTCCTTAGTGCCGACTTCAGGGACGTCCTCAAAATCTCACAGTAATAAGGTGCATTTATGTTTCGACATAAATGATACCCTTAATGTCCCAGAATACAGTCGCCATCACTTTCTTTGCCGATGGTGTCATCTTGAATTTCTTGGATCGTGGTGAGTCAGTGTGTCGTCACTCCATGCTCGCACGCTTGCTTTCAGGAGTATGGTGATGAATCCATGTCTCGTCGGCGGTCACAACACGCCTTAGGAAGCTATCACCTTCCCTGTCATATCGCTGCAGCAGTATGGAATAGATTTCCATCCGGGTGGTTTTTGTAATCCTCGCAGAGTTTCTTAGGGACCTATCTGCTACAGATCTTGTTGAATTTCAGATGATTGTCTCCACACTGCCAGTACTGATGTTCAGTATTGAAGCCAATTCTCGGACATGAATCCGCCTGTTGTTCCTTATCAGCTCATTTGTTCGTGCGATGATACCATCATTGACAGCAGTTGCTGGCCTTGCCTTATGAGGTTCATTGCTGGTGGATTCTCGCTCTCCTTCAAACTTTTGGCACCAGGCAAAGACGGATGATCGAGACAAACATGACTCGATGAATTGTCTATGATGTCTCTGATGAATTTCAGATGCTTTCACACCTTCGTTGTGGAGAAACTTGATGATTATTTGTTGTTTCACTTCGGTCGACACATTGCTGTCCACCGTTTTGTTTAAACAAACAATCGGTTGTCATGGCAACCGGATGAGTGATGTTGCATTTGCATGACAGGCGATAGTTGCCATCCCAACAATGAAAGTTTAGATTTTTACAACAATGAAATTTACAAAAAATTAAATCCAGTTCAACTGTGAACGCCCCTCGTAATTATTCTAAAATACATAGAGTGTCTCAAATTGATGTATACACTATTTGAAACGTTAGAACTCAGCAACGAAATGAGATAGAAATATAAGGTTTGTTGTATTTTATGCCTTTAACTTCCTTAAGCCCGTACATGTTCAAAATGTCCACCTTCTGCCATAGTACACTCCCAACACCGATGTCGAACATTCCCGCACCGACCTTTCAACACATCTTCACCATTCCCTCGGCTTCAAACTTGTCTCGGAGTTTTGTTATTATTACCCTTGTTGGCGGTGGTGTACTCTCCAACGTCGTTGAACCTCAATAACATTCTCAAATTTCCAATAACACTTCAGTATCCATTTACGTTCATCGAATGAAAGTTTCACCGCCATTTTGGTTTAATAAACGTGTTTGCTATGCTTTTCCAGCGTCGTCTGGATCATACACAACAAACCTTATATTTCTATCTCATTTCGTTGCTGAGCTATAACGTTTCAAAGAGTGTATACATCAATTTGGGACATTCTGTATACTGTAATCAATGTCACTGTTGTAGCCGAGGGATTGCATGTTTTTTTCGTTTCTAATATTTCGAGAGGTTGCTGTTTTTGCACATGACAAATTAGTCCTTAATTCAGATTTTTAATGCCTTCATTTGTCTTTAATGTCTTTCAGTTCTAGCTTTTTCTCATTGTTAACGTGTGTGTGTGTGCGTGGATGTGTGTTTGTCTTGGACAGCGTAACGCAAGCTGTGGAGAATGGCCCATAGGAGAGATTGCGTAAAACTTATTGTAGATCAAGAAATTATAATTATCATTTTCATTATCCACCATCTTAAAAAAATCACTCTGTCGACACAGTAGCGAACTGGGACTTTTTTTTTTTTTTTTTTTTTTTTTTTTTTTTTTTTTTTTTTTTTTTACCAGGGTTTGAGTCAACCAGAGCGTTTTACCACATTGTTTCCATATTTATCTCAGTAAAAAAGTGACGGCCAAAAGAAAAAAAGATTAATCGCCAATATTATTGATAACTCCATTTCTTATACTACAACACAACTCATTTACCACAGGTCAACGGGATAGCTCTTATGGTCAGTCTGCCGCCGGTTCGGCAAAATTAGAAAAGAAATCGCGAGTATAAAAAACTTGCACACCCTATTTTAGGATGAGGAGATTCTTCCTTGTGTTTTTTTTCTCACTTTCGATTAGTGAAGACTTATTCTCCTATGCTTTTCCGTTGGGAAAAGAGAGTTACAATCGTAATGAAGTTGTAACACCAGTCTTCCCAATTTCGTCCCTTTATCGATTTTAACCTCTTCTCTTGTTTTCTTGTTTATTTGTTTTTTAACCACTAGGGCATCCATTAAACAAAAAAATCGAGCAAAAAATTAGAAACCAATATTTTACTGTTGAATGTACTGTACGACAAAATCTATTGATGGATCACTACATAGAGGGTATTGTATAAAAGGTAAATAAAAAATTCGAGAGGTAGTGGAAGATGATTTAAAATGAATAAAAGTTGATTCCAGAAGATATAATAATAAATGATTACATTTTTCCCATTATTGGGTTCATCACATCAATCAAAGTTATAAAATAGAATCAAATTTATTAAAAAGCAATCGGATGAAAAAGGACAAATAATTTTCCGATTATATTGCAGTCTTTTTTTGAGTCTGTGCGTGTGGCCGCAAGAAAAATGAATTTTGGAAATTCTGATTTCGGATTCTTAAAGATCATCAAAAAGTAGAATAGGAATGTCTCAAAGACCGACCCTCAATCTCTCTCTTCATCGATAAAATTGAGTTCAAACTCTAAAGGTCAAAACTCAGACTTGATAAAAGGTCAAAATTCAAACTCGATGAACGTTATCTTATTTTCTAGAAAGGGGTTGTGGTCACTTTGGCACTAAAAATAAAAGTTCATGATCTTCAGATTTTCAATTCACCGGTTTTTATGATCAGATTTTTCAACTAACAACTCAGGCGTCCGGTTGGTCATTAAGATACCCGTTGCTTTGTTAATGTTTTTGTTTGAATTCTCCATCGTTGCAACAGCAATAAAAGATATATAAAAAAAATTTTAAAGTACACACTTTCACCTTAAAAAGCGAAGTAAAAAGTAAAAAATATAATTTAAAAAAAGGTTTGGTTCGGTTTGGTTTGTTTGGTATTAACGTCCTTTTCAACTGCCATGGTCATTTCAGGACGGCGTTATAGGGGCCGCAAATTTTGCCTCGCAAGGGTTCTTTAACGTGCAGCCGGCAAAAGACTACACGGGACCAACGGCTTTAAAAAAAGTTAAAAGTGTGGTGGCACGTTTATTATATAGTATTTTCTTTTTAAAATTAATATTAAACGTGCCACCACACTTTTACCTTTTTTTAAATTAAATTTTTTACTGAGAAAGTGTGTGCTTTAAAATTTTTATCTTATTCTTTTTAGTCTTTATTTTTAAGCTTTTATATGATACCTACAAAACCAAAAAACTTCGTCTGCCCAGTCGGCTACGTTTGTATTTCGGGAAAGCGTTTACAATACATTATGCTGGCTAGCCATAAACAATCCTCTCCACAAAGACGTCACAATCAACAACTTTCCTTGCATTGATGATCACATTAACAACAATTATACATAAGACAATTAATAACGATAACAATAAACAACAATACAGGCAGTCGTTACGTCATGATTACACTATATACATATTAAACTTAAATATTAAATTATTTACGAATAAATGAAAGACTAGTGAAACTAACGATTGAAACGTGCATTGTCATCGATAAGACGTCGGTGAGGACACACAAACAAGTGAAGTTCAATAAAAGTGTGTAAAAAAAAAGTGGCTTGAAAAGATCTAACGATTAGTTTCAAAACCTATGTCATTTTCATTCAACTATTGCGTTTGTTTGCGATTATCATCTTACAGTCGAACCAACTTATAACAAATTTTTAAATGTCCGCAAATTTGTTCGTTATAACGGTATTTCTTTATAAACGTATAGTGGATAGTCGATAGTATAGCAAATTTATTTTTATTTAAGTCGATTTCTTTATATCCAACAAAGAAAAAAAACCCCTCAATTGTATGCTTTTCAATGTTTTTAATAAAAAAAAATATTAAGTCCCTTTTTATCCTTCCCAGCTTCTATTTCCTTTATGATCTTAATTTTGGTTTGAGATTAAATCATTTTCTTTTTGCCATCATTTCGAGAGATATTGAGACTAAAGATTCACAGACGCGTGCATATGATAATTGTACAGTGGAATTCGGGTGTTTCTCTACTCTGCATTCCTCATTTTCTGGTCCTACCGAGTGAACTAACCCAATGACAAATTGAGACATGGAAAAAAAATGTTTATTTTTTAAAAATTCGCTATAAATCCAAACAAACGTTGTGTAATAGCCCATAAAATGATTCTTTATATACGTATTTTCGTTATATCAGATTTCGTTATAACCAAAGAAAATTTGTACAGTTTCAATTAACTTCGCTTTTTTGTTATAAAGACATGCAGGCTACTTCTTGATTTTTCTTTAACAATAATATTGCTATACCCTGTCCAACGAAAGATGAACTAAATTTCCATTTTTTATTGTTAGACCCTATCAATTTTACTTTGCAACATTGTCTATCAATTGAATTCAGAAATTTAATTGGGACACGCCCAGTTCATCTTTCGTTAGACAGAATATAGTCTTTAAAATAATTTAACAATTGGTCAGACATTTAAACGCGTAACGACACACATGAGGATGCAGGAATTAATTTTTTAGTGCAAAATTGAAGAGTACCTAAGAGTCGCTGACCAATTGTATACACTTCTATTAAGTTTTGTACCTAAGAGCACACTCATTATCTAATTGGACAGCTTCTCCAGTGACAAGTCTTTTCATTTTTAAACCTATTTTACAGTTTGAAATTTTAGTTTCATCATCCAGTTATCCAATATGAATTCTATTTATCCCTTAAACCAATTCTTAGCGTTCTGTTTAATACATGTTTCCTTGTTTTCGTTGTAAAACGTCTTTAAAATTTTCATTTCTTTCTTTATTTTCTTGTATCGGTTTCGATACTTTTTCAAAACCGTCTTGAAGATCGGTGCAGAGATTGAGAGCATTTTCGTTTGCTAGACCTCTTTCAGTTATTTGCTAGACCTCTTCTTTAAGATCTTGAGTACCTTACATTTACTGTTCGCTAAGCAACTGACCAGGCGGCTACTCCCTTTAGAAAAGGTCTTCTCTAAAAGATCTTGATTGCAAATTCACGATCGAACAGAATTGCATTGTTTATGGATAAAGTGCAAAGATCCGAATAGAGATAAAACTAGTGAACCGTCATGCAAATTTAAGTTGTGAAAATGGTTTCCAATACCTCTATGCCGTGGATGACAGAATTGAATAGAATTAATAATAAGTCTCAATATAAATAATGCGATGTAAACAGTTTATTATTATTATTATTATTATTATTATTATTATTATTATTATTAACATTGTTTGGGGAAGCCAAGCTCGGATCAAGTCCGGAAGCCAATCCCAGGGGCGGACTCAAATGCAAGGGAGGGAAAGTTACGCACTCGTAGGAGTATTAAAGTTTGGGTGTAGGAATTTCCTTACTATGTGACAGGTGTTTAGAATTGTGGCTTTTTGTAAGGTTTTGTATAAGTGTGGGTTTAAATTTAGTGTTGACAGGCTTTTGTGTAGCGAGTGTTGAATAACCCTAGTGGCAGAAAGAACGATAGGAACAATGTGTACTCTGTTAACTCCCCAAAGGCGGTTTATTTCGTGTGCAAGATCCGTATATTTAGTGATTTTGTCAGTGTATGTGTTTTGTAAATTGTGTGTGTTGGGGATGGAGATATCAATTATGTAAGTCACTTTGTTTTGCTTATCTACTAGTGTAATGTCTGGTCTGTTATGAGGTCTGTTTTGTCAGTGATTATAGCTCTGTCAAAACATAGTTTATGTGTGGTGTTCTCTAAGACAGTGTCCGGGATATATTTATAGAATGGTGTGTGAATGTCCCTTAGCTTGTGTATCTTAGCTAGATGTTGATGTATGATGTTGGCTACCTGGTTATGTCTGTGCAAATAATCTGTCTGCGTGAGTATTTTGCAACTGGATATGACGTGTTGGATGGTTTCCTCTGCGATATGGCATTTCCTGCAAGACCCGTCAGTCGAATCTTTGATAATATGTTTTCTGTAGCTTTTAGTGTTAATAACCTGGTCTTGTATGGCAATCATGGTTCCTTCAGTTTCCCCAAAGAGATTCCCTTCACTCAACCAAAAGTTCGACGCTTTTTTGTCGACGTGTGGCTGGTTGAGGTCAGAAGGATGTCTACCGTGGAGTTGCTTTCCGAGCCATGGTTGAAGTTTAGTGCATGTTGTAAGAATGTTATGGGTGTTCTGCACGCTTTTCAGATTCAGAGGTGTATATTTTGTATCAGCCATGCAGATTGCTTTGTGCAATGGTGATGTGTGTTGTTTAGAGTAAAAGAATTCTCTGAGTGACTTGAGTCTGTTTCTGATGTAGATCTATTATGTCAATAAGATTTCTGCCTCCCTCTGAACGAGGCAGGGTGAGTCTTTCAATAGCTGCGTGTGGATGGTGTTTTCTGTGCTTTGTAAGCAGTTTACGTTGTTTCCTTTCAAGTCCCTCAAGATCTGTGTGTGCCCACTGTATGACTCCAAAGGAGTAGGAGAGTATTGGCGTGGCATAAGTATTGATGGCCTTGATTAAATTTCTGGAATTTAAATGCGTTTTAAGTATTCTCTCTAGCTTATGAAGATATTGTTTAGTGAGTGTATTCTTTATGTGTTTGTGCTCCAGAAGCTTGGCTTGCTTAAATCCTAGATATTTGTAAAATTTTCCATAGCAGCAATGTGATCTGGTTCATTTAATGTGAAGCCCCCCCCCCCCCTTCCATGAGTACTCTATTTTCAATGTGAATGGTTTTGCATCTGTCCAACCCAAATTGCAGGTGTATGTCTTTTGAAAACGTTTGCGTAATGTCAAGTAATTGGTGCAATTGTGTTTGTGTGGAGGCGTAGAGTCGTCCATGTAGAGTAAGTGTGAAAGCGTGTAGTGGCAGCTTTTATTATGTTTAATTGTGTAGCCGTAAGTTGTGCTGTTCAGTCTGTTGGAAAGTGCATTTAGTGCAAGACAAAACCAGAGTGGGCTCAGTGCGTCACCCTGGAAGATGCCCCGGTTTATCTGTATTTTGTCAGTCGTGATGGTTTCACTGTTGAGTGTGAGGTGTAGTGTAGTTCTCCAATGCAGCATTGTACTTTCTTAAACCGTGATAGGTGTAGGGTTTATTTTATATAATCGTAGTGTATATAAAAGCCATGAGTGTGGGACACTATCAAAGGCCTTTTTGTAATCAATGTAGGCTGCATGGAGATGTCGATGTTTATTGTGAGTTTGCCGGAGGACCACACTGTCTATCAGGAGTTGCTCCTTACAACCCATGTGATTTCTACGGCATCCCTTTTGTTGCTCAGTGAGAATGTTGTTTGTGTCTATGTGTGTATAAATTTTGTTTGCGATACAGGCAGTTATTATTTTGTAAAGTGTAGGTAGGCATGTGATAGGTCTATATTGTGTGACTTTAGTACCATGTATGTTATTCCTAATGTGAGGAAATGGCAATGTCTGAGGTGTTTGCAAAGTGTTGAAGATCTGTTTTGCAAGGATCAGATGCAAACAGGTGAAGCGCTTATACCAGAAGTTCTGAATCCTATCTACACCTGGAGCCTTCCAATTGTGAGTACGTTTAATGACTTGTGAGAGTTCATCTGCTGTTATGTCAGTATAAGGCATGTTTGATAGTGCGGATGCTAATTGCTCCTCTTCCCTGATCCAGCTAGCTTCCCTATTATGTTCAACTGAGACAGACCAAAGAGACGACCAATAATGTTGGAGTGCTGTTTGTGTTGGCAGACCAGTGTTTTGTGTCTGTGTATAATCTTTGTTTAACTGCTTATAGAATGTCTTCTCATCGTTTGCGAATAACTTGTTCTGCTGTTTACGCTGAGTGCATGTTTTGTATCTCTTCAGGCGTTGCGTTTTTGCAGCTAACTTTTGTTTATTATTATTATTAATTTAGCGATATCGGGGTTATATTTTCTCACAATCTTTCTTTTAGCGAGCATATGAATTCCCTGTATCTGGATACATGGCGTCGCCTGGGTTTGATTAAAAGGGCTTTGTTTTTTTTTCTGATTTGAGGACTGTCCACACGCTATTTAAAGCTTTTGTCGTCCCAAAGCTCATTTATTGCTCTTGGATTTGGTTCGGTGGAAACTCACAAATACTTAGCAAAATTCAGCATATATGCGCTAGGCTTTACTCGTTTATACGCAAACGGACAAGTAACATTAGATTGGGATATGATTGTCCGTTCGAGTTTCGCCTAGATCGTATCATTAGCATAATTTTATTTAACATCTTAGTTAGTATTTTATTTAATAAAATCTCTGTGTCGTCGCTATATAATGATTTCAATTTTAACTCGTTTCAAAGGACGCGTAGGGGGCTTGTTTTAAAGCCCTCTACTAGTTGGAACTCTTTTCTTTCTCGGATCAATCCGGTGCATAAACTAATACAAAATTACATAAGGTATTTTAATGACATCGACCTTTCTCTTTCGGAGGGTCTTCATTTAAAGCTATTCTCTTAATTTTAATAATTTTTTTCCCCATTTGTGCGTGGTTTCTTGTTTTTTTTTTGTTTTTTTTTTACTTTTTTTTTTTTTCGTGTTTGTCCGCTCATTTCTTTATTATTTGTTTTATTCTATTAATGTTATTTTTTTCTGTCTTTGTCCGCTCAATTAACTATTTAATTTTTTTTATTCGTTTTTTCATTAACCCCGTTTTGGGCTTAGGCCTGTTGGGGGACAACACTGGGTTCGATCCTCCAATCTATCTGGTGGTCTCTTCCCCTGTTGTTGTTACATTATTATTATTATTATTATTATTATTATTATTATTATTATTATCATCCTGTTACCCTATATTCTATATATTATTATTACTTTTCTTTTTATGTTATCCTAGAGAATAGAATAACCTCGCATGCTTCCCATTCTTTCTGTCTTAATTCTTCTTATTTCATTTATTTATTATTATTCATAGTTCTCTTACTATTATTTATTAGTTCTTTGTCTCTTGCTTCTCCTAAGTTATTCCTTTCATATTTGTCCTTTATTGGTGTTTTTTCTTTGTTCTCCCTTTTCTTTTTTAGATTTTTCTCTAATTCTTAACTGCTTTTCCTTTTTTAATTTTTAGATCATATTATTTTCTCTTTATTAATTTCCCTTTTTTTTTAATTATTCTACCCATTTACTTGTACTAATTAATTTACCTATTATTTCTTTTATTATTATTATTATTATTATTATTATTATTATTATTATTATTATTATTATTTTATTATTATTTTGTTTTTATCTTTCCTGTTATTACTATTAACGACTGCACAGGATATAACTGTATAGGAATCTGTAAGGACTACTGTAGCTGAATCCTCGTAAAATGTCTAAATCATGTTCAATATGTTTGGATTTGTTACCTCGAAATGGAAGTCACGCCGTATGTTCTGGTTGTAAAGCTGGACTTCATTTCCGGTGCTCCATTGCTGAGGCGACTTGGAAAGCGAAATCAAAGGCATTGAAAGCATCCTGGATTTGTGTAAACTGCAGAAAAATGTCAGGTCCTGGCAAAAACGCGGAGGATGAAGAATTTCACAGAGAATTGGCTGGAAATTTGCAACGACCTATCTCATGTTTAGAAAGTGATGAGCAAAATGAGAATCAATTATCCAGCATTCAGGAACTTCATAAAAAAATGGATCGTCTAATTATTGAAAACGGAATATTAGTTGAGCTAAAGAAAAGTATAAAAGAAATGGAAAAATCCTTGAAATTCTTATCCGAAAAGTACGATGAAATTATACACAAGCAACAACAGCTAGAGTTAGCACAAAAGAAATGTGAAGAGAAGAATAGTAATTTGGTAGCGTTGTGTATGACTCAACAAAAGCAAATTGATAATCTAGAATGTAAGATTAATATTTTAGAGCAGAATAATAATTCGTGCAATATAGAAATAACAGGACTAACACTTAGTACGTATGAAGAAAACATCAAAGAAATTGATAAACTAGCAAAAAATTTAAATATCAAGGACTTTGACCGTTCTCAAATAATTATGCTTCATACCAAGTCATTTCAAAAGGGGTCGGTCGTTGTTAAAATGAAAAATATGGAAGCCACTGTCAATTTTCTAGCTGGTAGAAAACATTTGAAAAAACTAGCTAGTAGTAACGAAAGTTATAAACATGTGTTCATAAACGAACATTTAACGCACACTAATAAGGTATTATTATGGAAGCTTAAAGAATTAGCTAAAACCAAGCATTGGAAATACGTGTGGGTCAAAAATGGAAATATTTTTCTTCGGAAAAATGATGGTGATAAAGTTCTGAAGATCACAGATATACAAGAACTGGATTCCTTAGTACAGTAATGGATTGAATCTTTGAAATTTCTGTTGATTGGTGTTTTTGAGAAAATGTAAAATTAATCAATTTTAGTTATGGAGAATATCAATTGTTGCTTTGTAAACATTCGCAGTGTGAAAAAGAACTGGGAAAATTTTGAAGCCTTTGTGTCACTAAATCCTAGTTATAATGTAATAGTTTTATTAGAAGTAAACATCCATGAAGATGAGATCCAGCTATTTATGTTACGTGGGTTTAACTTTTTCGTTAACTTAAGAAATAATAAAAGGGGAGGAGGGATCATTATATATTATAAAGGGGATTTAGACATTGTCTTTGACAAAAAAAGCAATATGCAGGAATGCGAATGTGTAAATGGAAAAATTGGAATTAATATAGATAAGGCTGGTAAGAAGTGGTTTGTGGATTTCTTGGTAATTTATCGGCCCCCAAGCAGTAACATTGATAAGTTTTTATTATCACTTGAGTCATTTATCAAAGTTAGAAAGCAGCTTGATGATTTAGTAATTTTCGGTGATATGAATATCAATGTAATGAATGAGCATTCATCATATACTCGTAATTACTTAGCCTTATTATCACAATTTGGGCTAAAACAAGTTATTAATGTACCAACTAGGACTGAATTGTATGGGAATAAAATTTCAAAAACTATAATTGATCATGTTGCTATTAGATGTGTCAAATGGAATATTGAAGTTAATGTATCATCTGTTAAATTTGCCGATCACAACTTAATTAAATGGAGTCTTCAAGTGCCGAAAAGAAATAGTAATAATAGAAAAATAGATTATGTTAGCATTATAAACACTAGTGTTGTGAATAAGAACGTAAAGAATACAAATTGGAATGAAATTTTAAATTTGGAAAAAACTGAAGATATTTATGCTTTTTTGGTGAATAGGTTTAATGCTATCTATGATAAATCGAAAACTTGCATAAAGCTCGGTAAGCAAGGCAAAAAACCCTGGATTTCGCAAGAATTATTAAATGAAATTGAAAAAAAGAACAACTTATGGAAAAAGGTGAAAGACTCCCAGTATAATAAAACTTTAATGATACAATATAAAAATATAAAAAACAGAGTGAACTCGCAATTGCGATACGCTAAAAGACATTTTTATAGAAATCAATTTGATTTAAACTTAAAAGATTCAAAGAAAACCTGGGAGTTAGTAAACCAGTTAATTGGGAAAAACAAGGTCATTGATAACATTGAAGAGGATTTTATTATGGAGAATCTCGACAATTTTAATGTGACATTTAAAACTGAAGTTAATAAAATTCGTCAACAAATAAGTAATATCACGTTTGTAACAGATAAAATTAAGGATATATCTAACACAATTATTATAAGTGAAGTAGAAGAGAAAGAGATAGACAACATTATCAAAAAATTGTCACCAAATAAGGGTGCGGGATATGACAAAATTAGAATGAAAGACATTAAATATAATTTGAGATACCTGTTAAAACCTCTAACCTATTTCTATAACAGAATTCTTATTTCTAGCAAAATTCCTGACCAGATGAAAATAGTTAAAATTAGACCTATTTTTAAGAAAGGATCAAAAGTGGAATGTACAAATTACAGACCAATAGCGATTTCGTCATCTCTAATGAAAATTTTGGAATGCCTCTTATTAAATAAACTTGAATCCTTTTTTAATAAATACAATATAATGCACTCTCAGCTATATGGGTACACGAAAAAGAAAGGGACTCAAATGCTATTATCACATATGACAGATGAATTAAATGAAGCTTTTCATCATGGTTTATATGCCACTGTGGTTTTTTTCGATTTAAGTAAAGCATATGACATGGTTGATCATGAAATATTGATAGCTAAATGCAAAAAATATGGCATTCGAGGAAATATGAGTTTGTTATTAAGAAACTTTTTGAGCAACCGTGCACAGAAAGTTTGCATGAAGGATCGATGCAGCAGCAGCACTTCAGTAAAATGTGGTGTATTTCAAGGATCATTATTAAGTCCAATGTTATTTAATTTATTTATGAATGATTTACCATTAAATATTGAATATGGAAAAATTTATTTATATGCGGATGATATTGCTTTATCAATTGTTCACAGAGATGAAGCTAAATTATTGGATGAATGTCAAAAAAATGTATCCCATGTTGTTGATTGGATTAAAAATAATAGATTAAGTTTAAATGTAATGAAGACGCATATTATGAAATTTAAAGTACCAAATAAAAGATACGAACTGATGTTTAATACAAGAATTAAAGTTCATGAGACAAATTGTTGTGCCAAATTAAATGTATGGAGGCATTGTAACTGTGCTGTAATTCATGAAGCCTCAGAATTAAAATATTTAGGACTCATTTTTGATTCTAATTTAAGTTGGAGAAATCATATTGAAAATTTATGTGCTACATTAAGGAAAATTATACTTATGATGTACTATGTAGTATGGTTCTGTCCTGTAAAAATCAGAAAATTACTATACGTAGCATACTTTGAATCCAGGATGCGATATGGTATTTCAATTTATAGATTCTCATCGGCTGCAAGGGAAGTTGAAAAATTACAAATAAGAATAATAAATCTAATTGGCACAAATTCAATATATGACAAGTTAGACACTAATAAGAAATTCAAAAAGCTAAAAATCTTAAAATTTCAAGATCTATATGAGTATATCATCTTTGTGCAAAATTTTTTTAAGAGTAGCTGGCTGTATAAAACTGTAAACACACGTAATTTGCGTAACAAGCAAACCTTTATTGTTCCACGAATTATGAATAATTATGGTAAAAAGCTAAGAAACTATTATATCCCAACATTTTTTAATACGGTACCAAAATGGATTCAAACATTGAGATCTTTTAAATTTATAAAAGCAGCATATTATAGATGGAAAGAATATTATTAATTATTTTGACAAAGTATTATGTTGCTGATCAAGTAATATTGTCATTTTGTCTGTAGTATAGTATTGTGAATTTTTAGTTTTTTATAGTTACATGTATTTGTTGCAATGTATCATATTATCCCATACAAGCCATATATGAGGCTTCGGGATAATTAGTTATAATGTAATTGTTTTTATTTTTTTTGAATATATAAAATATATAAAATATAAAAATAATTATTATTATTATTATTATAAGAATTACTCCTTTTAAGATTTTTATTGGAAATAAAATTTGAAAAGTCAAATTTTTTTATCACTCCTCTATAAAAAAGCAATTCAAATATATTTTCCATTTCTTTCACATCTTTTTTTAAAACTAGATAAGCTGTCAATCCGTCCGTTTTGCCTTTGATTTGGTTTCGCACCCGCTTGATGTTTGTTCTGAGTCTTTTGCCGCCTTGAAGAGAAACACGTGATGAAATCGCTTCGTTCCGGTCGCCATGGCAACCGGAAAGGAAGGCGGGCGAAAAGGGAGGGGTTGGCGGCACTGGCATCGAAGAGTCGACGCGACGCTCGCTTTTCATTCCGGCTGCGACAAGGCAGCCGAGAAGCACGCGCGATCTCCCATTCTTCTTCTCCGGCCGCCCGCCCGTTTGCATCCCGAGTGTCGCCGCCGCCCAACAAAACTTCCCCTTTCGGAAATCTTCGACGATCACGGCTACAGTCTTACTCTCTGCGCTACCAGCCATCACCCGAGCACGGATCCGTGGAGATACTTAAGGGTGAGTGACTAAACTTTTATCACTTTTTTATCACTTGAATTGGCATGGTTCACTTACTCTAAAAGAAATTTTAAAAAAAATCGCTTGATTAAAGGAGTGTTACTGTAAATTTATAACAAAGTAAAGGTTTGGTAGACTGTTATTTTTCATTATGTCACACCAAAAGAGGATAAAGAAATTTAAAATTGAAATGAGCCAGTAATTGCCATTTTTGAGAAGGATAAATTTTTGAATACTTTTCTGTTATTCTATTCTGAGTTATTCGTTATCCTAAGTGTTTCTTATCGAATCAATTTTCGTCGTGTAGGCTGTCGATGAAGTTTGCACAAAAAAATTTCCTTTACGCATAAATTAATTCAACTTGTTACATTCAGGAAGAAAAGCAGCGTTTCAAAAATATAATAAACGACACATATACGACAGTAAAGTTGATAATATTTTTAGATTACTTGAGAAGGGATAAGTTATTTGCATTTCGCTTGAAACGTTATAATGGGAAACTGTTTAAGGGTGACACAGCTATTCCATAAAAACGCTATTCATTCAGGATTATTAACAACTCTTCCTAGTATTAGAAAACACAAAAAGTCATTCAAAAGCGTGGGTTTTGTATTAAATCGAGTTTCCAATTATTTATTTAGGGGTGAGAAGAAATAGCAATTTAAAAAGTATTTCTAGTTGGAATCTGACATACGTTTTTAAAAATATTTCTATTTTGTTTTAGTATACCTTGTTATTTTTATAACCGTCACCGTTTTAATGTAAGTTTTTTGTCACTTTTTTAACGTCAAATTTAATTATCATCTCAAAGTGTGGGTTGTATTGAACCATTTTTTTTAACAGCTTAATGATTCATTTTAAATTAATTGGCTGCGTCTATATCGGGAAATCAGGTAATGAATTTCAACTCTGTTGGCATTTCTGCAGTACGCCCATGTTGTGAAAACGAAACAACATTATCAAACGACTTTAATTTGATCACTAAATACGCTTTAATCATTCTAATAAATATTTAATTATAGAATCATTGACTAAGCATATAATGAGCGAAAAAAATCGATTTAGTTTTAACGTTTGATTTAATATTAAGCGAACCTTACTTCTTTTATATAAAAATCAATTATTTTTATCAAAAAATGAATAAAAGAAAACTTTCTTTTAAAATTTGAATTGAAGACCAGTTACTTCGTATTTCTGTTAAAGATATTTGTTGCCCCTTACCTGCACTCTGTGGCTCTATTTAAGTGTATCTATATTTTTACTCGTTGATCGATATTCTACAAAATGTATGCAAATACGTCGAGATATAATATAAATTTTTAATCACCTTTCGTGTTGTTGAGCCATTTCAATCCGAAGCATATTAAAAAAAAAATAGCTTTCCGTTGTTCGTTTAATGGAAATATGGACCGTTGTATTTCGTAAATGGCCTGAGTTCATTTTACCTGTTTCGAGATATTTAAGGTTTTCATAATAAATGACTTCGCAATTTTGTGAAATAATAACTATTACGATTTTAGGAAGCACTTTACGATTTTTTAAAAAAATCTACTCTCGATCTGTTTGTGTCGTATCGCCAACCAATTTTCAGTTGATCAAGGCAAGCAAATATTTTAAAATATATAAAAAATGTAAAAAAAAAAAAAAAAAAGTTCATACTAAAATTTAAATTTTTTCTCAGTTTGTTTTTTCAGTTTTATTTTCTAGAAATGGACCCTCCCCGCTTTCATAATAAACGGCCCATATAATGAAATACCATGCCCAATATTCTTAAACGATCTATTTTCTAATCTATTGCTGCAGTTTCAAGGCATTTTTCTCCATTCCTTCCAAGCAGGTGAAGTTTTAAATGACAATTGCATTTTTTCACAGTTGAATTGCAACAGATTTTCTTCATTTTCTTCCCCCTTTTCCTATTGTCTGCTAAACTAGTCGATCGATTCGTTAAGTTTCGAAACTCGTTTTTTCTTTTGGCATAAATCGAAAATAATAACTGGGCTTTCAACGCCATTCGATCGATTAATACTTAAATTTAGAACGAAATAATATTGTTTTAATTGTTATTTAACTACTTGCAGTTAACGTAAGTGGTCCGACAAGATGAAAATTTAGATCAGACTCGTATGAAGGAACGTAATTCTTTACTGATATTAGCTGGTTAAATGTCAGAAAAATAAAGCTGCATTCTTTCGATTGCTCTTAGAATTATTAGTCATTATTTTTCTTAAAAAATTTGTTTTTGAGTTTTATAAAATAATGATAAATTTTAAAACTTAAATGGAAATTAAACGTACCAATTATCAAAAAGACAGACAATAATATTGGTTTTTATAAATTTAAATTTATGAATCTTAAAAAATAATATTTATTTGATCGAACTTAATGATAAAAAAGATTCTAGATGGATAGTTTTTGAAATCGTTTAGTCAGCAGTATTGATGCGCTTTGTGCTGTCTCCGTTTTATGACTTTTATTGTTCCGTTCTTCTTTTCCCCGATTAATTGTGCAATAAAATTATTTTTCTCCCGGAAACACCATAATTGAAATAAATATAAATTTTTTTCCAAATATATTTCGATCTTTAGCCCCTAGCTATTACGTTAATAGAAACCGACAGATAAAAAATAATAAAGAAAATGATGAGCATGCAAAACTCTCATATTTTGAGAATCATACACTACGCTCGTATTTTTTATGAAGTCATGTACTTCGTTTATGGAATTGCACTTAACGTTAGATATTAAGAAGTAAGAATAAGAGAGAAGGGGAAGAGAAGAATGGATTGAGTATATTTTGCATCGTTATTTGTAGCAATGCAGCTCATGTTGACTTCAATTTATGGCATAGCAATTTCATTAGAAGCAGGTTAAGCGCCGTCTCTAATACGGTTCTTCAACTCGAATGGGAGAGGATGTTTTCACGAACTTTGAGGGGGCTAGAAAATCGGATGTTCCGTTAAAAGGCCACCGCTGCTGTTGCGCCCAACACTGGCGTGAAGGAGGGAACGGAGAAAGGAAAGATGTTCCTCGGTGAATTATGTCCGCAGCGCCGCCTGTTGCCTCGAGCGACGCCTTTTCCAAACTCAGCAGGTGGCGCTGGCATTCGCCATTCTATACACCCACACCCAAACACAGACGCACACGCAGTCCCAAGACTCCTTAAGCCGGCATTCTGGCTTTTCTTTCCATTTCTACGGAATTCTACTTTCAGTCGCAAATTAACTAATTTTTTGGTGGACGAACATAGGCGTTGCTTTAGCATAGTTGACAGGTAAAGCCTCTCAGCAGATCAAGTTCTTGTTTCTCCTTCCTTTTTCCATCTTGTTTTCTTTTTTTCCTTCTCCGTGTAGGAAATGTTCGGATTTCTTCTAATTTATTTGTGCAAACAAACAAATTAAATAGAAATAACCCAGCAGCAACCAATCGCAAGGGGGAAACATCTGGATCATGTTTATCAAATCTCGTTTAACTTGAAGCGGTTTTGTTTGATTGTTTGCTAGCAAAACCATTGGAGAAATGGCATATACGACAACTCCATGAATAATAATTTATTAACTAATACAAAGCAACATTTCTTTTTTGATCTTGAAATTTTACTATTTTTTTTTTGTTAAGCACATTTGGTTTATTCTTACAAATATTACTAAAAATTGCAAGCCTTTCGAGTTAACAAATATATGACTCAAGGTTACTGGGGCGCAGTGGCCAATGTCAAATTTTTATTTTGATTGCCTGCTTATCAAGCTGAGCCAACACATCCCTCCCCCCTACACTGGAATCTCTTGTTAATAACTGGGACTCGTTATTGCAAAATTCCGTACCTTACATTCCTTTTAATTTTTTTTTTACAAACAGGTTTTTTACAATCATATTTATTTTTGTTTTATGTCTTTTATCGAATATTTTTAAAGTAATTTATATTTTCTGAACTATCGGTTAAAAGTTTATTAAAAAAGTGAAACGTAGTTTGGATCACATTTTTCTCGAGAAATTTAATAAGAATTTTGTACAGACTAGAAATTGTAAGACTTAATTTTTTTTTAAAAGTAAAAATTTAAAAATGACGTTTATAAAGTAAATTTAATAAGAAACTTAAAGTAAACACGATATCTTCTATGTCATATAAATGTCTATTATTATTTATTCTATAAATGTCTTGTTTTCGTTTGAAAAACGTAAATTAAAAGCACGGTTAGTTTTCCTTTTCTACAAGTACCGTTGTGAGATAAAATATATTAAATAAACATTATTTCTAGATCGCCACGCAGAATACGTTTTTATCTATGAATTGCATGAAAATATGAAAATTGAGAAAAATCCTAGAACCTCTATTATGTTACACTAGAGGCGATTATAATGAAATTATTTCAACGTTGTTGAGTGTTTTACGAAGTAGAAAACAAAGCGTACTAATCTTTACGAAGAGATTCTATTCATTAAATTTAATTAAAATTTGTTTTTGTTTTCGTAGCGCAATTTTGTAAATAATAATTTGAACTTCAAACTTTGCGTGTTTTTTCGAGTTAACCGGTGAATAATGCGCCTTGCTTTGCTTTTTTTGAGGGTGTTGCTGAAGTTATTTCATATGTTATTTCCCAGGAACAAAATCAACAAATATAGGAAAAGAAAATGAAAAATCCTTCTCATATAATGATAAATCTTTTTTGTCTGTTTGCTTTGTTTTAATGAAGAATTTGTGCATTAACAATGGTTTATCTAACAACTTTTATTTTTCCACTCTAGCTGACATGTTATGAAATATATCCCCCCGCCCATTGTAAATTCAAAGTCCAAATTTTCATTGATATTATGAACCATCTATTTAATGGGCTAATTTTGGATCTGTAAATAAGCATATGTATTTTGAAGTAATGGTTTTGAGTAAACTTGTATATAGATAAGGAAGCGTGCAGGTTCTGGAATGAAAGTCGTAATTATATTGTACATTAGTTGATCTTTGAAGATGGCGAGAAATGACCGTGTGTTCAGCGGAGATGAGACGCCATCCGGAGGCTACAGGAGTGGATTAAACTTGGCATTTAGTAATTAATCTTACCATTGATATATTTTGATAATTTAGAACGATGAAATAAAACAAATAATAACCAATAAAATAAGACGTTAAAATTGAAACTCTACACTTTCAGAGTACGAAATGCGTAAAAGCATGATCATGGATAATAGGAAGATATTGCAGGCACAGAGCGCATTTTGCATCGTTTTTAAGTAAAATTTAAAACGCTGTTTTAAATGTCCTCCTTTATACAGCTTATCTTTCTGATGATAATAATGATAAAGCTCAAATTTTAGATTTAAGACTTTCATTGCTTATTTTTTATGGAGATCATAATTTCAAGATTAATTGAAATATATATTAAATTAGATTCTTAAAAAAGACTGAATGCAATGTTTGAAATTGATACCTTTTGACATAATTGTTTGAAATATAAAATTAATTGCATTTTTATGAAGAATAAATTTTCAATGCAAAGATTTTTCTAACATTGTCTAAAAAGCGCCTTATGCTTTAACTTTTATTTGGATTCTATGCGGCTTCCTAAGATGACTGACTGGAAAAGATATATAACAAGACCTTCTTAAAAATTCATCATACTTATATTGATGCATGGGATGCCCGTCTTCAAGTTATGTTGCTTTTTTATCTTCTTGACAGACCGAAGCTTGCGAAAGTTTAAGACCATTCAAAAAGGCCATTTTTCGATAAGAAGATTTATTTTTTCCACTCCAAACCTTTCAATTTCAATTTGCAATTTTCTATTTTTTTTTCTTTTTGAGTTGGTTTTCATCATTCAAATGATCCTTGTTTTTTATTTCAATACCACAGTTATGTCAATTATTCTGATGAAAATATTTTGTCCACTGCGTTCCAAATATACAGGGTGAGGCAAAGTCTGGTAATAGAGCCTGTAACTCGAAAACTATTTGGTGTAGATTAATTAAATTAAAAATATTATTACTAAACATGATAGGGGTTACTTGGTAGTGACATTTTCAAGTTTATGCAAGAAAGTGTTCATGAATTTTGGAAACTTATCTCATAGAGTATGGCAGAAAGAGGCATAGTGTCAATTACAAACTTGTAGAGCACCACCCTTCAATTACTTTAAATCGGTTGTTAAAATCATTACTTTATTCAGGGAAAATTAAAGAAAAAATTGCTTGAAATTGATAAGGAACTTCACGTCATTTGCAAAGAAGCCCATCGTTGGTGCGGATTAAACCGCTAAATTGACAGGAAGAAGGAGGCATGAATGATAGCCAGGCTGTGGTTGAATTAATATTACCATATGCTGGAAAAAATCACACCAAACTGACAGCAGATGGCATCTGATGATTGGTATCCGACAACAGAGCACCAATGAAGGGTTTCTCTGCAAATGACGTGAAAATCCTTACCAATTTCAAACAATTTTTTTAACCGACTTCAAAAAAAGGAGGTTATCAATTCGACGCGTATGCATGTAATATTGTTGGAATTGCACAATATTCGTATGTGTATGTGTGTGTGTGTGTGTGTGTGTATGTGTGTGTGTGTGTCTGTATGTGTGTGTGTGTGTGTGTGTGTTTGTGTGTGTATGTATGTGTGAGCGTGTCCACGTGTTTCTCTGAAACTAGAAATCGAATTGCAATAATTCTTTTTTTATTGGATTTAGTATCTTTCAACTTAGGGAACAGTCCAAGTTTCATCAAAATCGGTTCAGTAGTTTTCAAGATATGGACTGATATAATAGGCGATAGCGAAAGTTTCATCAAAGTCGGTTTTTTATATTCTGTTTAATCTTGTCTTTAATTTCTTCCCAATAAAGCAATGATTTAAAGTAATTGAAGGGTGCTCTACAACTTTGCAATTGACACTATGCCTCTATCTGTCATAGTTTAGGAGATAATGTACATATATAACTTGTGTAAAAGGCGCAAAATGACCTTAGTAGTCGACGACAAAAATTCTAATAAACCAACCAACCATCATAGTTTAGGAGATAATTCATGAAAACTTTCTTGAATAAACATGAAAATGTCACAACCAAGTACCCCCTATTCTGTTTAGTAATAATATTTTTAATTTTATTAACCTATACCAGATAGTTATCGAGTCATACGCTCTATTACCAGACTTTTTCCTCACCCTGTATATAAATTTTTTGAGGGGCTGAATTGTGAAAATTCTACATCATTTCCAACATTTGCTTTTACCTTCCTAGTCAATTATTTCCTACTGGAAAGTTGCATTTATTGCAAAGATTCCAGAGAAGCTGTTTTAATGAATTCTTGTCAAAACAAGTAATCAAATATTATACTGTTTCATCAAATGCATTTATATAAAAGAGAACTCTCAATGTGTTTAAAATGTAAGCTGATCAGACCTACAGGTTTATTTGTTTTACTGAATCTTTACATAAAAAGAATTTCACCTGAAAAGTTGATTCAAATCTTTTGAAACCTTTGTTATAGCTATGTTATTTATTAAATTCAGTGTATTGTTATTTGACCTTTTCAAATCGAATTGTTATAATGTGAATACATAGATTTTATCTTTTCATAGCACCAACTGCTGAAGAAGGCAATCGGTAAAAGATACGTTTAGTAAAAATCTCTTGTGTTCACGCAGAGAGTAAATGTAGGTAGCGACGAAAGCATATGTGGATTCGTGTGTCTGTGTGTGTGTATGTGTGCCTGCGTGTATAATGTGTGTGTGTATGCGTGTTCGTAGGTGTACAGAGACCAGCGGGGCTGGCTAATTAAATTTTGCTGAGTCTCCTTGCCAGAGTTGGTCTCATGAACTGACCTGTAACTCATTAATAAAGGATAAAGTGAAAGCTTAAGCAACGACTTGATTATCTCGTTGCCTTCGTGATAAGCGATTTTTTTCCCCTCCTCGTCCTTCGCACTCCATCTCGCTTTCAACGGTACTCAATCATCACAAAATAAATTAATCTAGACATTTTAGCAAGAAATAAAAAGAACTAGACTCCTTAATGCAAATTTAATAGAGAAATTAGTTCATCGAGAGAGGTAATTTCTATTTTTGGCTCTGATCATTTATTCTTATCTTATCACTATTGTTAAACTGTTTTTCTTTAAACATTACCGTGGATCTATTATATAATTGCATTCCTTAGGTATGTTGATATTTATTAAGGATACCAAGCGTTATAGATTGAAACTAAACCATGATGAAAATCATTTGAATATGGATCTTGTATTGCAATTTTAAAAAATGTATATTTTTCCTATGTATGGAAACGTATGGGACACCCTGCATTAAACATCAAGCATTGCAAGAACGATCCAACCATTTATTTATTACTTGATGAAAAAAATCAGGAAATCAATTTTCATATCAGCTTAATATTATTAATATTTGTTGATAATATGATTAATATTGACTGTTAATTTTCGAGTAAAATGGAAAAGACGTGTTACATCGTTTACAAAAATGGTTCGTAAGAATCTACCTAAACTTAAATAAATCCGACCATATCTCCCATCTATTTCTTTCTGTAGGAATATTACCCATTTCCCATTTATACTCATTTCACTTAGCTCTCTTCATATATAAAGTCTTAAATAAGTTTTCAGTAATCCTCCCTCCTAACTTTTATAATTCTTCCCCTCTCCATTCTTATAACTTACGTAACAAAGATTCCCTACCCAAGTTAGCAATAAAATACACTTATCAACATAACAGTATCTCCATCTCCGGATACAAGCTATGGAATACTTTTTCCCCCGAATTACGCACTACCCCTTCCATATCTACCTTTAAACCCAAACTGAAGACTCTTTTTACTAAATCCACCTATTAATACCCCACCAATTTTGCAATTGTTCTCAATTTAATAACTATCTATTAGATTGCTTCCACCCAGGAAACTAACTTGTCGGCCAATGGCCATACCGGACCTGGGTGGATATCTTCTGCATTTCCTTCAAATAAATAAATAAATAAATAAATAAATAAATTTTGCAAGTTATTAATATTTGATTAACTTAAAAAATGTTTTATTGGAAAAACACTACCGGTATCCAAAACTTATGTAATTTTCAAGACTTATGTAACTTAATAAACATTTAAAATAATTATAAATTGGTTCATTTATTTGATAAGGAGGAAAAAAATCGAATGCCAGGGATCATGACTTCAAACGTCGGAAAATTGACCAGGTGTCTCTTTTCAATTTCCACTTTTTAATGTTTTTCTCGTATTGTTCTCCCATCTAATTTTATGAAAAAAAAAGTAGAACGAATGCTGAAATCAATATTTGGTTCAATTTCGCTAAATAATAATTTTTAATTAATATCAAAATTTTACTATAATAAGCATGTAATTAGTTTGCTTAAGGATTTGAGATTTGAAAACCTAAAGCCAAACTTGTTGATATTAATCAACTTGTTGTCATTAAAATTATATTCCTTTTCTTATTTCAGTTTTTCTTTCGTATTGTAAGTTCGTTTTTCTTTATAATTACAATTATTATTAAAATACAGGGCGTTTCAGTCGATTAGTGACAATTTTATTTTATCGTAGTACGAAGAAATGTACATATTGAAAGAAATTTATAAGAGCGTTATCTTCATGCACGTACATCTTCCTGAGTTTTTTAAAAAAACAAAAAAGAAATGGCACTTCGTGTAATGCCGCTGTATTTTAAAAATGGCTCCTATGTTAACAATTCAGCAGAGAGTTAGCCTTATTGAATGGTATTTACAAACGAAATCTTTGATATCTGTTCAAGGAAACTTTAGAAAGGAATTTAAATGTAAGACTGCTTCAGGACGAAGTGCAATACTAAGTACAGTCATCAAAGGGAAATAATCCACACTTGAATTTTACTCTAAGTTTTACCGTTTCAATATTAATTTATTTTTAATAATTTAATATTACATTTAGAGTTAACATTATTAAGATTATTAAATTTAAATAATTATTATTAAAAAAAGCCATTAAAACAACACATTAGCATGAAATGTAATATTAAGTATTAAGCTCGTGTGGATTATTTCCTTTGGTTGACTGTACAACTCTCGTAACTGGTACTAAGAGAGGCGGAAGCAAACCGAAGGTTCACACAAAAGAAATGGTTAACGACATTTGCGCAAAACTTGTGGATTCACCAACAAGAAAATCATTAAGACTAGTGTCTCTGGAAGCGGATGTAGCCCTGACGTGGTGAATTCTTCGGACTGATCTCCAAATGTTTCCCTATAGATTCACGTTTTTCAGGCCCTGACAAGAGCATGTCGTGAAAAACGTGTGGCGTGTGCAGAACAGCTTGGAGGGACCATTGAAGACATTCCTGATCTGCTTGACAAGCTCTGGGTTTCAGATGAAGCTTACTTTCATCTCTCAGGACATGTTAATCGGTTTTTGGGGAACACAACACCTCCACAAATCTGCGAGACCACCCTAAAAAATTGCTGGTAAGGTGTGCCCTCTCAACCCAAGGGATTATCGGACCTTTCTTCTTTGATGATTACGTGAATACCAATAATTCCACAGAAATTCTTGTGGAATTGCGGAGAAGAAGATTTTCCTTAAGACTTCAGTGGTTTCAGCAAGAAGTCGCAAGGCCACATATAACTCCTGAAAGTACTGCAGTTTCTTAACTTTAAGTTTCGTGACTGAGTTAGTTGTGTCCAATCAGTTTCCTGTGATGTTTCAGTGCGATTTTTCTTGGCCACCAACAATTCCCGACTTAAATCCCCGCGTTCTTTTTTTTTGGGGGGGGGGGGTGGATTTCTAAGGACCCATTTTTCGCAACAGCACCGACATCTCTTGAAGATTTGAAGCTGAGCATCATTAACTGTTGCGCGCAAGTGGATCGAGGAATTCTGAACTGTTTTCTCCAACTTCACAATTCGTCTACGTGCAGTTCAGAACGCACAAGAGGACACATTGAATATGTCGCAAAAAAATTTTCACGAGCATAAACTCCGAAAATAGACGGTTTAAACGGTGTTAGTTTCCAAATTTTGTATTGTTACATTTCCTGCAAACTTTAATTAATGTTACTAATTGACTGAAACACCCTGTAGAACAATCTACAGGATTATTTATTGCAAATTAATTTAGATCCATCAGAACCTGTAGACTGTTTCGCTAATTTAGATTTTTTAAGTGCTGTAAACCATTTTTCGAATTATGCTTAACTGCTCTGTTGGAAAAAGTATCCCCGGCCTCTTTGAAGGTATTAAAGCAATATACTTTTATTTACTTACTATATTTCCTGAGTTTTTAATTCTAACTTCGTTAAGAAAAATATTATAAGAAGCCTGAAAATTATTATTTTTTTAAATGATTATTGATGTGTGTATGGTCTGCTTTTCAGGAAAAGATATTTCTTTAAACCATAAAAAGAAGAATTGCTTAGTACTTGCTTTAAATCAAGTCGAGCAATTATATGAAGGAAACTGGATTTGTGTTGGATAAACATAACGTCGTATTTTTTCTGTTTTGCTAGGGGGAAACCGCTTTAATCTTGAAAGATCTATGGAGGGGATCTTTTATTTAGATTAAAAAAGGCTATATGTAAAAAGTTAAATTATAAATCCAAGCGGTATCTGATGAATTCCACGAAAAACCCATTTTCAGTTTGAAAGTAAAACATTTTTGAAAATCATATGGGTGGTTGGTTTAAGTTTATCGGATGCATCGGCATCTAGGTCATTTGCACCCTTTCACATGACTAACATCTTAACATATTCCTGGGAAAATGCAAACATAGAAGTCCATGAAAACCTGTATGCGAAACCGCGGATAGATGGAATCGAGAACAGGAAAGCCGACGCTCCAAACTATCCGGTTCTACCAGGTTGGCAATCGTATTAGACCTCGAGCCTATCTGGCTCGCAGTCATATTGTAAAGAGTGAAATCATTGTATGGTGCACGAGTAATGTTTCGCTTCCTATGAAATCGACAATTCCTTTATGTGACTAAGAGTAATCAGTGTCTTATTATTCTTAGTCCCATTACAATTTGAGTTTGTTTTTTTTTCCTCTTTCTCTCAGTAGACTCTTTCCGAAAATGTCATTAGGAAGTGCATTACGAAGTGATTTCTTCTGCGTGGGATAGCTATTGTCAGCAAATGCTTCCTTCTTGCACCGATAACCTTATTTCTTAAACAACCTACTATTTTGGGACAATTTCCTCGTGCTTCTAATATTAAACGGGAAGGTTCACATAAGCTGAGACATTTTCTTTTGCTATTCAAATTCAGATTTATATTATATTCACGATATAAAAGGTAATTAGGTACTTTAGTTAATACAAGACCTCCAGTATCAGTTGACGGCATTTAAATTGTAGCTCCAATCTAGATTGCATTTATGTTGAATATAAATCGCAGATCTTTAGCTTATCGGTTGATTTCATTGTGAAATTATTGTCTTTGCATTAATTTTTTTCTCCTGTATAATGTTTTTCAAAATATATCTAAGCGTTAGGAACATCTTCTACTGTACATGAGTATGAAATAAGGCCTATAACAGGAAGCAGTACATCAAGGGTTGCCAGTAACTTTAAGATAAATGTAGAATAAAAGTGATAGAAATGTATAAAAAATAGGACAATTTCATAGATAAAAAGGTTTAAATATATAAGAATATATGCGGAGTGACGACATACGTATAATGCTATGCATTCTTCATATATCCTTTTATTTTAATGGAATGCAGTAGATCCAGTCTATACATTTCTTTTGAATTAAGTTTTGGTTTTGTGGTAATTGCTCATAAGACTTCAATTTGTTTGACCTATTTGCAACAAATTTTTGCTTTTTAAAATTGTGTTATGCACTTGACCGTGTTCATGCTATTATTAGAATGCCCATATCATTATTTATTTTAAAAAAACTGGAATGTCGTTTATTTGGTATTAAAAAAGACAGAGCAAACGAAAAATCCTTTCCTGGACAATCCCGGACGTCCATAAAGAGAGGAGATCTTTGGGGAAAATCCAATACCTTGTAACACTATTTTTTTCGAGGACACATTTCCTACTGTAAATATTTATAAAAATACTCACTAAATCGATTTTGTAACTACGTATGGAAAGATGTTCTATAATCATTATTTCGCTCTCCATCATTATTCGTTTTGGAAAAAAAAGCACTTTTCTTGAAACTTCTGTTGAGGTTTGTGGTATGTCTCAATTTTAACTCGTACTTTCTGTCCAGCTTTCTTGCAGTCATGTTCAGCGATTCCCATAGTTTTCCAATTGCTCTTGTAAGAGCTCTACAAAGAATATTAAAGAATGGCAACAAAAACTACTGACAATAATTGACAAAAAAATTTCTTTATTTGTTATTCCAAATTATTTCCTTCTAGCTACTAGCCCGAAAAAATAAAATTAATTAAGGTGTCCTTCAATCTGCTTTGGTAGTAAAACGTTTTATTTAGAATTTAAACTTTCGAAATTCCAAAGAATTTAAAATTATTCTACAAAGCAGAAACTTTAACACTATATAATTTTCGAGGTTTGCTATATATTGTTCAACAGGTAATAATATTTTCATGATTAATGGAATAGAACATTAACATCGGACACATTACGGTGAAAGCTAATTGTGTTGATGAGCTTTGACGTGAATGCAATATTATATTGCATTGTCTGCCCTGTCTCCTTTCATTATTCAGAATCAATAGCATCTATCATTAGACAGTCATCAACGACATGTTATGAGTGTTAATGTTTTGGTGGCGAAACAATTAGACACAGCTGGTCTCTAATTTGTCCGTAAGAAAGAGGAGAACGGAGTTCAATAGATTAGACTAAGATGTCAGAGATATGTCGTTGAAATTGGAGATCTTGCATTGACTTTTGCCATTAAAGCTTCAGTTTCTTTCATGAAGAAGCTCTGCCTCATTTGGCCGAAGAGTGTGTTTGGTTCGTGCTTTGAGTGAACCTATGCAATTAGGAATATAAAAGACATAGTTCACAAAGTTTAATGTCAGCAACGTTTCTTCGTAATCGTTAGATGTCCAGGACAATATTCAATTTGAGATTTCTTTCCTTATATTAATAAGAGAATATCTATTTCGTTATCTGAGATTTAATTTACTTTATCAATTAAAATTGTATACGATTTGTCTGATATATACTTGTAAATTTTATTTCTAAGATCTTGTTTATTCATCTTTTGACCTAAAATATCATTGGAAGGCTCCTTACTCTTTTTAGCCATTTTAACAGATGAGTGATTTAACTATCATATGAAACCAGATGAAATTAGTTGATAATACTCTATATAAAAACCCCTGGAATGTACGCCATCCTTTAAGAATGCATCTCGTAAATCATGAATGTGAAACTTTTTACATTATTTTTGAAGTAGATTTTCTACAAAAAAGAATTTTTAGTAATGAACATAAAAATATTCCTAACTTCGCATCTTTTCCTCCTGAGCACATTTGCATGTTCTCAATTACTGTCTTGGGGATAAGCCTATTAAAGGCATTCACGTTGTAGGACTTGAGGGGATGCTAGGAATTAATTGATGCGAAAAAGAAGTGACATGATGGATATATCCAAATGGAATAACTGCATTATGTTATTTGCTTCATTTTAACCCTTTTATTAAATCATCCTCTGCGATTATTTGTGGGTTTCTTCTTTAGCTGGAGGAATATTTTAACGTCACTTCAGAAAAAATTCCAAAGTTTACTGTTGGCCGTAATCACAACATTATTTTTCCACCAGTGTTGCAACTGAAAAATCCGATCCATATCGCTCGGCATGCCTCCACTGAACAGATGCTACTAAAAAATTAATAACTTATATAAAATTAACATTTCATGTATTGCTCATTAAGCAGAGATTTTTTAAGAACTGTTAAAACTCTATCTACATTTCTTTCTGATCCTGTTTTTTAACAAATCGTACTTGAAATGAAAAATACATAGATGCTGGATTGTTGATATTACTCGCATTTGATATATCCATTTCTTCACTGTACTCACATTTTCAAATCAAATATCAATGCTAATAAATAATCTGGTTGCACAAGGATGGAAGATTTCGTTGCTTATTTGTAAAACCTATTCCATGTCATTGGTGTTTGGTGTTTAATATTTTTCTACAGGGTAATTCATATAGAACCGGCCCGACAAAATGAGCTGTTGTAATATTATAAAAAATAAACACCTTATAAAGGGTGCGTTCACAAAGTTTCAATACTGGTCTCAAAACAAAAAAATTATTAAATATTTTTGTACAGCGAATTAAGTCTTCGAAATATGACCCTTGGGTATCAACACAACGCTGCCAGCGTTTTTTCCATTGTTCATAGGCTCCCTGGAACTCTTCGCACGGAAGGCTTTCAAGGGACCTCGTCGAAGCTACTTGGACCGCTGGTATCCTGACGAATCGCTTCCCTTTCAGGTCGAATCGCTTCCCTTAATTCGGGAGAAGAAAAAAGAAGTCGCTGGGAGCTAGGTCGGGGCTGTAAGGTGGCTGGGGCAGTGTTGCCATGTTGAACTTGGCCAAAACTTCGCCGGCGACTAGCGACGTGTGAGAGGGCGCATTGTCGTGATGAAGAACCCAATTGTCTTTGATCTCCTGGCGGACTCGATCCTTAACACCGGAGCATTTTCGACTCTAAATTTTTGACGAACTCTCCGAGTTTTAAACGGGGGTCACTGACACGCACTCACGCCACTAGCGATCTGCTCACTGCAGCGTCTCGGAAGTAACTGCCGATGGTGCTGTCGGTTAGCTGACACTCCCCACTACTTCACCCTATCGGTGGAACCGGTCTGCGCGCCCTCCCCTACTCAGGAAAAAGTCAGTCTTAAAACTTTGTGAATAGATAGCAATGAAATTTGCATTTCCTTGGATTGTGTTACGTTGATTGGAATCAGAGCAGGTGTTGAAAGTATGCTCCGTTTTCGTCACCAAACGTCGCTGCCCGCTGTTGTATATTCTTCGTGACTCGCCGCAGTGTTTCTCCGGTGATGTTCCCGATTTCAGCCAAATGTTATTCTTCAACTGTTGTAACATACGAGGTTTGTTTACATACACGCCGTCCTTCAGTAAACCCCACAGAAAGAAATCCGAGCTGTTCGGGTCGAGAGATCTTGGGAGTCACAGCCTTTAGAAATGATGCGGTTGGGCAAGAAGCTCTAAAGCAATTCCATGGACGCTTCAGAAGTGAATCCTGTTGAAAATAACCCTCCCTCAGTTCCATATCATCCAAGTACTTATCGAATTCGTCAAAATGCGACAATATATGATGCTGTTCTTTGTCGTGTCGAAGAAGATCGGTCCAATGATTCCGTAAATTCGATATGACACACGGACCATCCGCACACTATAGGACTCGCGAGGGAAACTGATTAATATATCGTAGTTTTGATCGGTTATGTGTATCAACTGCGGAATTATTAGCATATTCATTAAGTCGGTCTATATAAATCACTGTATATTTATCAGATATACTACTACTACTACTACTACTACTACTAATAATAATAATAATAATAATAAAGTAACAACAACAAGAGCATCCTGCCAGATAAACCGGAGGGAGCATCCTGCCAGATAAACCGGAGGAAGCATCCTGAGCAAAGTTGTCCCCCAACAGGCCGAGGCCCAAAACGGGGTAATGAAATTACATAAATAAAATTTAGTAAAGAAATCATAAATCTAAAACAAATAGCAAAGTTAAAATTACTACGACAACACAAAATTAAACAAGTACAAAGACTAAACTTTACTAAAGAAATAGTAATAATAATAATAATAATAATAATAATAATAATAATAATAAAAGCGAGCCATAATTTGAAATATGCATTTGTTAATGACTTTATGCAGTTCATCACCATTCAGAATCATTAAGTAGGTTGCATTTAGATTTTAGCAAGTCGTTCTACCGTCTGTTTGAGCCGAAGTTAAGGGGCCAGCAGTTTCATTCTAAGCCATCACCATTCCTTTCATGCAACAGTTTATTATAATTTTAGAAAGACCAAGCACGGAAATCTGAGGCTAAGTTTCAGAGGCTGATTCAAAATAGGGCCAAGCCTCTGAGAATCAAGCAAAGGGAGGGTAAAATTTTATATGTCAGTATTTGGGTGTATGAATTTCCTTATTGTATGACACTTCAAAAGGGCCTGGGGAGAACACTGCATATTCAAAATAAACGATCAAACTTTTAAATTGCTGTTTGTTTTTTTTTAAGAATTGAACTAACAAACAGTAATTAAGAAATACGGCATGTATTTGCCTAACGGTGCTCTGGACTGGGTGGACAGCAATTCTTCCCAATATACAAATGTTGGAATTTTAATTGTGGAAACTATTTATTTACAACAGATATACAGAATAGACATATTTTTCAAACTTCGATATAATCACTGGCATTTTGTACAACCAGTTTTGTGGAAATTGTAAAATGCCTGAAGAATCTCTGGAACAGTATAATATGAAGGAGTGATGCCTTCATCTTAAAAATCAAGTTACGGGGCTTAAATCTGGGGATATGTGGTGAATGGTAGGCCACTTCCCAGTTGCATCGATCGAACAAATCAGCCGCAGCTTGCGCCGCATGCGCCCGAGGATTGTCTTGCGCAGCAAACGTTTGGCTGGATTCTGTAGAAATTGTTCCTACCTTTTTCCTCAAAATTGGTTGCAGATTGCTTTAGAAAAACGAACAATAATATTGCGCATGAATGTGTGTTCCGGAGAGTATGGTATGCGTTTGGATAACACCATCACAATCTTTTACGAGAATCATCTTAACTTATATTTTGTTGAGGTTCGTCACCTTGCTAATCTGTTGAAGACTTTCATGATACAGTGTTTATCAATTCCGCTATTCATGTTCTAATACATCATGACTGCAATACCGTAGACCCAACTAATTCTTTCTGCTTTGAAGTAAGTTAAGTATGTAAAATAACGTGTGGTATAAACCGGTTTATCTGGTTCTATTGCGTGGCGTTTTTACAACAGTGGTACTGTTATCAAACTTCTACTCTTATTTTGATGCGGTTAATAGTGTGAATATAGAGTTTGTAGATGTGTGGTTTATAATTAGTATTTTCAAGTTATCGTGTATGACTAAGCATAATTTGATACGTAGAGTGTGTAATCTTCGCCGTATTTCCTATGAGAGATCTGTATATTCACTGACTTTGACTGTGTAGGCGTTTTGAATACCAGTGGATTGGGAATGTAAATGTCAATTATGTCATTTTTTATTTATCCATGAATATGATGCCTCATTTCTTATGATGCATAGTTAAATGATGCATGGTTAAATTTCTTTAGTCTTATCACTTAGTAATTAGCTCTCACATAATGGTTGCTTTTTTGTCTCTAATGGAGAAAATGTCAATAAAGATGACCTGTGGAGATTGCAAACGTCCACAGCAACAGATTTTTATTCTCCATCCCACGTAGGCGTTATTTGTTTACACCTATGATGTTGTTTATCAATTTAGAGGAATTTTTCTACAAATATTATTTCCGGAGAGGGTCTGTGTAGAAATAGATGGGAGAGCCGCTGTCGAGCGATGGGCTGATGTCGAGATGAGAGACCGGAAGGGAGAGGAGAAAGAGAGGCAAATGTCACTCGGTGTTCCCATATGATTGAGAAATCCTCGGCGCTCGCCTCACTTTTATCAGTCATGACATTTGACTTGTTTTCAAAGTGCTCTCTCTGCTTAATCCTTCTCTGCATGAGGCAAATAAAAAGGGAAAGCGAGTGAGGACTTCCAACCATTAAAATAACGATAACTGTGAAGGCGCGTGTAAGCAACAGTTCCAAATAACGGGCTGCTATTTTTAATTCATAAAAAATTCATTACGAAAACTAAAGCAGAGAATTTTACGAGTTCACAAGTCCAGATTCTCTTGACCTATAATTTACTTTATTGGCGTACGAATGTTAAAATAGTAAACACGCAAACACAGCTGCATTATCTAAAATCTGTTGAAACATGCCCCGTGTAAGTAATAACGCGTGTTTTTAATTTGTAAAATCTTTAAGAAGGCCATTAATTACCCTTCTTACACGGCTACTGTCGTCATTTGCAACATCGTTAGAAAAATTTCTCGTCGTGAATATTTATAGGTGGACTTTTGAAGCATGGTCTATGAGGCTTGTCTTTTCACCTGTTTCCTTGGCTTTATGAACGCTAATAATAATAAATGGCGCCATCATTTTTCGTTTCATGGTAGTTATAAACCTTGTTTAAAACCTTAGACTGAGCGAAGGCCTTCCGTTTTCTATTACACTTAAACATCATTTTCTTAAAGCGTTGAACACGAATAAAGGTTGCCTCGGTATTTTATAGTTGAGATTTATGAGTTACACGTGAATTGAATATTTCACCTTAGTAAAAAAAAAAAAAAAAAGATTCTAAAGGTAAACTTTTTTCTGTAGTAAAATTCTCCATTAATTCTTAAAGAAAAAGTTCTATTAGTTAATCGAAGAATGTTTATTATAAAAAAGAGATATAACTCATGTTCCTTGTCTGTGTTTTTAAGTTATTCAATATAAACTCAATGTAACTATTGTTTAATGTATAAGCTATTGAAACATCAGTTGAGAATGGGGGAAAGAAGTGATCTAACGGATGTTGAATGCGCCATGATGGTAGGCTCTAGGCGAACTGTAATTAACAGATCGAAAGCTATTGTTCTTCTGAACTTTTCACGTATCACAGTTTGGTCAAGTGTGTATCGAGAATGCTGCAAGAAACGTCTATTTAGCGGCGATCCTGTGGACAAAGAGCGCTCGTTGATGAGGAAGGTCGAAGGAGGATGGCTAAGTTTGTGTGAGCAAACAGAAGATCCATAATTAACCTCAAAACGAGAGACTTTAATACTAGCATTAAGAAACACATACCGGAATGCACCAATATCTGCAACTTGTTGCAGACGGGCTACAAAGGTAACGGACCCCGTGGGTACCGATGTGGTCTCAGGAACTTCAGCACTGGGCCAATACTGATTGGAAAAATAGTCTCCTGGTCAGAAAAGTAGAAGTTCCTGTTGGCAGATTTCGTGCATTTAGGAAAAATGCATGGAACTTTGAACCTCTTCTGTATAACAACTGTGAAAGGTGATTGTGGAAATCTTATGGTGTAGGAGATATTTTCCTGACACCCACTGGGTACTTAATATCCCGAAATACGCATGTGAACGCCATAGTGTACGTATTCATAATTGTTGGCCAAGCACATCATTTATTGTGCTAACCGAATAAGGTAAGGCGCAGACGCACAGACCCACATCATTATGGGACTTTTCTAGGAACCCATTTCAGCGAATTTTCCTTATGCAGTGTTCTGCTTGTACCAGGATCTAAATCCCATGGAATATCTCTGGCGCGACCTGGAAGGAGCTGTGCGACGCATGCTTTTACATCTTCGTGAATCTCCATGAAATATGCAACAGACTCATATCAGATTGCAGTTCATGGTTCTTATTACCTCTATGCCCAGATGGTTCATGCTAGTTTGAAGTCTAAAGGTTACACCATAAGCTACTAGCTATAGTTACCTAATAAAATGACCCGACCGTGTAATTGTAATGAACTGTAGCAATAATTGACTAAACTACAATTGTTTCATAAATTTCATTGGTAATAAAGCTTCGTTTTTATCGCAGGTTAAAATTCTTCCTTCGAAAGGGAAATAAAATCGTTGGCTCCAATATCCTGTTTACCTCCTGCCAAGTGGGCAAAAGTTCCGTTCAAGATTAATCTATGCTATATAAAATTCATTTAATGTTATATAATGTTAAAAATGCATTGGATAGGTTTTATGACATACTTTTTCCTTATTAGTTTTATTGTTTAGCATAGTCTAACTTTCAATTGTTTAGTTTGAAAAAGTTGTTGAGATGAGAAAATAAGATGATTCTCGGGATTGAAAGAAATATTTTCTAAGGTAAGAGGGAAAGATTTAGAATTTTTCAGAAGAATTAAGCCAAGCTCGGAATACTGAATTTATTAATATTCCGTTCCATTCTAGGAAGCACAAATAAAACAAGTTAATAATTATGTTGACGCATCAAGAATTTCACTTCACTTATTTAAAGTTATGGGCGTACTGCACTCCACACTCATAGAGGTTCACATTGTGCAATTGAACTTTTGCTTACAGGACGCAATCATAATGCGTGTAATTTATGTTGCGATTCCCCTCCGTGGTTTAGAATGTCGCTAATCTTCCCAAGAGACTCAAAGAGAACCCCTTTGTTTTTTTATATATTTCGGTTTCGGCATCGATTTCGAACATGAAGGGATCTCTTTCTCTTTCTGCCGAACCGACATGGCACGGAAACCGAAAACCACCGCGTTAACAGGTGTTCGATAAGATCGCTTGCTCTCCGGATTGGCTCACAGAGTAGGAAGAGCTGTTTAACGGCAAATTTTATTCGCAGTTTCGTGTTACACTCAAGTTTAGCAACGTTTCCGTTTAGCGTGTGTTATTTTATTATTCAGAGAGCTTTCAAATTATTTCTTTGCTAACCGTGTGTCAACAAACTTGTAACTTACAGTAAAAGCAAACATAATTTTAAATTTTGAAAATTGAAGAGGCTCCATTGAAATTTTTCATTGATTTTAAGTAACTGTTTTGGTAAAGGCGTTTTATATATCTCCCCGCCCCCCCCCCCCGCCTCCCCGATACACAATTTGCTCCTCTTATTGATCAGAGGAAAAGTTTTAATTTATAAATTTGAATCCAGTAGCTTTATTTCTTCCGGTTACACAATTTTATCTGCAAATTAAAATGCACATTCACATTGAAAATTCGGAATGCATAATAGCGCAAAATATACGTATATTTTAAATATTTTTATTTGTTTTCTTAAAGTTTGTAGTGAATATTTTTTGTCCAGTTAGCGTGTTTTTGCCTTTGTTGTTTTTCATTAAATGTTAGGAATAAATAAATCGTTAATTTGATATAAGAAAAACTTAATAAATGATGTTGAATTAAATGAAAAAAAAAAGGCGAACTCGCACTATGGAGAAATAAAGAGAAAAGCTGCGTGCAGTTCTTCCATTTTTTTCTCCATGTCGTTTTAAGGGAAGGAAACGCGACAACCTCATTTGGTATTCGTCGCATTTCAGCTCTGACGGAGTTACGATGCTATTTATTGTGAATGTAGAATTCATAAATTGAAAAATTATTCTACCTCATTTAATAAATAAGTCTTTTTTTATATATTTTTTCTCTGCGACGTGCTGAAAGTTCTACTTTTGTTTCAAGGAAAAAAAAAGCGTATATTACAGAAAATTATGGGGGCGGGGGATATCTAATAAAGAAAGAAATACAGAGCTACAAAAATTCGATGAATGTTGATAAAAATCTAAAGTTTTCCTTTTAGACCCTTCTTTGAATGTAAGCTCCTAGTTACTGTGCGTTCAAATTTTAGCATGCAAACCAAAAAAATGCGATCGTTAGCGAAATGTATGTAATGAACAAAAATAACAATAACAATGTATATAATTCCTATTAAATATCACAACATTTATATGCATAAAACACTATTTACGGATCTTGAAAATTCCTGTGTAATGTTGAGATCTCTAAGAAAGAAATGGGGAGGTGTAAACTCGATATAAAACGAGGGTCATTTACAAAATCATGGCAACTATGTTTTGCAGGCAAATGTGTTATACAAATATTTCATAATGTACATATACATACGAAAATGCACAATATACTTTACCAATAATGCCTATTATATGGCTTACTCAAGAAGTATTGTAGACAAGGGAGAAGAGTAAAAAATTTAAAAAAATCACTGTTGGAGATTGGTGAGCACGGTCTCCTACAGCTTCTACGAGTTGCGCGTGACATTCCCTCGCGTTTTGACCGCGAAGCACTACTATTTTTACGTACCCACCTTGTTCTAGCCCACTCGCATCCATACCTGATAGCTGTTGAAAACCAACTGACTTTCGCGCATCCCTTCCTCTTCCGTCCTTAAGCATCTACTTCATCTAGCGGCAGCAATAAATACCATAAGTCTCAATGTCATTGCTGCATATCGAAAAATGTGGATTCCGCTGAAAAATATAGTTGCCATAATTTGTAAGTGAACTTGTATGAATAATTTATGAATAGCTTAATACCTTTCAAATGATAAATTGTCAACAAAAAATAGCGAAATGTGATTTACAAGTTCGATAATAAACTTCATGAAAAATAGTTATACTGGATGTCTTTCAATATCGCAAGTCCTCTTGGAGACGAAAAGCGATATTATGTTCAAACATCGAAATCTCCTTGGGAGATTTTAACTTGGGGAAAGGCATATCCCACCCTCGATTGTGCCAAAAGATGTAAAATGCAAGGGTTGATGCAAATATCTTAAATTGGATAGACGTAGAAAAAGAGCAGTGTGGCTTTACGTAACTACTAATACAAGACCTCAATGAATTTCCCAATTCAAATACAATGACCTCTAATTTAATATACTTAAGCGTAATGGTTTTTTTGCGTTGAAAGGAGCAAAATTTACAAGCACTCTTGCATCTTCTGCAGGATTCTTGACAGCATAAAGCTCGGAATTTCGGAATTTCGTGTTCACTCAGCTCTATCCAAAAATTCTGAACGTGGCTATGACCTAGCTAGCTTTATTCATGAGCGTTTTTACACCGCTATTTGGCATTCTTAAATAACCTTTGTATAATAGTCTATAAACCTTCGTATCCTTTTGAATGAGAACCTAATAGAATTAGCTTGTGAATTCATTTTAAAATTTGCTTTTAATTATGCAACCGAAAACTTTAAAAAGTCATGGCCAATGTTTTTAACAAAATGTTGAAAAGCATAAAAATAAATAGGCCTACTATATGTTTAAATTTTAATCAGAAAACGTCTTGCATTCATATAACTGAATGTTGGTATAAATGGATAATTGTAAATGGAAAAAAAAGAGTAGTGGTGAAATCGTGATCATTGAAATTTTAATATACTCGGAGCAATTCTAGAAATCAGGATACGACAGTTGCCTCCGGGAAATCGTGCTCATACTATAGCCACCCTCGCTTAGGCCAATGACAGGAATTTCAAAGACTTCAACGAGTATTCCGGGGAATACGCCTCGCCATTGGGGGTACTTGCATCGGCTTCCATCAAGGAAGGCAGCGACGAATGCTTTTGCTTTTAATCATCTCCGCATCTCTCACTGACAGGTCGTTGCGAAAAATGATCGACGGCAAAGCCCCATGCTCGACTGCACGAGAAACATCCATACGGTGAAAGCCTCCTTCTCCTCCTCTGCCAGTTATCTGTGGATTAATGAAAAACTGAATAATATCAATGTTTACAACTTTCTATTCAGCGGAATAATGTTAGACATCGTCAATTGAATAATTGCTCTGTTATAGTAATAATTAACGAAACAACTGTAACTCTTTAAGCCACTTATTTAGCTGGATAATAACTTAAATTCCTTTTGTTGAAAATACCAGTCCCGCAGCAGCCGTATTGTTGACAACCGTCGCATCGGTGATTGACATCCATCAACTCCTGGTTGACATTTATGAACATTGCCTATATTGAAAATATTTTCATTGATAAAAATAACTGTAAGCTGTTATTTGCGCTTAAATGTAACTAAGTCTGATAAACATTTATATTTTAGTACCTTATGGACTTGGAAAAACTTCTACGTTTAAAGGTCAAAAAGAGAAAGATTATCTTTTGTTCTAATCCATGAAGTTTAAGTGAATGTTTTGTTCTTTTATAAAATCATTGTTACTTTCGCTGAATTGCATTCGTTTAATTTCAAAAACTTGACATTATCTTATGATGACACATGACATATAAAGGAAATGGAAAATTACTGTTTATTTTATCTTGCCTTTGAGTTTTGTAGCACCGATCGATCTTTGGAGTTTTGTAGAAAAGAACGTGCAGAACGTCAATTATGAGAATACAGTGCCATGTTGACTTTAATGACTGACATGCATGGAAAGGATTTATCGGGTGTCAATACGGATAAAAATGATGACATGTCATAAGCATAATACAGCACTTGAATAATAATGATTGTTTTAAATATTTATGTTCCATGGGACTAAAAAGGTTTTTGAGCTTACCTATCGTTATGAATTTAAAACAAGATTAGTTTTACCCCCATGGCAGGTAAAAGGGGCACATTTTCGTGTTATAGCAGCGAGACATTAACCATGGATACAGAAAGCCTTTTAAACCACTTTAGAAAATATATAAACATGAAAACTGAATTGACAATCTCTAAATATTAAAAAAAATTAAAAGAATAAAAACTGAGGTTTTTTGAAAAAAACAAAAATTGGTTTTTAAATGAATAGGTTATTTTTAATTTAGAATTTTATCTAATATCAGTTTTCCAAGAAATTTTTTAAGCGTGTTTAAAACGAAAACATTAAAAAGCAAGTGAGCCTCTGGCGCGGGGAGAGGAGAAAAGGAGGCTTTAACCTGTTTTCTTCCCAAGAATGGAAATTCCCTCTTCCAGAAGCTTTTAAATTATATATATTAAAAATTATACCAGTATATGTAATAAAATTATATTAATAACATTTTGAAAAAAAACAAAAACTTCTTTTCTCTGTGCAAAAGAAGCAACCAAGATAGTCGAGTTTTGTTTTTCAAAAGTTTTAATATATGCAAGTTTGAATGTAAATAATTTTTACAAAGTCAATTAAATTATTTGATGGTTCATATGATAGTGCTTTTGTTTTTATTAATATTTGTACCTTAATATTTATTAATAATAGGTTAAATTGCCCATATGGCCACCAGAGAAGTCAGAGAATCGTAGATTTGGCGCCCTATGTCATAGTACCAGGTGAAGGCCCTGTGTTTCGTTGAGGCTAATGTGTACTCGACCATCATCTGTAATAATAACCCCATTTATTCTAACCCCACTTTTTATGAAAATTGAGATTTTTTTTTACCAAACATAAAAGCATTGAAAATAATAATTTTACCATTAAAAACCACATAAATGAACGATTTCATGTTGTTCTAACAAAGTCCAGGTGGTGATTCAAACCTTATTTCCGAAATGGAGTTAGAACAACCTGGTTCTAAGCAGTTGATGTGTCGATTCAGCTTTCCAGTGGCGTCTGGCTTGGCATCAGTAGAGTCTATTCTAGCGTGCTTTTGTAGTGAGCGATACCCATCGACTGGAACATCGAGCATAAAGCCCAGCTGCATGGATACGACGAAGAGATTGGGGTGGTACTCGCTGCATATGAGCCGATCTTTCCTTGCATTTGTTATCCGTGAACGTCTGGACATACATGGGGATGTTCTGCATGTTCTTTGTGCCATCGATAAACGCACCTTGAAGCTGTGCTGATATCACGCTCGCTTCAGTAGGTTTAGTATGATGTGACCCAACTAGCCCTAGAAAGCCCATCAACGAAGCCTTTCTCATACAGAGTCAGACTTGCATTATAAGGGGGGGGGGTCTTTTTTTTTGACAGCGTGTATAAATATGCAGATTTGGTCAAAAATATGAGGCACCCTAATATTTTTATGTTAATTCAAAAACTAGTTTTTACTATTATTTGTCATTATGTTGCCGAGAGCAATAAACAAAGAAGAAGCAATAGATGCTTTCATACAACGATGAAACACCTGAACGCACTTCTTATGTCAACCAGATATTGCATCACCCATGTAAGCCCCTGGAGCATATTTGGAGCATCTTTGGAGCATACCAAAGCGCAAGATAAGGAACATTAATGTAACATCAAATAAAAAATATAAACAAAAACTTTTTAAGCACACACTTTCACCTTAAAAAAGTGCAATAGACAGTAAAAAATATAATTAAAATTAAAGGTACGTGTGGTGGGGCGTTTATTTTATTCTGTAGTACAGGGTGTTTCTAAATTATCTCCCGTATTATCTATATATTTAAGTTACAAGGTCGTTTCTTTTGACAGTTCGTTGGTGAAAACTACTACATCTATAAACTTCATTTTGGTCTTAAATGAAAGGTCTTGGTCTATTGATTTGTCAAATTTAGTCTACAGGGTGTTTCATAATTGGTGTCCCGTCTTTAGGTCCAAATAACGACTCAACGGGAACAGGTGCGGGGAAAATGAATATTGATTATTTGGTTTTAATGTCCCCTAATTCAGAATAAAAATATTTCGCGTCCTTGGGGGTGAAGGGGTAAATTTTGAAAATTTTAATTTTGTAGGGGTAGGGGTTAGACCCCATGTGTTATTTAGAAAGTTGTAGAGCATCATGTAAAATGTGGGTTTAGCAAAAAACCCGGTGAAAAAATCTCATCTCATCTGCCCTTTATCGAGTGGGTAAAGTGAAAGGTATGGCTAGCTAATGTAGACAAAAACAGAAAAACTCATTTCTCATTTCCCATGTACAGTTTTCAAATTTCATAATGTTTTTCCTGGGGGGAAAAGCCCGGTCGAGTTTATTAGCTTTTCAGGGTAACGACTCATTCATTTTCATTAATTTTCCAAATGTAGGCCCTACTGTTTTCTAATAAGCATGGTTATTGTCCACATCGGCTAGCCATACCTTTCACTTTACCCACTCGATAAAGGGGGGCAGGGCATGAGATTTTTTTCACCGTTTTTTTTGCTAAACCCACATTTTACATGATGCTCTACAACTTTCTAAATAATACATGGGGTCTAACCAACACCACCTCTACTCAAAGCCTGAGCGCGAAAATTTCATACATTATTACATCATCATGCGGAGTCATGTTTAATCGTATTTCTACCAATAATAAGCTCTAATTATGACTCCGCATGATGATGTAATAATGTATGAAATTTTCGCGCTCAGGCTTTGAGTAGAGGCGGTGTTGGTTTAACCCCTACCCCTACAAAATTAAACTTTTCAAAATTTACCCCTTCACCCCCAGGGACGCGAAATGTTTTTATTCTGAATTAGGGGACATTAAAACCAAATAATCAATATTCATTTCCCCCCAGTCTGTTCCCCTTGAGTCGTTATTTGGACCTAAAGACGGGACACCAATTATGAAACACCCTGCATATGCCCATAATCACTATATATTAGCGCTAATTTACAATTCAAAATTGCTTTAAGTGCATGCGTAATAATAGTATAAAAACTGTCTTTAGTACAGCACATAATTTTCTATTAATTACTTACGTACAATTATTTCATTGGCCTCCGTGCATCGTTCTCTGCTTTTAAGCTGCTCTATTATTCTGACGATTTTTTATTTATTTTTTATATTAAAGAGATGGAGATTAATAATAAGATGGGTTTTTTTGATCGTCAAATTTTGACGGGATTCATCTAGTACATGTTTATTATTCAAAAACTATTACAGATTTTAACATATTTTATATTCACAAAGAAAAACTCAAAAAGTTTCTTAGCATGCCTTAATAAATTTCAATGTGCCCTCCATTTATGGCGTGAAGGACGTCAAAGCGAAACTCGATTTCCTCCCATGTTCGAGCTAGCATTTCGGGGGTGATTTTAGCGATTGTTTCAATTATTCTGTTCTTGAGAGTTTCAATGTCATCAACGTTGGTCTTGTACACTCTGTCTTTCACATATCCCCACAATAAAAAATCTAGAGGGTTTGCATTGGATGAGCGAGGGAGCCAAGGGATTGGCCCATCCCTTCCGATCCATCGTTCTAGAAAGTTCGTATCAAGGCACTGCTTAACTTGCAGGCCCCAGTGAGGAGTGCTCCATCTTGTTGGTAGACTTTATTGGGCTGCAGTTCTTCCACCTGTGGAATCAGCTAGTTCTCCAACATATCTAGGTAGGTTGCAGCGGTATGGTGTCTTCAGCGAAAAAAGTAAGGTCCAAACATTTTCCTTTGGGCTGTCGCGTATATGCTCCCTTAGAACATAGGGGTTTTGTGAGCCCCAAATGCGGCAATTGTGTCGGTTTACTGCTCCGGAAGAATGGAATGTTGCCTCATCCGAAAACAAAATGTCTCAAGGAAGGTGGGATCATTGTCGATTTTTTGGAGCAATATAAAATTTGGACGCTGCCTGGTATTATATCCATAGGTCTTCAGATTATTATATTCAGGTCTTCAGATTATTCAAATGATTATTCTGTAAGCTGCCATCATTTTGCTAAACAAATTTTTCACTTTTTTAACAATATATTCGAACAATAATTAATTAAATAGCCACGCACAATCTTGTAAATATTCAGGGTATGGTAAAAGTCTGGTAATAGAACGCATAACTCGAAACTATTTGATGTAGGTTAATGAAATTAAAAATATTATTAAGCAGGGCTTTTTAGTAGTGACATTTCCAAGCTTATGCAAGAAAGTGTTCATGAATTTTGGAAAGTTGTTTCCTAAACTATGACAGATAGAGGCATAGTGTCAATTGCAAAGTTGTAGAGCACCTTTCAATTACTTTACATCGAATGTTAAAATCATTGCTTCATTCGGGGAAAATTAAAAAAAAATTGCTTGTACTTCATGTCATTTACAGAGAAGCCAAATCACTAAATTGACAGGGAGAAGGAGGCATGAAAGATAGCCAGCTTTAGTTGAATCAATATTTTTAATTTCATTAACCTACAACAAACAGTGTTCGAGTTATACGCTCTATTACCAGATTTTTGCCTTACCCTGTATTTATTTTCACTCAACACCTCTTTAAAAATATCGTTTCCACTGGTGTTTCTTGCGCGTATGCTATATGCAAAATTCTTTAACGTCCCCATTGTTTATTTACATTTGGGAAAGAATGCAGTTAAGTTTAAACGAATCTGATCATAATGTGCAAAGACGTATGGCGTTCATATATTCAAACGAGGATGGCGTAACTCTTGGTACTTTGGGTGAAATTCAAATAGTTCCCCTGACTATTGATAAAGACAACGCAATATATATTCAAAATGATATACTTTATTATAGTTGTTACTAAATCTTCTATAAGTCATTTTTAACTTATCTTGCTTAGTAGAAGGAAGGAATATGGTTCCTAGTTGTCTATTCACTTGCACTAGGTTTCCTGTCACAGTTATGAAATTTAGATTAAGCAAATGAATATAAATGTAAAAGAAAGCAGAGTTAATTTGTTTCTGGCTTATATTACTTCAAATTTACATATCCCGATTTTCAATGTCTCGATAAGAATAAGAGTCTTTGAGTCACGATGTGTGAAGCCATTCTCCTATGTATTGGAACATAGTGTTCATCGATGACGCTTTTGTTATCAAACTATCAAATGAAATTGCACACGCGATAAAAAGATATTATTTATCCATGGAAGATTTTCGTGCGAGTATTTTTTTTTGTCAATTCAAACTGTGGCAATCATTATACCTGTTGGGAAATCAGCACATTAATACTACACAATCATTTGTCTTTCAACTGTGTATTAGTCCAGATAAAAAGAAACATAAATTCATAATTTTTTGTTCTCGGCCTTCCTGTGAATAATTCATTTTTCATGGGATTTTCGAAGCGTCTTTTGGAAAGACTCAGTAAACCGGAAGAAGAGATTTCGCCACCGCAGACTTTTTTTTTTTTTATTAAACCATTTTATCGATTTTCATGTTGCTTCCGCGACTGCTGGATTATAGGACATTAACTTCTAGTTATCAACAATTTCTTAATAACTTTTTAAGATATTTATTTGGGGTTCTTTGGTAATTTTAAGAAATTCAATATCAAATAATTAACTTTAAACAGCCTTTAATATCATCAATGCTTCAATTTTGTTTTTAAAAATTTATTTCTATATGTATTTAGAAATGCAGTCTCAATTCGATTAAGTAAAGGGGGGTTGATTAAATTTTATGAACTATAATAATTAAGTTTGTAAACCATGTAAAATCATTTATATTGGTTCAGTCGATATTCCATTGTCCATTACACGTCACGTTTGAGATTAAAATTTACGCATAAATTACTGAAATGGGTTTGCTAAATAAATATTTGTAATGATTAATGATTGTTCAGTATTGTAAAATAATTCGATTAAATTAGTATATCGATAATGTCCGCCAATGCAGATTGAATCCAATAATCGTTCAAGCCTAATGAAGTTGTAGAAACTTTTGCCAATAATAGCGGAGCCTCTTTGACTTTCGCTTCCCCTAATAGTTTCCCGTAATTTTTCATTAACGCTCTGCCAAATCAAAACTAGATGAAAACAGATTAATAATGGGAAAAGTTTATTTCATCAGGGATAATTATCCTTATCTCCTTGTAGGGCATGTTGTCAATAGAAGCTAATTATAGTATACGAGACGAATCATTTATCATGAGGCGTCCCTTCTAATGGCTTCGATGAAAAACATGATTAAAAATACTACCATGGCTTCTGGTCTGTTCCGGAGAAGCCAATGTTGGTAGGGGAGGAAATCGTACAATAAATCGCGTGTATATATGCTAGATTGAATGCTGTCAAGTGAAAATCTCACAAGTGTTAATCTCATTCAATATTTTTCTCATTTTAGTTTGTTTCACAAAGTATTATAGCTTGGAAGAGAGCTCCAGAACGAAGGGGAGAAAATTAAGTGGAACAAACAGTCCTAAATTGAAAACCATTAAGATTTTATTTATTAAGAATCCATTTATAAAATTGCACCATCAAATATAGTAGTAATTTACATATACTTTAACACATATTTTTTATTAATTTGCTTAGCTTAATTAAAATTGCATTATTTATGTTCTTTTATGAGTTATCTTTCTTCGTTTGTTTGTTTTTTCAGTTTTTACTCGCATAGAAATCTTGGCAACTTTAATTTTCATTATTAAGTGCGATCTCTTTCAGCTTAGGTTAATTATCTCCTATACTTGCACCACAACCATATCAGTATATAAAACCATCATCTTTAATTTAAATTTTTGAATCATTTAATTTTCTCAGCGTCTTCAAAAGAATTGCAGCTCGATATTTTACTAAAAGTTTCCACGTCAGGTGAATTTGTGAAGTAATTTCTGTCACACTCCTTGCGCTGACAGTTAAATAATAAGATTAGAAGATAAACACACTAAGATAGGTAGAACACTACCTACAAAACTATGGAGAACCTTATTTTCCCCTCCCCATCGCTTGTTTCGGTGTTGTTTTCTACGAAGCGTTTAATTAGGCGACTGTGTTTTTAAGCAGGCACTGGCTTTAAGCCCAGAAATTAAAAATTGAGGACTGTTTAGAAATGCGGCTGAAATTCTCATTAGGAAAATGTGGTTCGTTAAAACGCACATATTTTTAAACTTCTTTATTAACGGATAGTTGCAAAGTCTTCGCTAGATAGGAAAAATCAGAAAAAAAAATAAGATAAAAAAAAAAAGATAGAAGGTGATTTTTCCTGATTTTCTCCTCCTGACTTCCTACGGTAGGCATCAGCATAACAAGCACGCTTCTCTGATCTTTAGCAAATAGATAGAGGGAAAGGCCTAATTAAACTTTGGAAATGCAGTAGTCATAAAAGCAAGTTAATGATCGCCTTGCTTGTGTTCATTTGGTAAACAAGATAATAAAAATAAGCTTTAATCTTTATTTATCTGACATCAGATTAATATTTCACCTTCCTTAACCTTTCGTGTATTTGCTAAAATGACTGGCTAAATATTTCCATTCTTAAGTGTTCATCTATAATTTTGTGTTCAAAACTGAACGTGGACATCTATGTTTTTATATTCTAGTCGTTTTTAAAAGTAATAGAATTATTGGAAACGTAAAGGCAAATTTTTATCTTGAAATTTGCGATTATTATTAAACGCAATTTTTTGTATTCAAGCTACTACTGTATAGCCCTTTTCATGTAATAATTTTACTACAGAAAATGGCGTTGTTTTACGTAAATTAGATTCCGATTTACACAAAATTCTTATCTCTAGTCCTTGATTGCTAAATGTTTTCACAGGAAAACTTTTCTATGACAACACAAAGGTTTCCCGCAGATCTTCTTGAATAGAAACACCATTATTGATACTGTCAAACGAATTACTTTCTGTTCCAGAGAATTGACATCTGGGAAAGACGATGACCAAGAAACATGATTTCGTCGGTAAATGCTCCTTTTCCAATCTCCGAAGCTTGAACAGTGGCAAATTTCAATTTTCCTAATCTTTTAAATTAAATATCTTCGTTTCCTATGGCTCGTTGAATGTAAAATTTTGCCCATAGTCACCTTTTTGCAATGCATTGCTTATTGGGATCGTTCCCTTGTAAGTCGTTTGCGGGAGAAAAACATAAAATGGTGGAGTACGGTGAATAAAACTTCTCCTATCTGCAAACCATGTGAAGACACGTCTCCAATAACACCTGAAAATATAGATCGTGATTGGGGCAATGTCGTTTTCTCGGATGAATCCTCGTTTTGGTCATGTGATTATTTCTCTGTATTTAGAAGTTCAAAGCCGAATGGAGCAGGGATTTTGGTTAGACAATAAACTCGAACACTGCCATAGATTTATTTCGGTTACGCTCCTTGGTCAGTTCTTTCACCATTGCCCACCTGTTGCTCATAATCATTTATACTCCGTGGACATCTACAATTGTATCGCTTAGTACAGCCCTTACTCTTGGAAAACCGTACAACAGGACCACATGAATACCCCCCAGCAGGTGCAATTTCTATGAATGCTTCCACCGATCAAATTGGTAGCCATCAATCACTCGTTTCTTAAAATGTTAACTATACGTGCATTGGGTTTTCATTTTCCTTGAAACTTCTAGTAAATAGGAGTTTGTCTTTTTATAGTTCCTATTGATTGGAGTTTTTATATAGGTACTTCTGTAAAAAAGTCATTTAAAAAATTTAAATGGCAATATATTCCGATATTAATACTATAATTTCGAATCCAAATAAATAGCAATGCTTAAGGGTGATGCCATTCCTGTTAATTAAATTCCGTTAAATTTTGAGTGAAAGCAGCCCTGCATTCTTTTTTGCAAAAAACACCAGAAACACAGATTAATGTATTTTGTCTCATTGAGCTCTGTAGGAATAACATCTAATTTTAGAACTATCTCGTACAATATTTTAACCCTAACAATAAAGTAATAGTCTGTACTGCAAAAAGAATAATTCGTAATTAAGCAATGTCACATCATTAATGCGTAAAAGTGTCTAAACTAAATGTATTTAGATTTTACGATTTCAAGTTCAATAGCAACAGACCGAATTCTTCTAAAATTAACAATATTCAATACTATAACAAAAGTGCCGTTTTTGACAATTAGAATGTCGCAATTTTGTAAGAACCGTTTCTCAGTTGATCGCTAGATCCTAAAAAGTCTATCGGCTTAACGTTTAGGTATTGTGTAATATGATTAATTACGTACAGATTTCACAGATCCGCGAAATGAGGCCCAAATGTCATTTAGAGTTTACAAGAATAATGATTTGCTATTGCAAAGTTGGCATTCCATGGTAACACGCGGAATATAATTCTTAGCGGATAATCACATTTCGCCCTTCAATAATTCTAGCTCAACGCAACAACAATTATAACTTGACAAATTATAAAGAGATCGACAACCTATTGGGTTTTTCAGAAAATCATTGCGTTTTTTTCAATGATTTTCAGGACCATTTATTTTATTCAAAAAAATACATTAGTCAATGATATAGTGTCCTTTTGCTGGTTCGGTGGCCGAGAGGGTTAAGGCACAGGTCTTTCCGCTCTCGACACCAGCGAGTCGCGGGTTCGAATCCCGCCCAGGGCATGGATGTTTGTGTTTGTTTACGTTCATAATCGTTCTTTCATCATCATTTGGGGATAGTACAATAGACCTGAGGTCGCAGTGCTTGGTTCTTTGACAACCACCCCTTTCAAATTCATTATCATTAGTGTCCTTTTTGTCCGATTATCTTCTGGCATCTCTCTGGAAGTTTCATGATCCCATTCTTAACAAGAATGATTTTACCGCCAAAGCGGAAAAAGGGAGCACATTTTCGTGTTACAGCATGATACATGGACACGTATAATTAACCTATATTTTAAAACACTTTAGAGAAAATATATAAATATAAAAACTAAATTGTAAATTACTATTTAAGTAAACAAATGTAAAGAGAGAATTTAAACGAATAAACTTGAAAAACTGAAAGGTTAAATGGAGAATAAAGTTATTCTTCATATATTTGAACAAATAAGTTCTTTAATTTGTAGGCATTCCCACAATGTTAAACGAAGTGAGCCTCAATTGCTGAAGCATTATGTGTACACATCTATTATTTTTTCATATTCAATTACTAAAGTGTTTCCACTTATCAACTACTATTGAAGCAAACGATTAACTACTACCAATTAGCAATATGTCTCACAGTAATTAGTTTTAGATACTACATGTATTAAGCAATATGGATAACAGTAGATATAACAACTCGTAAGGAGTTGGTTAATATATTACACATCATATCTTAGCATTGAAAGTTTCCAAAGGTAACTTAACATAGAGTACCATTAAAACATGTACTACTAAACAATTCCGACTGCCATTAATTACTCGTTATATTCACTCATGACACGTTGTTACGAGTTGTTTTATATAGTACATGCCATATCTTAGCATTGAAAGTTCCAACGGTAACATACAGGCTGTGGTCAAAAACCCTCACCGGTGAGAGAATGATGACGTAATTTCTCACTGGGCTAACCGTCTTTTTCTCGGTGAGGACGGTTAGACTAACCGGTTAGGCATAGCAGCACTAACTGGAGTTTCTGACCGTGTTAAAATGACGTCACAGTTTTCTCACCGGGATTTCTGACCGACCAAACGCTAACTCGTCTAACCGGTGAGAGTTTTTGACCTTATATTCATTCATGACAAGTTGAGTTGTTTGATATATTACATGCCATATCTGGTTATAGGAAATTTTTAAGAGGGTATCACAACGGTACCATTAGAACATGTGATATATAGAGCACGTACCTATTCCGTCTATCTCACGTTCGAACTTGTTCGTGCTCTGTCCCATATTAATGGATTGGTGAAAACAGAGTGTGAAAAAGTTATTTCGTTTTCAAGTTATCGTAGTAAATAAATAAGCTCCCTAGGAATAAAAAAAAAATTTGTGTTAGAGACCGATCTCCCCTTTCAATAATCATCAATTATGTGCATCCTGCACGCGCACCATCTCATTAATGTTTAGAGCACGCGCAGAGCCGAACCGAAGTGCTCAGCACGCGTTTTCCCCAATGCAAGGATAATTTGTTTCTTCCAGCAATTCACTACACGCACTCTCTACTGCAACGCAATGCATTATTGGAATTGTGTCTATGGACGGATGGACGAACAGCTGGACAAACCGTTCACATAAGCACTTTTCTACGAAAACGTGCTAAAAACTTCCTTTCTGTATTAGCGATGAACTGAACAACGTGTCTTTCGATAGCGTTCATTTTAAGCGAAGGTTTTTTCCAGTCAAGCACCTAAACAAATGGATGTCTGATGGAGCAAGGTCTGGCGTATATGGTGGATGGCGCAACACATCCCAATCAAGCTCCAACGATTTTCTGCGAGTCATCCTACTTGGATATCATCGTGCGTTGTCATGATGGACCACTACTTTCCAACCTTTCTGCAACTGTTTCGTTCTATTTTGTGATTTCTCAGAGAATCCGAGAGACTGTGGATAATAGTCAAAAGGAACAGGAACAAACCTCTTATCCACAAAACAGATTTATTAGTCCGTATGCGCATTTCAGCTTTATTTATTTGAGTTGTGGACAAGATTGGTTTCTATTTCTTATGGCGATTTCTTGACAGTAGATAAACGAATTGATTGGTAAGAGCTCGAAAAATACCACAGCCTTCCAATCATCGTCACCACCAAAGAACACAGTCATCATGAACGGGTGCACCTGATCGGCAACAATTTTCAGGTAATATGTCGCATTCAAGGATGTCTACGGATATCACAGGACCCAGTGTGTCCAAAGAGAAGACACCCCTGACCAGCACTCCTCCTCCACCCGCCTGTACGGTTGTCTGCTAACAGGACATGTCCATGGCTTCGTGCTGTCTGCGCCAGATGCGCAGTCTGCCGTCCGCATGATGAAGTAGGAACCGCCGACCTTCTTCCACTCATCCAGTGTCCAGTGGCGATGCCTGTGTGCCCATAGTAGGCGCGCTTTCCTATTTTGCCGTGTCAGGGACGGTACCCATACTGGCCGCCTGTTGTTAAATCCAGCTCGGCCCAAGGTACGCCGCACCGTGTGCTCCTAAATGGACTGGGATGCTCCCACATTGAACTGCGCTGCTATTTGTTGGGCTGTTCCCGTCCTGTTACTGTGGATGATTCGTGCCTGTCGCCGTTAGCCTCGTTCATCCACGGACCTGTTTCGCCCGGAGTTGTGTTTGTTGGAGGTTGTTTTTGGCATAACTGCCATTCACGAAATACCCTTGACACTGTTGCACGGGAAAACCCGAGGAGATTCGCGGTTTGCGAAATGCTCAACTGCGCCCGTCGAGCTCCAACGATCATGCCGTGTTCAAAGTCGGTCAAATCCTTGGATTTACCCATATTCAGTCCACTTCTGCTGCTGATTGTAACTTGTGATCCAATGCATCCCTTTTAAACATCGCTTCGGCCTGTTCCATTGTTTGGGTGTCATTGGGAGGCCGATCCATTTTCCGTCAGAGTTATCTCTAATAAATTAGTCGTTCAGTGTATTTCTTAATATCTCTATAATCATTGGAAGACTTTGCCTGGCAGTCTGGGTGAATAATTTGATATTTGTATGTTTATCTAGAAATTTCCGCGTGTATTATTGTTGTGAGTACGAGTTTGGTTGTCATTAATTTGGGAGCGTTCTACCTTATAACCATACCGTAATCTAAGTTTGGAATTAATTTCGTTTTGTTTAAATATTATTAATTTTATCCTGGATAAGGTTTTTCTTAAATGTTTTAACAGATATGCTCTTCTGTGCAAACGTATAGTTAAACCGTAAGATCTAGAGCCCTGAGTGGAATAATCGATTAATAAAAAAGGGAGTAAGGGGGTGATAATTCCTAAACAGGGAAAGTAAGAAATTAAATCATGTCTGAAATGGATTTTATGATATGACTATACAAGTCTCTATATAAGCTATTGTTTTATAAAATTTTGAGTTAGGATAGGCTCGGTTTTGATTCGCGATGTTTAAAGCTTACAAGTTTTCTTTTCGTTTTATGTTAAACCTATCTTTTGTATACTAAGGTCCGTCTCAAAAGTATAGAGACTTTCGTAAATTAAAGAAAACTTTCCATACGAGGATGTCACATGAAAACAAATATATACACAATTTATTCGCATACTAAATAACATAATCCTAGAATTTCAGGAGAAATTTATTTTTCGTTCATTGGAAAAAAAAGAAATCAACATTTTATTACAAAAAAGGTGTCTCAAAAGTATAGAGACTCTCCTCGAAAGAGAATCGGTATGGACCAATATGTAAATGTTTTAAAACAAATGTTACAGTTTTACATTAAATCGGTTATTTAAACTGTATGTGAATGAATGAAATTGTCAATTTTAAAAATGCCACGTGGAAGAGACCTCACTCAAGATGAGATCAGTGAAATTTGGCTGCTGAAGGCTTCAGGCAGCACAGTTCAACAAATATGCAAGAAAATTGGAAGATTCAAGTCTGTGGTCCACAAAGTAATTTCAGAACAACGAATATCTACAGCGCAGAAGAGGACAGGACGGCCAAAAGCGACCAGCGATCGAGATGATCGCAGGTTCATTCGTCTGGCTATCACTGGAAAACTGTTACTGAGAGAGATATCACATGAACTTGTGTGCAATGTATCCAAAGACACTGTTCACCGACGGAGCAAAGCTGGTGGCAACTTAGTGTACTCTAAAAAACAGAAACGACCACCGCTGGCACACCAGCACAAGATTGCACGATTGCAGTGGGCCAAGGAGCATATGTCCTGGACTGATGAATGGCTTCAAGTGATTTTTTCCGATGAAAAAAAGTGGAATTTAGATGGGCAGGATGGTAATGCTTACTGCTAGCATGGTATGAGACGAGAACCGGAGGCATTTTACAGCAGACAACAAGGAGATGGAGGTGTGATGGTTTGGGGAGACTTTGCGTTCAATGCTACTATGAGTTTAGCGATTCTTTCTGGAAGGCAAAATTCTCTGAAATATCAAGAGACTTTAAGTTGTCATTTGTTGCCATTTCTGCAGAATCTGGTTGGAGAAAAAGGCATTTTCCTACAAGACAATGCCAGCATTCATAGATCACAGGCAACAAAGGAATGGTTCGATGCAAACAATTTAACCGTTATATGGGGCATCATGACACGCACTGTTTATGCAAATGGGCGACAGTTTTCGACTGCAGGATGCAATTGAGACATGCTGGTACAATCTATCACCAGATCTGCTTCAACACCTAATCACATTGATGAAAGATCGTGTATTTAAACAAATCCAGTGTAATGGGAACAATATTTAGTTTTAAAAGCAAGTTTTCTTGACAAGTCTCTCTACTTTTGAGACATCTTTTTGTAATAAAATGTTGATTTGGTTTTTTTTTTCAATGAACGAAAAATATATTTCTCCTGAAATTCTAGGATTATGTTATTTAGTATGCGAATAAAATGTGTATATTTTTTGTTGTCATGTGACATCCTCGTATGGAAAGTTTTCTTTAATTTACGAAAGTCTCTATACTTTTATACATTTAGAGTAAAATATCGGCTTCTATTTTGCCCGCGGAATAATCCAGTTGTCATCTAGTAAAATATTAGACCTATAAGATTTTGTCAAGAAGTTGTCATCTACAAAAGATGAGCAACTCAAATTCCTTTGCACAGAGCATGAATGGTACGGTAGCACAATGACCGAAACTGGATGACGCCGTTGGTTGATCAACTCGTCGTTTCTCCAAAGTTATTCAGGATATTTTTTGCCTACCTATAAAGTAATCTTCGATCAAAGACAATGGCGTTTCATTGATGCGAAGTCTCTTAAATCTCCGAATTATTGCCTTCTCGGTACTTCAAACCTTTTGGCAATTCGTCGTTGACGGTATAAAATCTTCATGAGTACTAGTAGTGCATTTGGATTCAATAAGCTAATGGAACTGAAACGAAGAATTCCACACCATATATTAATAGTTTATTTGATAGTCGTATTAAACTTAAAACTTTAATCGCATTAATACTTCCCAATTACTTTTAATTAACAAACCATTCTTTCTTAAATTTAATTCTTTAGGATACAAGATTTAGCCCCTATCTACGTTTATTATCAATTAAGAACAGATTAAGAATTTTTAAGATTAATTACTTCATTTAATGAGAGATTATGGGTATTCAGCGGTTGCAACCTAATTTTCCAAACTTAACTAGGAACAGTCCGTTTATCAGGATGAATATACATTTACTTTTCCTTTTTTTTTTTTAATTTTTCTTTCGTTTTAGCGAGATAACAGAATGCTTGCTTCCGCTAGATTAATACCAATAATAATTAAGGTTTAATAATTATTTAACTTAAATTTCAAGTGGATAGAAAAGGCTCTCTTATGCGTTATCTATTTTGAATAAGTTGATGGTTTAGCTTTGAATCCAGTGGCAAACTGTAGGACTTTAAATGATCGAATATCAGATCGAACGTGTATCTTTCTCTGAATGATCCCTATTCTGTGTTAAGTTCCCTCGAGGAGCTCTTACTGATCATGTTTTAATAAAGGAACATTGGCAGTCGTTGAGCCTTTAATGGATAACTAAGAGTTCGAGGGTTTTCTCTGTGGCGTCGTGTGCGTTTTAGAAGAGGAACTCTTATCTCGAAATGCTGCTTCAGAAAGTTCCCCATCTGCTATTGATGCAACTTCACTCAGTCAGCGTAGAAAAAGAGAGGGAGAGAAGAAAAAAGCCAATGACCAAATCTAACAATAAAAGTTGCAATAAAAATCGCTACAATGAAACTTTCCAAATCTCGCATCCTTCTGACAAGGGAGAAGTTAAAGCAGAGCGCCTTCAAGGACTGGCCCTTTTAGCACCGCCATGTTTTGGCATCTTTTTCTTTTCAACCGAAGTCGTTATTTCTGCGGAGTGTGTACAAAGGAAAAGCTGCCCGACCGTTATTAAATTTTGATTGTCTCGGATTCCAAGTTTCCTATTCTAACACCATAAAAAAAGATTTACCTAGATCTTTAAATTGCGCTTCGGCTGTACGGTGCTGTGCGTTTATGTCTTGGCTTCTTTAGCTTTGTTTGCGATTCTGATCCCTTTTATGTTAACAAAATAAAACTCAGTTAGGCGATATTTTTTCAGAACGCGGGTAATAAAAGTTATTTGATGCCAACTCGTGCAATAATAATAAAAAAGGCTGATTTCAACGTGATATTATATGTATTGTAAAAATATTTTAATTTTTTGGCAGAAAATTTACTCACAATAAACGCTTTAAGGGACGTAGCCTGATTCATTAATAGAAGAGTGTTTGTGATCTTCCGTGAGCCATGGGGGAGCTGAACTCTGACCTTACCGATTTTCCAGTGATATCGTTGCCCATCCGAGATTTTATAATGTTGGCTCACTTTCTCATTCTCTCAGACTATTCCTCTCTCTTTTTATGGCTTGAGTGAACAAGGTTAACTCGGAGAAGACAACAAAACATTAACTTCAAATTTAATATGACGAAGAAGCCACACAATTTTTTTCTCAGTCCTCCATCAAAATTCATTCTCTCTCTCTCTCTCTCTCTCTCTCTCTCTCTCTCTCTCTCTCTGGAGATTTCAGGCAATATAAATTTGCTAACACAATTTTGCTTCATATCGATAGGATCTTAAAGACGAAATAAGAAGAAATAAAATTTAATACAGTCAATACATGGGCAAATAGCCGACTCTGCAAAGGTGGTGAAACGTTTTTATTTCTACAAAAGTCGACTAAAAATAAGAATATTTTTAGACGACAACAAGAAACGAACCGGGAAGTTCAGTTCCGGTTTCACTCGTTCCCAATCCATTCCCCAAATAAACAAGTTTTAGCATTTCATCACCAAGATAGAGAAAAAAGTTGGAGGAGGAGTTTTTCCCTTCTTTTTGAAGGTCGTTTGGAGCTTGTCATTTTATGATGTCATCGCTGGAAGGTCATCCGTAACAATGAATAGCGAGTGGAATTGCTAAAATTTGGACGTGTTTACTTGCAGAATTTGTATTGGAATTCTTTTTAATAAAAAAAAAAAACAGGATTTATTTAGCTTTGCTTTTAAAAAAAGAAGAATCTTTTTAAAATAGGTGAGATTTTATTTTATGAAGGTACTGTATATCATTTTTATAATGTATAAATAAGGACGACTGTGGATGCTCCCGATGAACAATCAATTTATAAATTATAATAGTGGATAAATTAGTGGATCACTGTTAAGGTGATCTCCATAGAAGCGAAATTAAAGGTATTGACTCTTAATGCGAAAATTATCGATTTTTGTAATCCTCTTGCTCTCTCTCTCTCTCTGGGCAGACAATAATGTACGTAAAGATGGTAAGAGAAGTGGCATAAAAGAAAGTATGATTCAATAACCTAAAAAGCTTATGCCAATGTAAGAATCTTTATTCCAATGTACAGAAGGGTCCAAAAAATGTACTCACTGTTTGATAGTCCACATCTTGTTACAAATTTGACTTGCAGATACAATTTTTGGCACTGTGAGAGAATTAGAATAAATTGGCACTGCGAACAAGGAGCCGCGCTTTAACCTATGCACATAGGACATGTTTGATAGCGACAGCTTCCATGTCCACGGTGGCTTAGTGGTTAGAGCATCGGGACGGTAACCCGAAGGTCCCTGGTTCGAGTCCAGGCCGTGGAATTTTCTTTACTATTTTTCTTTATTTATTAGAATAAGTGTTCGAAATGACCAACGGCAGCTTGTAAACAACGCCGATGGCACCGAATGGCTCACCGAACTACGGCTGTCAGTGGTAGCATATGACCATACAATCTTCCTTGCAAATTCCTCATCCTCGCGAACCATGTGCCCAAACCAATCGCAGTATTTCATCCGGGTCGTCCTCATTCATCGCGTGTAGCAGTTCGGAATGAACACTTTCCACCCTTCAGAATGCGTCTTACACTTGACGGCTCACCCCACTTTCAAGCGCTCATCACCACCGACCATCTGCGCCACCTACCACGACAAATTTCATAGCTTCATAGTTACACTACACTTCCACATGAGATTAGTACGTGTAAGTCTTTATGTTTCGAAATTATTGAACTAGAAACAGTTAGTACATTTTTTGCACCCTTCTGTATATGACGTGAGCATCAATATAAAGTAGAATTACAAATATGAACGATTTTCTTCAGTACTTTTAAATGTGTCCACTTCTTCCATTACAAATTTAGGAACTTGTGTTTTCGGTAATCGATCACTTTATCTAATTAGTAAGAAACATATCTTTTCCCTCTGGTTAAAGATGTCCAAATACAGTCGAACCCCGTTATTATGAACCCGGTTAATACGAATTACCGCTTAATAAGTTTTTTCTTCGGTCCCGATCCCGTGACTTCAATTTCTGTACAAAATTAGTCGCTTAATACGAATTTTATTTTTAAACTAATTCCGGATAATACAATAAAATGAAGAAATTCATACCAAAAATGAGATCGTTACTGTAAAAAAAAATCAACAACCTATATTGTTGCAAATAATTTTTTGTTCTTAGTCTAAACGAACAAGGAGACACGGATTTGACATCTGGTTTTCAGCGTAAATGTGGACATTTCCTTCCATTAATCATAAGCTACTGCTGTGCAAAATGATGATTCGGACCATCCTCTTCTATGGTATTTCTGCGTGGGCGACTATATGTAAAACCAGATGGAGTGAGCTCCAGTCGTTCCTGAATGTTACCCTGAGGACCATTGTGCAGCTTGGTAAAAGGACTATGAAAAATCAATATATCCACTTAGATTTGAACATTACTCACATCGGAAAGTTTACCCAAGATCTCCTGATGAGTATGGTGCAGATGATGAAAACCCATGACAACGACCTAGTGGTTGGAATAGTGAAAAACTCGATGGAAATGAAATGGCATGCGAAGTATAGAAAGCCGCGGTATATTCTTGACGTCAACTTTGAAAACATTGGCAACGTTTTCTTTCCGGATTATTGGAAGATGTGACCCCTCCCCCAGTCTTCTGACAATCGTCAGTCTTATTATTTTTTTCATAATGTGGAAGAACTCTTGGGTTAGTCAGACTTCTTGCCTACCTCAGTGTAATTCATTTGGTATTTAGTCTGGAAGGGTGAGCCTAGTGAAAGCACTGCTTCCTTTCCGACTGAACAAATGTACACTTAACTGTTCGATTGTCGATGCATTAATCAGAATACGCCTTATTCAAAGCCCTATTCATTGCATTTTGATTTCACTGTTTTACGTTCATTGCATTACATTATCGATATTGCTACATACATCACAACACAGGACCTGACGCTGGATTAGAAGTTATCAATTGTTGAAGCTGTTGACAAATCAATAGCAAAGAGAAAAGATTTGACCAAGGAATTAACATTCCACTATCAAGCTTAGCAAAGATAAAGTAGAATGCCGGTAAGATTAGACAGCAAGCGGAAGCAACTGGAACACTGAGAATGCGGCACACGAGTATGTGGTTTTTAGAACAAAATAAAAATCTTCGAAAATCTATACATACACAAAACAACACTTACAGATAAAACTCATTTATTAAATCAGAACCAAATCCAATCAGAACATCAAAACACATTTAAATTTCTAAATTCAATCTGGCAACAATAAGACCATCTACAACAATATAAAAACCAACAACAACAACCAACCAACACTAATACACTCACATTAGTGTTTTTAATTATGTTTGATTTGCAAGTTGTTAGGGATTTTTTGTTTTCATGTTTGAGTTCGGTCTTTATTTAATTTTATAAAATTATTTTCAACGATAAATTCATCAATTTTTGTATGATTACTGTTGCATTCACTTTATCTGCTTTTAACGAAGATCACTGAAACACATACTGATGTCGTTTTTTATAATTTATAAATATCTTTCAAGCCTTTGACCATAATCAAAACAAAAAATTAAGAAAACAGTTATAAGAAGATAGATAGATAGAAAAAGAGAAAGAAAGAAAGAAAGAAAAATAAGATAGGAGAACAACATAATTCTTCGGGAACTTCGTGATTGATCGGGGTCAAAAGTACCCTAAATGTTGACCCAGACTATAAGCTATAATCATACTAAGTTTCATCAAAATCCGTTCAGTGTTTTTTATGTGATGCGCGTATAAACAAACAGACAGACAACAGATTTTTTATATGTAATAGACCGCTTACCCGTCATATGACGGGTTATATGTACTAATTGTGTGGAGGCCTTCACTCTCGGTGGTTACGACTCTACGGAATTGGAACTTAACTAAAAAATCAACACTAAACATTTTTCAATTGCTTAGGCAACTTAACTAAAAAAACAACACTAACCTTTAAATTGTTTAGGCATTGTTGCAAAATAAAATTAACAATGCCTAACAATTGAAATTAGAAATTTAATTGGACACGCCCATTCAAACTTTCGTTGGATAGAGTATAATATATTAGATAGAAGATAGTTGTGTTCTGCAAATTTTGATTTGTGTGTATGAATATTCATGGTGCATAAAAATATATATGCTCAAAGATGGCTACTTGTAAAACATATTTGGGAGATGACGGATAAGTGATAGAACGCATTAAGATCCTTTTTGGAATTTTTTCTGTTTGTCTATCTGTTTGTTTGTACTCACATCACACAAAAACCACTGAACGTAGAATGATTATAGCTTAGTCAATATTTAGGATTCTTTTGATCTCGATCAATCATTTTTTCTTCTATTTTCTTTCTTTCTTTCTTTCTTTCTTTCTTTTTATCTATCTATCTATCTATCTATAAATATAATAAAACTGAATTTTTTGTGTCTGTACATTCACATACAGATATTGGAAAATTTTTTCAAACAAAGAGCCCGAACAACGCCGGGTATATCAGCTGAAATAAACGAACGACGTTTTTTTTTAACAATCTGGTCAAAGATTTGATTCATAACACTACCATTGAGGTTTCCTTTCATTATCGTATAATACAAATCCCGGAGAATACGAACAAAATTTCTGATTTCCTGAGATTCGTATTAACGGGGTTCTGAATGCGATGAGAAAATTTGAAACCCTTTTATGAATCTCTCAGAACTCCGCATCTGATTATTTCATCTTTTCCTTTTTTGTCATTTCTCTCCGCTTTACATGTGCATCTTTAACTGTGCTTTACGTTAAAGTTTTAAAATGAACCAGTTTATTGTTATCCGTGATTATTTTAGCTAAGGCTCTATATAGTGCCTTAATTTTAGCAAATTCAACCAACGATACTCACATCTGAAAAAGCAAGGCTGAAAAAAAAAATTCAATAAGAAACAAGTAAACTTATATATATTTTATTTCCTACTAACATGTATCCAGTGACGCTGAATTGCATTCTTTTCGCCGATAGAATTTTCCAAAAATAGAGACAATGCAAGCATTCAATTTTATCACCTCTGTTAAGTAGGATAATGATGGCTCCAGGAAGAGTGATTTCCGGCATTCACTTGTTGGCCACCAGAATTCCCAGATCTGGTTCCCCGTCGTGAAATTGGTTTGATGATGCCCGAGGCCACTGGAGCCCAAGCGCTTTTATGGGTTCTGCTTCTTAAACACACTGCAATCGGCTGCCAAAATTCCACGAAACTTTTGAAAATAAAATGATTCATTAAGCCAGGCCCTCACAATAAGCGTT
>JAHWFO010001074.1:11964262-12007125 GCA_023313115.1 Rhysida immarginata
CCCCCCAATATTTTTTCAAAAAATAATTTAAACACTTTGATTTGTTTTTAGCCATAATTTGCTGTGGAAGCGTATTTGTTTGTCTGCATTTTTAAATTTCTTTTTCAATAGTCTCAAAATGCTCGTTTATTATTGATAAACCAAACATAGCATTTTGTTGTGCTCTTTCATTCTGAAATTAAACTATTTTGTTTTTGTCGGGCTTTATAGCTTCTTTCCGTTGAGGTAATGTAATTTCATGATCCCAAAAGAAGCGAACTCTGCCAGTTTTCATTTTTTTTAATAAGATTTCCTTCTGCATTCGATAGCTTCGACGCAAATTCAAGTTTTAAAAATCGTTAATTGTTTATTTTTTTAGGTTGGAGTTTATTTCTTCTCTGCAGTCTTGATTGGAAAATTTGATTTTCTCTACGTTTCGGCTTTGAAATTTAATATTGCTGCATTATTATTCCACGATGCCTTTCATTTATTCTTCATAAAATGTGCTCTTACATTTGAGAAAAATATTTTATCTGTCCTCCAAAATAAATATTTCTGCGTTATTTTATGCAGTTATTAAAAATTCTATTAATATCTCTCCAAACGCAAGTTTTCCATTCGAGCATTCATGAACGTCGAATAAAATTTAGAGTTTAACCCCCCACTCATAAAATTCATAAAGGTTATTCTTGTTTGAACAAGATCAAATTCTGACAATGTAATTCAAGTAATGTATAATCATCGGTAAAACCGCGTGGCAAAGTTGGTTGGCGGTCAAGAAGCTACAAATCTGTTATTAAGAAAGGCCCGACAGATTAGTAATCATGTGGCAGAGCTTTCGTGAAAACGTAACGGCAAATCAAATGTTTACCTAGTAATTTAAAGTTTTGATATTGTTGTTGATCTATCAACTATAATGACGCAGGTTTTCTTTCTTTAAAGACACCTCAAGTTTGGACTTAGCAGGTGTCTTTAAAAAAATAAAAAAAAATTTGATAAATGGATACAGGCTCTACATGCAACAAAATAAACTTTAATGTCGAAACGCGTTTCAGTCAGAGACTATCATCAGTCTGTACAGAAATGCTAGCGATGCCAGCTTATTTGCAAAAGAGAGGGAGTCCTCCCTCCCACGCAAATTGGTTGGGGGGGGGGGGAACCCACCAATGACGCGAAGGGGAGGGAGTAGTACCAGAGTAGATTGAGTGATGAGTTACATTAGATTGGGAAATTATATAGTATACAGAATTCTCTTGTATAAAGTATAATAAGCCAAAAAAACGTGGAAAGTACATGAAATTTGGTAAAAATATAACGAAATAAAAACATAAAGTTTGATAGATTATAAATGATGACATTGGAATGCTAGTAATTACGGGCTTTGTAAATGAAACCCGGGATCCTCTTTCACTGCTAGCCAAGAGAGGACCAAGATGGGATGTTGACCACCACCTGCAGAGAAGAGGCAGGCACTCAAAATAGCCGGGATGAGGTGTAGAGTGGGATAAGAAAGATGAGGGGTAAGATTACCAAGCGGAAACACATAATAAAGTAAAGGAAGAGGATTGTGAGTGATACAGAGAAAAACTACAAATAAATAAATAAAAAATAAAAAATATAAATAAAAAATAAAATATAAAAATAAATAAATAAATAAATAAATAAATAAATAAATAAATATAAAATTACTATTTTATTTACTATTAATTTTTTTATTATTATTTTTCACCCACTCTATTTAATTTTATTTGCTATCCTATATTTTAGTCTTTTTGCAACTCTTTCCCTTTTCCCTATCTCGTTTAGAGTGCGGGTTCTAGTTTTAATGGAGTACTCCACTTTTTTCCACTTTCTGTATGTTTCTTCTTCATATTCCTCTACTTTTTCTTGCGTTCTTTCTTTCGCATTTTTATATGGCTTTATTTATTTTTATTCATGCTTCATCATTGCATCTCTGGTTTGCTTTTATTCATCTATTTCGTATTCTTTTATTTATTTTATATTTATTTATTTATATATTTATTTATTTATATTATTTATTTATTTATTTATTTATTTATTTATTTATAGTTTTTCTCTGTATCACTCGCAATCCTCTTTCTTTACTTTATTATGTGTTTCCACTTGGTAATCCTACCCCCCCATCTTTCTTATCCCACTCTACACCTCATCCCGGCTATTTTGAGTGCCTGTCTCTTCCCTGCAGGTGGTGGTCAACATCCCATCTTGGTCCTCTCTTGGCTAGCAGTGAAAGAGGATCCCGGGTTTCACTTACAAAGCTCGCAATTACTAGCATTTCAATGTCATCATTTATAATCTACCAAACTTTATTTCGTTATGTTTTTACCAAATTTTATATACTTTCCGGTTTTGTTTTTTTTTTTTTTTGGCTTATTATACTTTATACAAGAGAATTTTGTATTATATAATTTCCCTATCTAATATAACTCATTACTCAATCTACTCTGGTGCTACTCCCTTCCCTTCGCGTCATTCGTGGGTTTTTCTCCCAACCAATTTGCGTGGGAGGGAGGACCCCCTCTCTTTTGCAAATAAGCTTTAGCATTTCTGTATAGATTGATGATAGTCTCTGATTGAAACGCGTCTCGACATTAAAGTTTATTTTGTTGCATGTAGACCCTGTCTCCATTTGTTGATTTTCTGCAACATGGACCCTAACCCATCTTATGAATTAATTTTATCTTTTAAGTAGATTCTGAATGAGGATATCATCACTTGGAGAGGAGGCTTTAAACAGAAAAGTAACAGTAGCATAATTTATTAGTTATATTAAAATTGGCGGTAATATGGGGGAACAGTAAATCTGCAAATAATAAAGGGCTAATGAAACAGACCGAGATTTTCTTGCCTGAAAAATTTAAAGATTATGTTTACAGAGCCATTTTAATGAGTGGACAAGGAGAAATTGAAAGAAAATTTTTAATTTTTCTAAGAGAAAGAAGAATAATGAAAGTAAATGATTTGATATGAAAAAGATTGGACGCGGGAAAGTAAATATGTAAGGAAAAAGTCGCCCATAGAATGGGCTGTAGCTACTGAAGATGTCGACAAGTGTTGGATCGGAGACAAGACTCTGAGTTTGATTAAGACAAGAGAGACTATTTGTCAGGATTAGCAGGACATTAACGTTAGGAAGGGAAGGAAGAGGAAAAAAGTATGGTTTTCCAAGTAAGTCTTTGCTAGTTGAAGAGCTTAGTGATGTTTGGAGTTGAAAGCAAAAAAAAAATATATCTCTAGAGGAACAATTAAACTGAGGAAAGACAGGGAAGGGGGGAAAAAAGCGGACAAAACAACAAAAAAAAGCAACAAAAGAGACGACGAAGATAACAGACTCTGTAAAAAAAAAAAATAATAAAAAAAATAAGGAATATTTTAGATGGTAAAGAAATAAAAATTGAGAAATCTACACTTGTTTTATTTCATTTCAACAAACTTTTATTTATCAATATAACTAACAATATTACCCGGCTTCGCCCGGGTGGAAAAGATGTGTTGAGTAATTTTTTTAACGATTGTTTGTTATGTTAAAAATTGAACTATGATTAACAAAGTATGAACGAAATGCAAGAAAATGAGAAACAGTTTAAAAAGCCTTCTCCAAACCTTTCATAATCATTTTAAACCAAAAATAATGATTTATGAACAATGAACTGGGAACAAAAGAAAATTAAATTATATGCACAAAAGTAAATAATGAAAAAAAATGTTAAGATAAATGAATCAACTACACAAGCAACGTAGTTGTGCATTCAAGTCCATTTCAGTAAACAACGTTGTATGTTTCCCCCTGTGGCGCAAAAACATGTAAATTTCGACAGCTGGACACGCGGGAGCAAGTAACGTATAACTGACCGTGAGAGAAGCAAGCTTCCTGAAAATATGTACCTGCGATCTTGAAAGTCTGGAAAAAATGAATAAAATGAAACATTCTTCGTTTGGCATCGCCATCTAGTGACATCCTTTGAAAACAATTCAGTTTTTCGAAAAATAAGAATAACTTAAAAAATTGACATAAATACGATATAAAAAGTACCCTACCTAAAGCACAGTGACACTAACTACGTACATGGAAAATTTCGTGAAGATTCGTTGAGTATTTTCCGAGTTGTAAAAGGACAAACGTTCCAACGGACTCTAATTTATAATATATAGACGGATATATGGATTTATTTCTCCATGCTTAGCGTTGCCATTGCAAGAGCCATTGTAATAAAAATTGGATTGTTGATGAATGGAGTTCTTCTTTAACAGCGTGTATTCATTTATCCTTTACAGATGATGCAGGCCCGTAGCCAAGGGGGGGAGGGGGGTCGACGACCAACCCATTATGGAAAAAGATCCGCCTCCCAAATATGGAAAAAGGTCCGACTCAGTAGAATTTTTGAAAAAGGTCCGACTCAGTGGAATTTTTGAAAAAAGGTCCGGAATTTTTGAAAATCGACCCCCCCCCTCCCCCAAGATAACATCCTGGCTACGGCCCTGTGATGTATAGTGAATTATTGAAATGTAGGTTGATGGAAGGGGTAGAGTCTTTAACTGGAAGAAATGGAAGTAGACGAGTTCGAAAAAGAAGTCCTCAGTGGAAATATACGGTGAATCATAAAATGATAACTTGTTATTTGTTACGAAGCTAGATTTTCAATCTACAGGGTGTATCAGGTTCGATGGTCATAAAGTACCTAGCGTGATCCTTTGCATGATTACAAACTTAAAGTTCCTTATGCAAAATGTTCAAAACTCAAATGTTAAGGGTCTAAACATCACGCGAAACGTCATTTAATCGCCCCTTTGAATTTAATGAACTGCTGGCGTGGAAAGTTCATAAATAACGTAACGACGCAATTTAAATTTTGAGTTTTCGACATTTTCGATAAGGAACTTTAAGTTTGTAATCATGCAAAAGATCACGCTAGGTACTTTATGGCCATCGAATCTGATACACCCTGTATATATTTAAGTTCCAAGGGTGATTTTTTGACAGTTCGTTGGAGAAAACTATTGCATCTCTAAATTCATTTTGGTCTTAAATGAAAGATCTTAGTATGTAAATTTGTCAAAGTTAGTTTTTGTGTCCATAATTACTATTAATTAGCGGTAATTAACAATTCAAAATTGCTTAGCTGGCAAATAAAACAATCCTCTCCACAATGACGTCACAATCAATAACTTTGCTAGCATTGATGATCAAACTAACCACAATTACATAAAAGTAACAACGATAACGATAAACAACAATACAGGCACGACCGTATTATCTCTCTCCAAGCTTATCGGCTCGGTGGCTCAGGGGTTGTGTGATCGCTTCTGATGCCCGAGGACGAGGGTTCGACCTCGGCCGAGGACGACGAGGATTTTTTCAGGGAGAAAATCCTGAGATCATGCACTTCCTTCGGAAGGAAGTAAAGCCGTTGGTCCCGTATAGTCGTTTGCCGACTGCACGTTAAAGAACCCTTGCGAGGCAAAATTTGCGGCCCCTATAACGCCGTCCTGAAATGACCACAGCAGTTGAAAAGGACGTTAATACCAAACAAACCAACCTCTCCAGGCCTGACAACTGAATTGATGACGTCATGCTAGAGGTCGGTGAGACATTCCGTTTGCCATTTTTAATAGGTTACTTGTATTATTTTTCTATAAAATTTTTAAATTTCTTTTATTGTTTTACTGTGATTGTTAATTCCTTACACTTTGAAATATGATTTTTAAACAAATTTGTTTCAATTGTGACGGTTTTCTTGTCACATAAAAATTATACTCATTTTCTTATCTAATTTCTGCTTGTGTATCTTAGTTGATAACAGAGTATGAATGAATCAATTATGGCTTGTAATTATACAATATTCGAATGCAATGATAAAAACATTGCTCTCAAAACGAGCATTTTTTTCTCTCTCTAAATTTTTGTTCCGAGTTGCCATGGAAACCCCTTCTCAACGGAAATTAATCTAACTTTAAAGTTTTTCTTCATAAGAATTTAAGCAGGCCGATATAGCTGCTTCCATTTGAACTGCTCTCTTTCATCCCATGTCTTTCATTTTTTGGGAAGCGCTTCATTTAAATGAGGTGTATGTTCAAAAAATGTTGGATAAGTGTCTTGTTTTAATCTTATTCTGTCGCGATGTATAACGATTTCATTATCTTGGTTGTCTGTAAATATTTCTTCTTTAAATAAAAAGTCATCGTGAAAATGCTTGATACAAACTCCTGAATTTGCGGTTGGCGTGAAATCTTACGGCGAATTTTTAACAGCCAGTTCTTTCTTAAATCCGGTTCCTTTAGAAATCCAAAAATTGTTGTGTGCAATTTACAATGTACAGACTGGTTTATAATAATTGGATTTACAATGAGGAACACAGCAACTTCTACCCATTGCTTATGACGTTAAAGTAGAATAATATTTCATTTTGAAAGTTAGCCACGATTTTAGGCCTAACATACTAATTATAATGATACTATTATTTAAAATATTTCTTATTTATAAAAAAAAATTATAATTAAGAAAGGTTTCTAATTAGGTTCCTGATTACAAAGAATTCAAGATATAAATTATGTTTTTCCAAATTGAACAAGTACTCCAGCAATATAAAAAAATTATCTCCTGTGTCAAAATGGCAAGCAGACGACCTGATGATGCCTCAACGACCTCTAGCATGACGTCATCAAATCAGTTTTCAGGTCTGGATATACAGGGTGTCCAAAAAGTCTGTTAGCATGGCAGATATCGTAAGAGCCCTATAAAGAGTGTGGTTTATAGGTAATAAGAGGGTGAGGAATTCATTGCTGCACTCAAATTTGACTTTGACCCCCAAATTTAAGGTCATTCATTTGCTAACTCGAAAACTATTAAAGATAAAGAAAAATTTCCGATTGGTACCCGACAGAGCAACACCACATTAGTGTAAAAACAGTTTTTAATCACACTCTTCCCCTTGAAAGATTTTGAGAAAATGGGCGAGAAAGAGTCACTCACGAGTGTGCTTCCCCTTCTCAACAGCGTGCTTCACTGCAATTCAAATGTATTAGAAACCTCAGCCAACTTAGCCAGCTCAACCTGACCTTGAGTGACTAAATTATGGACACAAAAACTAACTTTGACAAATCTACACACCAAGATCTTTCTTTTAAGACCAAAACGAAGTTTAGAGATGCAGTAGTTTTCTCCAACGAACTGTCGAAAGAATCACACTTGGATCTTAAATATATAGTTTTTAATTAATGACATGGAGATTAATAATAAGATGGGTTGTTTACCGTCAAATTTTGACGGGATCCATCTAGTTCATATTTAATCATTGTATTTCACGTGGGTATTTTTGGAATATACGTGTAATCAAATATTATTTAATAATAAAATCTTGTTAAATTGAGTATGCGGCAATATGTTTCATCTTAAGAATTGGCTATTTTAAACGTAAACTAATTTAAAACTTTAGACGATTTGCACGAATGATTTAGATTCTCGTATATGGTATAAGCTATAATTACCTAAAAATTTCATAAGTCTGAGTGAATTCATTTAATCAAACTCTCTTCTGCAAATAAATACAAGGAGAGAAGGCGACGGAGAAGCAAGAGGAAGACCAGCTGTGGACCCTAACGAGGAAAGTTTTCTAAAAAATTTCCTTTCGATTATAAGCAGCGCTTCTCTTTACGGGGGTGTTTCTCAATTATACATTGTAAAATTTCTGCAATTTCTTAAGTTTCAATGAATTCATTTACTCTAAATCTTTTTTATAATGGCGATATAATCTAATAACGAAGCAAAAACTAAAGATGACTGAATTTAATAAGCCATAATTCAATCTGATCAGCTAAAAACTTGGAGTTAATTTTACATAAAAATAAAAGGTAAATATTTTTAGTTAGGAAAGAGAGGAATCGTATTCTTCGAGTTTTTATAGAAATCGCCATGTTATTAATTTGAGAGCCTTAGTTTGAAATTTTATTAGGAACGCATTTACTCAAATTTATTTGAGCGCCTTCTGAAAATATGTTCGTCACCTACGAAAACAGTGAAAATTGAAAAAAAAAAAATTACGAAATCCTCCATTCGTTTTTCACAGCCCGCCGACCCTGACCACGAGCCCATCGATCAATAAAGTTCGCTTACACCATTTGCAGTAACTTCGTATGTATACTGAGTAGAGACCATTGGTCTGTACCGTCGAAAGGATGAGGAGAAAAATAACTGATACATTTTGAATGTTTATATGTGATATTTACTATTTCTACGTTTATAAAATTGTATTAGTTACGAAACACTTTAAAATTCGCAATAAACCTATATAGAGCAGACAGAATCCATTCGGTTAGAAAGAAAAAGCCGATTATCCTCAAAGTGCAATCGGAGCATAAACTTTCTTCCTTTATCCAAAATTAAAGACAAAGAATTCAAGAATTCTCAAAGATTATAAAACTGAATCTAGCAATATGGGTTAGGAGAGAAGAAACATTACCAAATTTAAATATTTGATATTTTTTCAAAAACCCACAGTTTTTCTTAATACTACTCAAAGAAACGTACGTCTGACTTGGTGCAAATACCACTAGGCTTGGACTCCAGTTTACTTAATGATGAGTCACGATTCAACTTAAACACTGATTCTCGATGTGTTTACATCTGGAGAAAGTCACGGACCCCTGAAATCTTCCCCTAATGGTAGAGAAATCGATTATCTGTAGTTGTAGTGAACCCATCACGGTGAGTGGTGGCATCATGACGGACAGATGTGCACCGCTTTGTGTTTCCACGAAGTATCTAGGCTTCTTTAAAATACAGAATGAGTCAAAGAGAATATTACACTTATATACATCTTTAAAGTTTAACATTTATGCTTAGACTACTACGCAAGGCGCCGATTTGCAATACTTTGTAAGTTTAATTTCATTATAACGATTCATCGTAAGAGCCCTGTGTAATTCGACAAGCGTCCAAACGATAACCCAGTTCTTGCTATGCGCGACAACATATAGGTGCTATGACGCAGCTTTGTAGTTCTGCCAAAACTTTCAACAGGGTGATACCTGTTAAGTGTTCTTAATATAACTCCAAAGAAAAAAATCGCAAGGGATCAGATCACAGTGAACCTGACGGCTTTTTGCAAAGTGCAAAATCATCGGCAGTGGAGCGACCAATCCTTTGATTAGGCAGGTGCTTATTCAGTAACACCGCACTTCTTTGTGATATGAAGTGGGACCGAGTTTAAACGAAACTTCCGAGTTTTTCTGTCTACTGGTGTATTGCACAGTACGCAACCATACGTATTTTATGAAAAGAATCCATGCGGGAGAGGGTCGTCGTTGTTTCACTATTATAGATTAACAAATAGAGGGATTAACAAATATTTATTATATTTTATTAACTTTTCACATTCACGTTGTTCTATTTGTCTTAATACTTGGTAATCTATAAGTATTTTATCCGCAATAGATGTTTAAAAATGTAACTTTATTTTTGAACCTTTAGATTCTTTATAAGACTTTTATGTTCATTTTTATGGACCATAATGCCCGTCCCTTTCGCGCTGGGGCTGAAATTTCGGATATTCAGAGGATAGTGGCCAGAAAAATCTTTCGACATGAATCCCATAAAGGATATTAAAGAACATACCTTAGAAGGACAATGGCGTGACGCCGTTCTTCCAAGAATATGGCAGATTTTAAGATGTACCGTAAATTGGGGTTAATGAAACCCATGCTACATTTGCAATGGATTAAGCAATTATAATGAACAGTGGGTTCATGTTCGACCTACGTTTTGGAGATGAAACACTTACCAGACATTTTAGTTGAAAATTTTTTTATTTTTAATCATTTATCTTGAAAATAACATCATAAATTCGGTAAATTTGAATGAATTGCATTTAATCTTTATTTGCTAACAAATAACTCAGCTTGCACAGATCATTGATACATTTCATGACATGTTTTCATTAATTTGCAATTGAATCTATCAGCAGACCAATACATTCAAAACTGCAGACTCGGAACGTCTTTGAAACTTTTTTTTGATTTGGGTCCAAGTAGACCACCAGGGTTCAAGTAACCCCATTTTACGGTACCTTGATAGAAGAAAATTGGCTTTGTATGTAATATAACAAATATATTTCTCGTGGCTTTGAGTATAACAAAGCTCATCTTTTCTATTTCTCTTTTATCTTTCTCGTGTTAATGATGTAAATAACCATTGGATCTATTGGAAGTTTAGCCTAGCAAGGGATAGGCCTACTGAAGCTTTGCTTGGTCTTTCAAGTTAGTTTACTAAGGTACAAACACAAACATCCATGTCCTCGGCGGGATTCGAACCGCGGCTCGCTATTTTCGAGAGCGTCAAAACCAGCGCCTTATAGAACAAAACTAACCAAAAATTAATATTAAATAAATCATTATATTCATTCAAAAATATTTAAATAAACTAAATAACGGCCCTATCCTTTAAGTTTCTATTATATTTAGGAGACATGAAAATAAATTTTAAACATTTTTGTTACATTTTCTGTGTATAATCCAATACTATTTTTTCAAATATTTCTGAGGATTTTTAAGTAGTGAACTAATTGAACTGCCATAAAAAGGAACGAAACTCCCCACTATAATGATTTAGTACCTGTTCTGATGATAACAGAGCAAATTTTGCTGATTTTATCGCCCATATTAAGTGATAAATACTAAGAGGTCACGAAGAACGGTGATATAAATTGAACATAAAAGAAGCTATCTTTTCTAAATGCAGTTGTTTCAGATAAGACATGAAAAGAAGAAACATTAAATTTCTGAGCATCCATTTCCTGAAGAAATTTTACCTTGCCCATGAAAACAACAATTTTAGACGAAGTAAAGCAACACCAGTTATATTCTAAAGAGGAAGGGATATAAAAAGAAAAAAAATTAAAAGAAAAGGAAGTGTACAAAAATAAAAAGAATTTATGGTGGGTGCTTCGGCAACAACTATCGTCGGTGGCACAGTGTTTGGTGACATTGAGGAATCTCTTTGTTTATTGCAACCATTTCGTCTCTCTCGTTTCTCTCTCTCTTTATCTTTATTTCGCTCTTTCTCTTTATCTCTCTATTGGACGAAGCACTGTTGAAGCCAGCGGCGGAAAGGAGAACAGTTGCCGGTTAGCCGAGCAGGCGCTGTAATTTACTATAGATAGAGACCATTATTGACAATTGCTACACTCCGGGAAAAGGAAGAAATCATCAAGGTCGGTTGTTGGAAGGGGAGTGTCTTCTCCGTTAGTCTTCTTCTCAACCCTTTATCCTCCTTCTCCTCCTCCTCCGCTTTCCTTTTATTCACTTTCTATGTCTTCTTCCCGTTCGCTTTTTTGGTCCTGTTTTTTGGCGAATTACATTGAGAGTACAAGATAAGAAGTGTGACGCGATTCAGTCAATTGGATCGATTCGTAAGACCCGTAAAAGCGTCTCTCTTGACGAAGATAAACAAATTCCTAACGATTCTTAAAGGTTAATAACATTTGTCTGCTTAAAGAACTAGTCTTTAAATAATATTTTTCGAAGTTTAAACTAAAAAAAAAAAGGAATTTTTGAATTTTATAGTATCCCCATCATTATTTATGGCTATATAAATAATAACCGCTGCATTTTTAATTTTCAATGCGTAGGAAAAATGAGAGAAATTACATTTTGTAATAAAAAAAGTAAAATAACATTCGCACTTTCATTGTAATATTTTCATATAATCTAGAATTTAAAGACTTTTCATCATTAAGATAACATCCAAATTTTCCTTAAGTGCTTGCTTATAATTGAAAACGCGTTACGATGTAGATACCAGATAAGGGACTACAAAATGGATCCGATTTATTTTTCGTTACCTTAAGAATCACTCCTCGCTTATCAACTATCTAAATTGCTTAAACGGAATTAAAACTGGGAATAGGAAAATCTCCATAAAAGTTAAACAAGGGGACTGAAGTTGTTCAGCAGAAATGGGTCGACGAACGTATGCAAAGCCCCAAAACGATGAATCCATATCCTCGTCTATTCTACTTTGTAGCGCCCGCACTGCGAGTCTAAAATAACCCTTTGCGCTGTTCAATGTTCCCTAATCAAATGAAGGCAAAAACTTATTTTGGGATGGAATGGCAAACCCTTAGCGAACAGTGGTTAGCGGTCAACTCATGTGGTTGGATTTGGGATGTATTGACCGTGTTTTAAACTGAGCCGGAAAATTGAAAGTCATGGCAAACTGAAAACAAGCTATTTTAAGCCATGACCTCCATGAAGGGGGATGCTCTTTGCGTGGTAGAGGAATCGTAACGATGCGTTAATTATAAACAAATCACTGCTCCTTGTGTTAAAAAGGTTTTTTCCATGGGTAAGTGGAATTGTTTATTTCTTTAAACTCTTTCTTGTTCCTGATCGCTGTGAAGCTAGAATATTGTGTATATCAACTTATTCTTACGCAGATCATCTTATTTTAATTATTCCACTTCATCTTACTATAACACAATATTTATTGTTAAGGCACTTTCCACTTCAATATCTTATATTATTGCAAAACAATGTTTGGAAAAATCTAAAGTAGGCCTATACTTATTTTTTTAAAGATTTTTTTTACACGTCGAATAATGGCTTGCTTTAAGCTTCTTTTGGTTATTCTCTAATAAAGGAATTAACTGCTGATCGTTCTCAAATTATGATTGCAAGAATTCTGGTTTCATGTATAGTGCATGGTTTAAAATGTAATTTGATATGATCCTTCTCTTTAAACGTGGAAGGAAAAAAGGAATAAACGGTAGGGGAAATTTAAATTCAAACGAACTTACAACTTAAGTTTGCAAATTGATGTTAATGGTAGAGCGGAAGAAATTCGGTAGACCGAATTAATTCAAGGCAGTTTCAAAAACTTGCCCTTGAGAATAATTTTCAAAATCATTTACTTTCTTATCTTCTTCACTGTAATTGAAAATTTCGGAGAAAATTCATTTTTAAATTACATTAATCGTTGTTTATACTGAAGAATGCGAAAATAGATTAGATTACCACATATTATCAGCGGAGTGTTTTCAATTCGCCCTTTGTTCACCCATATCCAAACAGTAGCAGTGCCGTTTAATATATGAAAATGAATTTAATATTAAGAATAGCTTGAAATTATATTCTCGAACTAGCTTAAATCATAAACTCAATTGGTGTCGAAGGAAAATCATAACGTTAGAAAATATTCTGTCATGTTAGTTTTATCTCGTTAATAAAAACAACACCTTCTCCAGTGAGAACAATAATACGCAAAATGAATTAAAACGCGCTAGTTAATTAATTCTAAGTAATGAGGGAAGGCCGTTCTATGAACCTGGTATGTTGTAAGTTCACCACTTTCTCCCTCATTTGAAATATTCATGTCTCACTACCATCCCTGCATTTATCTGATTGTTGAAAAGCTTCAAAAATTTTGCCCGCTGTCTTTATTAATGTTTGATGTTTATAGAGGAATTTTCTTATAAAATTGTTATCAGATAATTATCAATAATTAGCATAATTTATAAAAAGTATACAGTATTGTATCGCGTTCTTTCTCTCTGCCAACAACATTGACAAACATAGGTTTCTTCAAAATTCTTTTACACATTCAAAATTCGCAACTCGGTGGCACAGTAAAGTATGGTGATCTATGATATATCAAATGAAAGAAAAACTAACCAGATTTTTTATTCACCCAAGCGGTAAATCATTTCTGGCCATACGCAATACAGTAGCAGTTTGTTGAGGTCGGCAGGAAAGGGGGATGCCGTCACTTGCTCCACCATCTCATCAGAAGGACTGCTCAGTCTTCATCTTGGAATCCCTTGAACTAGCTGTTTATGCTATTGAACACTAGTGCGTTCTTTCTAACTCAGTCTAAATTTTACCTTCATGGATTCCTGATCAATTTAAGCTCTGGGCAATTCCAATTTGGTGCCCTACATACTGATATCGCATTATCCCCATTAGCGGAGCCTTAGGCAAATGCTTAGTCTCGCTAAATGAGACTAACAACTGAATCGAGTTTTGTTTTTTTAAAGGCATGTGTTATAGGTGTCAAAATGGTGAGTTACGCCTTTTTAATAAAAAATGATTCAATTTACTTGTTACAGTTGCATTTGTCCTAGCGGTAGGCAATGGAAGTAGGATGCGGGGGCCTGCTTGGAAAAAAAAGTGTTTAGTTTCTTTCATTTGATATCTCATAACCCTTTGTTTCATTACGGATTTGCAAATTTTTGAAATGAATGAAGAAGTATGAATAACGATAATTGTGATATGTAAAGCTACAATAGGATATACGAGCCATGTTCAAATGAAACCCGCTCGAGCCAAGAAGGCAGGGAAGAGGAAACATAAGCAAATATAAAGAGTAGTATTTAATGAACAGTATTGTACATACGTTTCTCAAAAGAAGTCACCCATTGCGTTTAGGCACGCATCCCACCGTTTGGGAAACGGTAAATTCCGTCCGCGGAAAAAAAGATATGGGTTGCTGTTTGAACCAGTCCGTAACTTGTTCCTGCACCTCCTCATTGGTGTTGAATCTTTATCCTTTGAGGAAGTTCTTCAACGGCCCAAAGAAATGAAAGTCACAAAGGGACAAATTTGGGCTGTAGGGAACCTCCCATTTCTTCTTGGCTAGTGCATCCATAACTTTTGCGACATGCGTGCGTGCATTATCGTGGAAAATGATCATTTTTGAAGACAGTATGCCGGATTGCTAGTTTATGATGACCTTACGAAGATTATCCAGCGTCTGAGCGTACCGCTGAGTACTGATCGTGACTTCGGAGTCCTTAAACTCCAGTAAGAGGGGTTCTTGCATGTCGAAGAAAGGCCATTTTTCGACTGATTTGGGCGAGTTGGAATGCTCCCATTGCATGCTGGTGAATTTTCCTTCTGGGACAAAGTGGTTACACCATGTTTCGTCTCCTGCAAAGATGAGCGCCCTCCATGCCTTATGGCATCAAATGCTGCAAACATAAAACCATTCGGTTCTTTGTGCTGGACAGTCACCATCCGTGAAGGTTGAAATTCGGAATGTATATAGTTACTGAGGGGATGTGTTATTTCACTAGTTAGTTTGGATTCGAGTTACGGGGGGTGGGAATTAGAGGGGTCAATCTCTCCATTATGGTCTATATGTACGTACAAGAGTGAAATTTGGTATGCAAAATGCACTTATTTTGCATTTGAGCCAAATTCTCAGGTGTTGGAGTTGTGGGGGTAATGTCACATGGTCTTTAGAACTATTAACGTTTTCAAAAGTCAACATACTGAATATGATATATGATTCGAGATAATCAATTTTTGATAAAGAAAGGGAGGTAAAAGTGCGGATATAAGGGACAAAGAATAGATTAACTCAGGCTCCTCCTCGGGGGAATTAATTTCTTGTTGAACTATAACGCTCACTATTTTGTTGATATTATTTTGCGCAATGTCATTGTTGCGGGAATGGAGACAGAAATGTTTATTGAAGATTGCTTTAAGTATAAACTTATTATTCTTTCATTATACTCCAGGTAATATAATTTTATGGAACGAGAAATTTAATTCTGTGGTTTCAACAGAAATCATAATGGTCGGAAATGCTGGTTGCGCTTTTTTGACATCAGTACATTCATACAGTGAAATCTTCATTCAATCTCTTTTCAAAGTTAGCCGACCTGTTAAAGAAATCCTTCTGACAGAACTGTGATTCAAATTTAAAAAATAAAAACGGAAAATTTTGGTCTGCCGAGACAGAGAGACGAGATAAAAAAGTAAAATGTAAAAATGGAAAAAACAAACAAGCCATAAGCCATTTAATGTAATTGGTTAAAATTCATTTAGTTTTGTTTAGCTTTGCTTCTGAGTTTATTCATAAAACGTCCCATGAATGACTGACAATGGACGGAGGGAAATGGGGAAAAGAAAGTTGCAGCAATTCCTAGCGTTCGAGGGTTTTTCAATGGAAGAAAAACTGCTGATGATGTCATTCGTCTTGTGTCGCTCTCAGTTTCTGCTTGGGCGACGATTTTATTCTATGTAATAAAGTGAAGCGAGAGCGAGCGAGAGAGGCGTCTTGCTCGCTTCAGGGTCTAATGATTTCCTTTGCGGAAAACCGAGTGTCATCTTCATCTTCTCCTGACAAGTTTTTCCCTTTCCCACCTCTCTGTCATTCGTTCTTATGTTTGTATTTTTCTTTTACATTCAGCGCGAAAGGGTTTTTCCTCATATCGTAACTGAAGTTTTTTTTCCTATTTCCTGTGAGGTCAAAGTTTTCTGTATTGGTATACTTTCAACAAAAGATAGAAAAAGAATTTAGCTCACCTTATCTTCCTTTGGATGTGATGGGTTTTGTGATAATTTTTATTAAGATAATTAATGGAAATTGCTTTGTTTTATTATTAAGCTGTTTGAGCAATGCTATTAAAATTCTAATACATGTAGTTAGAAGAAATTCATAAATGACGACTGGATAATTATAAGCATAATAATTTCGAGCTCTTTCTACGTTATTTCTAGTTACGTATATTTGTAAACCCTGTTTCCAGTATTGAAGATATAAATCTTTATATAGTCCACAATCCAGAATGAAAACTTTAAATGTGAACAATGGGCGATATCCTCAAAAATAAACACGCTATCTAACGATTGTGAACGATAGATGTGAACTTTTTCACAAGAATGTTTTTGATCAAATCTTAGACAATCTTTGTACCGAATGTTTTTTTCCATTGTTTAGTTCAAATATTCTGGATTCTCTTTTCTCATACTGTTGATGAAGTTTAATCAATGCGATCCAGAATATATCAAGAATTAATGAATGAAACATTAGCAAGGAAGAAAATTATTAAACGAGTCGCATTATATGAGCGGACGACAGACGAAACGTGGTTGCATAGTTGTAATACTATTTCTTATTAATAGGCTTCCAAACAAATCCGTATCTATCACTAATGATGTCCATCTGTTTCATTGCGTTCGCTTGAAATTTTCTATTCCTATTAGGTGTCCCTATTTACCTATTTAAGATAGGTGGATTCAAACGAGAAATTTCCTATAACGCATTTGTCAACGAATTGAGCTCTTTCACTAAATATAATATGAATCTCTACAAGGAGAACTATGATTATGATATTTACGATTCTCGTATTTACACATGGCGATTATGATAATATATCAGAAAGGATCTTAATACTGTACTTACTACTAATGAAGTGAGTGGTGGCTTTGCAGTATAAAAGATGGACAACAGGATTATCGACTAGTTTCGCCATTTATTCCCGGCTTCTTCAAGGATTATGTTTTTAAGCTTTTAATGATCAGAATTTTTGAAGTAACTCTCTTATTGGATAATAATTTTTACGTTTAAAATATTTCGAATTTACATATATCACTAACTAAACCTAAGCTTGCGCTCTAAAATGGCAACTTGCATTGTTGAAAATCTCAAGAGTACAGAATGTTGTTAGGAATCTATGATCACAAATTCAGAGGACCAATAAAGGTGGAAAACCCCTTTTGCCACTATCGAATGTGTTCAATCTGGTAGCCATGCAGCACTGCTATTGCCCTGCATCGCAGTTTCCAACGCAAAACACCAAGATCAATTCGTACCGCTTCTGTGACACGCTTTCCAAAGACCCTCGCTGTTCGGGGTTGTCTCTTTCCGAGGGTCCAAAGCCACAAAAATCCATCGGTGATGCGTCCGGCGACTTGACAGGTATGTCGCTGACTGGAAATGGAGCGAATTCCGGTATCTTCTTCATGCGTTCCAGGAACAGGCGAATTACCTTTTTACCGTACACACAGGGTGTGTCACGGGTAAATATGAGAGTCAGAACGTTAGTCTGAAAGTACATGGCGTTGACTTTGGCCTTTGACTCAACTCTGTATAAAGTTAACTTGCCGTTTTAGTTGTAACCCGCCACGAACATGAAACTTTTTGAAAATGTTTTCTTGAATTCACGATACCAGTTTCTAAAGTCCTTAAAATCCCTTGGATGGTAAAAATGTTTGGCTCTTGTTGCAGTCGCTTAAATAAACATATGCCTCATACGTTCTTCCACTTTTAATCCGCCAGGTATTATTAAGTTGATCCGTCGCTCTTGAACATGGCGCGACAACAACTTATGTACGTGGCTTACGTGGCTCTTGTGTCACAGTTGATAACTTTGTTTACCGTGTACTCAGATGTCCCTATCTTCTGTGCAATAGTCGTGCTGTTGGTGGGTTACATCTGGTTACGAGAGCCCGCACTTTCCGGTCGATATCAGGAGTTTGGCTCTAGTGGATGGTCTCGGATTAGCCTTCTTTTTACCTTCAGGAATAGCGCCGCTTCTGGTTTTGCCAATGTTTTTTAGTACATTTGATATTCCTTTCTTGGAAACTACGAGGCCTCGCTTTTTTGCATGCTTTTTTAATTCGAAAGTAGGAATATATGTGATGAATGATTTAAAAGTTTGGTTTTTTTTTCATATTCAATTAAAAAAACTTCTTAGACTGTTGTTTATACCTAGTAACTGCGTATCATCGCAATCTCAAAAGAAATAGTTGCGATTTCTAATGATTAAACTTTATGCAAACTGGTGTCAATAAATTAATCGATGTGTTGAATATTTCACATTTATTCTGAAGTATATGAATTGCGAGTCATTGCAAATGATTTCCATTATTCAGTGCTTCACTATATAATTTTGTAACATTCCTGAAATCTCAAGTTAAATTATGCTCTTTCACGAGATAAATTGAAATTTGTTGCAACTCTATTTGGTTTGGTCAATGGGATTAATTCACAATGAGCTGTTAAAATGATTTCTACCCATCAGTTCTCGACTCCCAGAAACTTTCTAATACATCATGGGAATTAAATTGCTTTCGAAAGAGTTATATTATACACCCGGGAAAGATTCAGTTTTAATGTATTGCCATGTCAAAACTCTTTTTCCCCGTTGTATTAGGAAGCATAACGAAATGAACAAATGCTGACACATCGTGCTTGGTGGATGAAATTAATTTTCTCACATTTCACTTTACCACACAAGGATCTAAATTTTTATGAGTCAAAAATTTCTCTTGAATCTATCTGAGAATTTTAAATTTATTTTGAGATTTATACGATTTATTGATATTACTTATTAAGGTATTTAAATGCGCAAAGGTCAGATAAGTTCAAACAATTATGTACATATTAGCCAAAAAAATAATTTACTAATCGCTAATCCATAAAGTTGAATGAAATTCTCAGTTCGTGAAAAGGCAAGATGATTTCCAATAGCATTGATATTTTTACTTAAATTCCTCTTTGGATATGTTTCATCCATCGTTTCCTGTATGAATATTAGCTTTTATTTGAAGGTTAACATTACACCTGATTGTTAATTCATGATGTCTCTCGTGATAAGAAACTTTAGTCATTAATAAAATACTAGTAGTTTGATAGTGTAACAGTTGTAGACACAATTATGACATTAGGGATTTAAGGTTTGATGGTCCGTTAGATTTTTGAATGCGTCACTATCTAGAAGGATTTAAGGAACAAGTTGATTAAAGCTGAACATCACTATATAAAAATATTTTTAGGAAAAATTCAAAGATAATTTTCATTAAGGTAAAGCAAACTTTAAAGCGCTCCAAAGACCTCAAAATATAATTCTTAAATCATGTGAACACCAAAATATAATTCTAAAAAAAATTAAATAAAATTGGGAACACTTAATTGTGTTGTGAAGGAAGAAAAATTCTCCTTGAAGACTTCGGGTTTAAGAGCGAGTAAAGTCTTGGGAAAGAACATATGCTCCAACTTCTTTGCCATTGGATTTGGACTGACTGCATCAAAGGCTTGAGCTAAATCAAAATAAATACAATTAATTTGGCATCTATTCGGGGAAAAAAGTTAAAGTGAACAGGTGGCTAATTGAGTTACTACACATTTCTCCTTTGTGTAACAAGGCATTGTTCTTCAAGGAATACTCTTGTGAAAGAAAAGAAATGTATAAAAATTGTTCATTAATTTTCATTAGCGAGTTGAAAAGGCAGAAAAGTTAGTAATTTTAAATAAACGTTATTAAAAGAGACACTATCGTCTCTTTTCTCTTACAAATTGTAGAAAAAATATTTTTAGAGACGTGTTTAAAAATATCCAAATATCACATCGATGAGATGGAAGAGTCATTCTCCTAAAAAAAATAAAAAGACAGATGGCTTATTATTTTGATGGCGAATGTTTTTATTGAAATGATATAGATGAGATTTAAGTCTAAAATTAATACAACTAATAAAGTTAAATAAGAAACCGCAATTATTAATGTTGATTTTTCATAAAATTAATCACATCATAATATTTAGACATTACAGAATAATGTGGAAAGTTATAAAAATTATTAAAACCAAAAATCTGTGAATACTTACAGTTAAGAATAAGGAGACAAATTAAACAAAAATATACACATTTAAAACGTCAAAGCTCCTTGAAACCCTGGAAATAATCAAAAGGCCACCTGATAAATTTCAACAACATACCAGCCCTTCAGATTTTTCGTGATTGGCAATCATTCTTAAATATTAAGTTTATTTCTTTGCACGCAGGATCCTACTTATCTTCACAAGTTATTTTTTTTGTAAAGCCAATCGGAGCTTAGCAGGTTCTCCTGTCTCCTGATTTAGTATCTGTTCTTATATAATCTGTATCACTCGTTCAGATAACGAGTGAGCTTATATAGACTAAACGGCCATCATCCGATCTTAAACGTCTCGCACTAACTTTGATAATGTAAACAAGAACTTCGGAGAAGAAATGAGGCTTAAACAAGACTGGAAACTTTTCAGAGATCTTCTTAAAAACGGCAACAATCTACTCAATGACGAAAGTAGTACGGAAGAGTTGAAAGGCGTCAAAGTCGGAAGAACTGCCAAACGTATTATTGAAACTTCTATCTGTGCTTGTGCTTCACCAGTTTAGATAAAACTACCTGATTATTTTGATCTCATTTCAGAAACCAAGCACCCCATCGAGCAAAAGAATAAGGCTTGGAGGCAAAGGCACATAAACCGTGATCCAGGTCTTAAGAGCAAATATAATCGACTCTTAAGAAATGTTCACGAGGAAGTAAACGCAATTCGTTGTCAGAAGTGGAATGGTTTCTTAGTATTTTTGGCGTCGACTACTAAGGTCATTTTGCTCCTTTTACACAACCTATATCTATACGCAGCCCGGGACAAACAAACATCCATGCCCATGGCGGGATTCGAATCCACCACCAGGCGGACTTGAGAACTAGAAAGCCTACGCCCTAGCCCTCTCAGCCACCTGGCCGGCAGAAATGGAATGGCAGGGTGAAGAGCTCGTCAACCCAGCACAATTCTACCTGGTGTATGGGTCCAGCCTTACAGAACAAAATGGACATAAACACCGCTTTTAGACATCAGTGGAAGTTTTATACTAATGACAGCTTATTGCTGACTCGCTTAAAGAAGAATTTGTCACTCCTAATGATAATAATCGTCAGGAAGGACTACAGATATGCCAAATGATAAAGCTGCATATCTAAGTATTATTATGCTGAGTTATATTGGTAGCTGAAATTCAGAATTGTGTAAAGAAATTCGAGAAGAAGAATGCATGCACTAAAGAGATAATTAAGTACTATGCCTTGAATTATGTCACGTGCAGTTTCATAGCGCAGTGGAAACTTGTGCTGAAGCAAAACAAATGAAAGACACAGACCAGCCAACATTTTGTTTACCCACAAAAATATTATATTTAATGAAAACAGTTGTAAAAGAAAATAAAAGAATAATCAAACTTCTGATTACAATAATATCTCATATGAATAAATTTCAATAACGTAATAAAAATAATACTCTGCCAATAGATAAGTGCTTGCTCGCTTTGGAAAACTGGAAAGGTTGTCAAACATTTCTAATGAAATTCACGACTCCATTAGCGTGTGATATTATACAACGATGCTCTATACTATTAATATGAAATAAAAACAAGAAATTAAGCCTCCCGAGGAAAGTATAGGAAAGTAGCGGAAGACCTGAGTTCATCTATTTTTTTATTCCTTCATCTGCACTTTTTAATCCCCCATTTTTTTTTTTTATCAAAAATTGATTTTTTCGAACCTTGTATTTAGAAAATATAAAATAACCTTATCTACTTTCCTTTTTCATCATTTTCGATCGAATGATATATCACACCCTATATGTTGCCATAAATTTCTTAAGACCAAGTGATTGCCACCCCCACAACTCCGACCCTATTGAGACAATTTTTGCCCAAACTTTACAGTAATGTTGATCTTCCTTAGAGGAATCTGCATACCAAATTTCACTCCTTTATATGCATAAATACGCGTAGACATTTTGGTCCCCTCTAATTTCCGCCCCCGAAACTCTGACCCCAGTGGGCAAATCAAAACCAAATTAAATAGTGAAGATGCACATGTACATAGTAAGCTACATTCCGAATTTCAACCTTCTACCTCAAAAAATGCGGAAATTATGAAGGGGGCGGACGGACGGATAGACAGACGGACATTGTGAAAACAATAAGTAGCTCTATTCCTCTACTTAATAATAATAGGCACGACTAATTACGTCTTCAACATGAATTGTAACCGCAATGCTTATGGTATAAATGAAATAAGGTAATTGACACAAAATACGTAATTGCTTGAAACTACAAGTGCAAACAAATCGTAACTTTAAATTGAAATAATCCAAATTGTATCACCAAATTGAGCTTAACACCACTACTTAAACACAGTAGAATAAATACTTATAATTAATATTGATAGACTTTTTGATTGAAAGCCTTAAAGCAAGCAAAAATATCAATTCATTAAATAAATACAGTTTAAGAGGCTCTGTCATCCAACTAGTGTAATCACTAAAATTTGATAATCAGTGAAAGTGGCAAGCTTCTACAACAAAAGCAATGACCTATCAAGATTAACGTGATAAAAATAATTCAATTTTGAATACTCTAAATCCAAAATCAATTCATCTTTAAGAAAGACATTTTTCTGTTCTTAATGATAATTAAATGTCCATAAGTCCGATAGTTAATTGTCACAGTTCTTAATAAATAAATCTTGTCAGTCCTTATCACTTAAATTCTATTTAATAAATCCGACAACTCTTAATGTAGCTCCATACGGTAAAATTCCCTGAAATGGAATAAAACATTACTTGTGTCGTTAAGGAATATACACAGTTTCAATTGAACAAAAATAAATAAATCTGTATACGTAAATTTGAGTCCTAACCAGTTTTCTTTAAGCCTTCAAGGTAAAACTAGAAATTGCACTGGCACATTAGCTTAACCCAAGAAAATTACATAAAGACAACAGTAAGACGTTAAGCTATTTCTTATTGATATTGCGAGCTTAAACTTTTGCTCGTTTTAGAGGACAGAAGAAATTACGTGCTCGATACTCGGTTAACATTCGTAACCTCTCGGCGTGCAAATAAATTTTAACACACTGGAATGCTATTCCGCCGTATTTTCTAATTTGAACAGATTCTGGTGCTAAATATTAATGCACTTAATTCAAGCAAAGCACTCACACACAAATATCTGGCGATAAGACACTTAAGGAGATAACGCGGCTGCTTGCTTGCAATTATCGTTTGCAATAGAAGCGCCCCACTTGGCTTCTCGTGTAAGCATGGAGTCCGCGTGGAAAAGTTCCCAACCAGCGACTGTACTCCATATAACAAATAAACGTAGTATCTTCTAGCTCAGGGCTGTCCAAATCGTGCACCTTGCCCGCGTGCAACATAAAAAGCTCGCGTGCAAAGCCGAGGAGATAGTCCAAAACTCAAGAGGGGAGTGGGTATAGTTTTTCCTATGCAGTGTTGCCAGACATTAGGAGGCGATTCCGTTAAATGAGGCATTATTTCTTTTGTTACTGATACTTGCTTATTTTTCGTCTCGCATAACATGGCGCACTTTCCGAAAAAGCATAAAATCACTGAACCAGTATTTAAACCGGAGTGGGAGAATCTGTTTTTTTTTCATTGTTCACGGATCGGATTCTAACTGTTTAATATGCAATCATGTCCTATCGGGAAAAAGAAAATACAATTCTACCTGGCATCGAGAAAATTGTCACATTAAAACGAAGGGAATAAAATGGTAAATTGCCTGTTTGTTTTTTTTACAGTGTTGAATTGCTAATTAGCAACTCGACTTTAAGGAACTGATCAACGTAATGTCCAATAGGGGGGAAGGAAAATTAACCGCGTGCACGGGCGCTGCCCGCGGACAGAAATCTTGGACAGCCCTGTTCTAGCTGAAGGTTCTCTTGCCAGAATCTTAGTTCAAGACATGTAATATGGCTCACCGTTACTGCAGGCATAGGAGGTGGGATAACTGACGCTGCGTCGTTAACTACGACGACCCGTTCACCATTTTGCTGGAGTGAATAGTTCTCGCTTTCACGTCGTTTGCCCGTAATGGTCTCCGCTGCTGATTCGTGGCTCGCCGAACTCGCTGAAGCATTCGCCGTGCTTCTATCGTTAGAGTCGTCGAAGCTCACGCCGCCATAAATCGTTTCAGCTCGAAAATCATCAGCTGGGCTGTCGTCTACGTTCCACTCACGTTGTCTCCACCTTCCTTCTCCTTTCTCTCCTCCTCTTCGTCTGTCTCATGGGGTAGAAACTTGCAGCTTTTTTGGTCCTTTCAAAATGGCGGTGAATGCGGCCAGTTAGTTATCCAAGTGGCCGGTTTTGACAGGAGGGCGATAGTGTCGTGGCTGCGCTTGCCTTGAAATTTATTATGATATTTATCAAAATCAATGGAAAAAGTATTATTCTATCATTAATTAATTGCCAATGACGATATAGATATAATCAAACCCTCATAGAAACTTCATAACTATAAGTGATGTCTGCTAATCTGGACTGATCAAGACTGGTGGCGACATTTGGCGACCATGATTCCTGCCGGACTTGAAAATGTGCTTAGTTTCCACTATAGTGGCTAGAAGAATTGTGTGGCAATGGCTACTACTCGCAATATTACGTGGTTGATTCCAACGAGATTAATATTATTAGAGTGGAAAATAACTGATCATCAGCGCCAACACTATGAAGCAGAGATAACTTGCATGTGTCGACCTCAACTGCTGCTATTTAACCTCAACTGTCATGGCTGACGCTAGTTAAGTTGCCCATATTAATAATATAAGCCAAGTTTAGACTAAATTTATTTCCTGCATGTAGCGCCATGATAAATATGATTGTAATAAACCAAATGTTTATTTTCTTATTCTCATATTTCAAGTTTTTACCTCAACTATCAATTAGCTTCAAACATGGCGTCGTTATTTCCATTCTAATATTATTAATCTCGTTGGTTGATTTCGGATTTGATGATAATAGCGGTGGCGCTACAATCGACATAGATGCGAGTTACCCGGGAGATGAGATGGAAATCTTAGGATGACGGAGGTTTTTTTCAGCTATATTACGGGTGAGTTCAGTTTATTTATAAACATTTAGTGTATTTTAGGTAATTGTCATCCACAGAACTTGAGGATACTCTTTAACCTTAAAATAAATGAAAAAAAATTGCTGTTTTAAATAAGTTGAAATATAAGATCAGAGATGGATGAAGGTATCCATCCCTAATAAGATAAAGCATGGAATGTGAGCCCTTCCGAGCCAGAGAAATTACGTTTTGAGAAATTAAGCATTAAACATAGATCTGCTTAATTAAGTCTAAGAAAATATAAACATAAAACCTAATAATATAATGCAGTACACAGCGGGCCACTTTACAAATGATAGAAAATGAATTTTCACAGATGTTTCAGGAGAAAAAATTCAAGAAATGAGGCATTCGTCCCTCTAACTCGGAAGGTCTCATATGTGAAATGCACAATATTGAAAAATATATAGATATACAAAGAATGTCTTTTTTCATATAAAATTCATTTATCACATGATTAACAACCAAACTACTTTTTTATGTGATGATAAAATATTTAAGTATCAGATATTTTAGGTTAATAGGTTTGAAAAAAATATTTTCTTATTATTTAAAAAAAAAGTAAGATATAGTAAAATGAATTTGTATTTAAAGCTGCTTTGATTGCGTTTTATTATTTAAAAATAAGGAATTTTTAAAAATTATTCTGATTTTCTTAGATTTTACATAAAGAAAAAAATAAATGAGAAATATAGACAGTAAAGTGGTTCCTGAAATTTTTATTGCAAAACTAAAATCAGATGAAGAAATCGAAAAACTTTTCTAAAGAAACGGTCAGTGTGAAACGGTCGTGTATTTCTCTATACCAAAGATAACTGAAAACGAATATTATCATCTCTAAATTAAAAACAAAAAGGGGGAGGGTCGAAATATTATTAAAATGGTATATTATTTAATGTTCTGGGATGAAAATGAAATAATAAATCAAATTTATAAATTTTACGAAGAAATTAATGGAGCCTTATCGATGTAAAGCTCTGGATATTTAGCTACTATGTTGATGTAGCTTCCATCTGGCGGCATCATCATTCGAGGATTCAGATTTGAACGCTCGTTGCCACACTATTCTTCTAGCCACTATGTTTCCACCTATGGTATAGTAATATCTATCTCTATGGTCTGTCTCTCCTTCTCCTCCTCTTCCAAATCGAATCTCCCGCCTTCTTGTTTTCGTCATTCCTTTGAGAGTCCTCTGCCGCCAAAACGTCCTTGTTTGATTACAGCGAGGTTCCTTTCATTGTAACAAATTATTATTGCAAAATGGAATTGTTAAAATTACTAAAATTATTAAAGACTGCTGGAATAGCTCTTGTTTTCTGGATACTTGGAAACCGTCTGTTGCCTTAATTTTTCCTAAGCTCGGACAAAATCTTGCAAACCGATAAATCTTATAGGCCATCAGTGTGCTATCTTCTCTTTATAAAGGACTCACACGTTTCATTGAGTAGCTGAAACCAATAATCTTATCCGTGACGAGCAATTCGGTTTTCAGGCGAATCATTACTGCCAGCTCTAAACATTGAGAAACATCTTTACTCTATAATATTATACGGCAAAAAACTTGGAATTGGTTGATAATTATAGATATCTTGGTATTGTTATTGATTTGAAACTTACTTGGAACAAACTAATCTGAAGCGCACAGCAATGAAGAAGGCAAAAAGAGCCAAGTTGAGTTTAATTGCTCTGCTGAGCTGAAACAGTGCCTCAGTGTCGTTAAACTACCGTTAAACAAGGTAATTGTTAGCACTTGCTCTATGGCTTGCCCATCTGTGCCACAATTTGCAAGAATAAGTGGAAAAAGCTCCACACTTTTCAGATCATTGCCCTCAGGACTATTGCACAATTGAATCGAAAAATTGCTCGCAATTGCTTCATACGTTATGATTTCAATATGACCCACTTTGGAAAATATGTTCAAGGCATTCTAAAATTCCTTATATAGGAAACGGTAGCGTAATCTTTTCAGATAATAGGATTTCATAGGTTTTCGTGAAAGTCGTTACTGTTGGTTGTATGCTACTATCTCAGACAATAGTCAATCAAAGTGCCCTCCACCAAGAATGCCATAGTATGAATGGCTTTTCGGGCTCTATATACTTAGTTCAGTGTATATCTTTTGGCATACTTTTTATGAAGGATGAGATTATGGAAGCTGTATTTCAGTTCCAATTAAGCACCGTTATACTACACTGTTTCTTTGTCGATTGTTTTTCACATAATAATTCGCATTGAGCGATGATCGTCTAGCAGACAAAATATATACATTTGTGACGAAATAAAAACAATTATGGACAATTGGAGTGTCTCCCTGTTCTTCTTTATCGCCTTTGATGTTTCATATCCTCCAATATCTAAAATTTTTTGGAGATTTAAAATATACAAGGTACTCTTAAGTTTTATCTAAGAGCTAGGATATATAGAGTGAACCAAAACAAACATTTTCTGCCAATGAACTGTGAGTCGGAAATGCTTCCTTGTTTCGATAGACAATTCTGACCTCAAGCAACAAATGTGAATGGTGTCAGTGGTGTTTGTGCGTATAGAAACAGCAGACATTCTTTGATTAAACATTACTTTGTTCTTGACCACCAACTAACAGCGTCGCCGCATCGATGTTTTGTCATAACGTATCATCTCGGGTATGCCATTAAGTGTTCATTACCGCAAATCGTGCTACTTCAACCTTATCATTCGCAATATCTTTACCCATACGTTGACACTAAAGCACTGTTGGGAACTGTGGATAATGGCACACATAGATTAACATATGAATAGCTATGCGAATTGTGAGCGTTAAACTTAGCTTAACGAGCGACAGACTCCTCTTTGGTGAACTAAACAATTGAAGGCAAATCAGGCTGGAGAGCAGTTTGCTGCAAAACCACTGGAGCAAACCTCACGCTATAAGAATAATCAGCAACGCTCAGTGTACCTGCTGTTGTGTACCATATCGGTGGTTATCATGCACCGCATTTCATTGTGAACTCTTTGTAATCACAGGTCTGATATGGCAATGAAGACGCACAAAATTCCTAATTAACCTGCTTTAAAAAAATTGGCTCACCCATCGGGCCAAACCAGTATTTGTTGTAGGAATAAAAAGCCTATTAAATTTTTCAATTATACTAATTTGAATGTTATTCTTGGCTCAATATTAAGATACCTTAATGATTACATAGAAAGAACTTTTTTCAACTTAGTTTTTGCTCTTTTTCCTGAAAATATTCAAATTCTCTGGAGATTCTTTCGGAAACGTAGGAATATAGGGAATGCTCATGGCACGAGATACATTGGCTTTATCATTGACGGCATTGAACCGTTCCAATCACCTTAGTTATTAATAAAAATCTCTCTAATAGGCCCTTTTTACAGTTACAGTGGTCGCCGCTTGATGTGGCCATCTCGGGACCATGCTTGAGTGGCCACATTAACCGGTGGCTGTTTTAAGCGAGGTTACCAAAAGTACTTATTTTTTATCCAACAAGTCGAGCATGTGTTTGTATTTACATATAGACAAGTTTGTTTGCTTAAATAATCATTTATCTTACATATAGTATCTTGTCGAAATAATTTATTTAAAATATTATCTACTGTTTTTTTGACAATCTTGGCTGCATTAGTGAAGTTGTGTTGGGTAGAAGCTGTATGATTTCTATGTGGAATAAGTCATCAGGAACATGAGCATGGGTGCTGTAGTAGTCAATTAAAAGACCAATTTTTTTGTTTCGCTTCTAAGATGCTTGTTCCATTGAACTAGCCAATTAATCCAAGTCTCTGATGTCGTCCATGCATTGGTAAACGATTCGTAAGTTTTTACATTTTTGAAGCAGCGTGAAGATTTTGACTTTCTAATGATGATGAGTTTTTCTCTCTGTCCCCCCAAGTTGCAAAAAACAAGGGCCTCAGCAGCCTCTCCATGAAGTTTCTTAAAGATTAGCCCATTGCGTTTTTTCCAGCGATGAAACCAGCCTTCATTAGGCCTTCAGTGCGGCCTAATGTCTTTGCAATTTCATCAGCCTTTTGACATAAGAGAGGACCGTTCACTGAAGCATTTCTGTTTCTAACATATTGAAAGCAACTTACAAGACCTTCAATTTGAGTATCTTTTCCATTTAGCTTACGCTTCCTGCTTGTCCCTTCACTTGCAGCTTTCATGTAATTGGCCAATCAGTACAGTCTGTAATTTTGGGCAGCAGTGCCCATTGGCCTTAGAGGGAAATGAAAAGTGGATATTATAAGCGGAGTGTTCATTTATCCGGAGTAAGATGAGATGAAAAAGTAGAATTCGTGAACTACCTCTGAAAAAAGTGGCCATATTAAGCGGAGTGTGGCTACATAAAGCGAAAATTTGTTATATAGGAAACTGTTAGAAAATTCCGGACCGAGCTGGAGTGGCCATAAAAAGCGGGTGGCCATATTAAAGGTGGCTACATTAAACGGCGACCGCTGTATTACAGAGAAAGAATATAAAAAGACCTTCTAAGCTGTAATTTAGCTGGGAAAACTATTGGAGAATGTGAGAAGATGGGAATTGTTTATACGAATAATTTGTGGCACATTTGTTATTATTATTTTTTTTTTTTTTACATATTGTGGACTTAACGAGACATGATTTTGAAATTTAGCTCTCGTTTCCATTCTCCGAGATCTAGAACTAATCTAAGCCTATTGGATTGTCTAGAGGTAAAATGGAGGTTTTAGCTATGAAATCAAATATAATCTTTTTTAATAAAATTTTCCTTAAAAATAACCCTCTTTTCTTAAACATTTTAATATAATAAGGATAAAAACACAAATTGAACCTCTTTTTTGGGGGTTTTATTTTTTTTTTTTACTTAAATTTTAGGCTTAATTTTATAAAATATCCTTTTTTTAATTAAAAGCTCGACAAAAGCATCTCCGTGTAGGCAATAAAAATTATTAAAGAATTTAATTACGAAGAAGATCCCACCTAAAAGGCAGTCGCCTCTTATTTAAAGTTCACATTCAAATATTCTTCTATCCTGGCATTCTTAAAGCACTGACAGTTTATTTGTCTTACTTTTCTTTAACCTTTTCTTTCTCCGATGTGAAGGAAAACACTTCGGGAATTGAATAATGCGATTCGGAAAACAAGGTTTTTGCATTTAACCACTATATTGAGCACTTAAACTCGGTTCAAATCATTTTACTCTATTAATCTTTCTCTTTAAGTCTCATTCAGAAAGCGAAAAACAGCTACTTTCGTTGATAAACAGAACCATTATTAATGATGTATTTAATTAAAATCGGAAACAGTTTGTAAAAAATTTTCCTTGATCAAAACAAAAAAGAAAAATGGCGATATTTACTTAAAAAAGATTGATAAAAAGAAAAAGAATAATCTACTGATCTCTTATTTTCATTTCAAAATTTGCTTGTATTGTGTGAATACACAGTGCAGGGATTTTTATCAGTTATTGCTTTGTTTATTTTTATAATATTTTGTCGGTTGTAAACATTATGGCGAGCTTCAGATCGCGTAGCCCAGTACGGGTTATTTGTTCTCCTCGCTGTGTTATTATCTTCCATCTGATTAGTTCTCTAATTCCGCTGCCCGCCAAGCTTTGTGCCAGTTTTTATCTTTCAAACGTTATTTCCTGCTCACTTGCTTTAGGTCTAATAAGAAAGAATGGATTCTGTGTTATTCTATTCAACTGAATTAAAAGTACTTTTCATGTAATTCAAATATCTCATTTCAGATTTTAATTAAGATATAACCTAAATTCCTTTAGCGTTAATCTGAATTTTGCATCAATATTCTTTTATCTGATCTGTATTGTTGTGATTTTTAGCTTATATCTAGCATTTTTCATTGAGATTTCTGTTGCCTTTAGGCAGGAGCTCTTCTTGCACTGAAAAGGATTTTCCATTTGTGCAGTTCCGTTGCTGAAGGGAGTCGTTTGCGTCATTATAAAAGCTTTAAAATCGAAATTTCACTCCTTTTTCTCCTTCATTCTTGAAATACCATTTTTATTCCTTCAAGCAAAAATAGATTTTTTTATGATCTGGTTTTATTCTTTATCCTTTCAAAGTTATCTGCTATTATTTTTTCCTATTATGATGGCAGCTGCTCAAAGAATTTCATTCGACAGAATGATCTTAGGGATTTACATTATTTTTTTTAATTAGCTCATTAACGATGAAAATTTAGTGGACGCCATGTGGAATACTCTCATTCCTTTTTGAAAACAATCTTGTTTTTCCTAAACATCGGAAAATAAATTTTCCCTGTGTTTAAGAAAGAATTCCTAGACTACAGATATTGATGAAGCGTAATCCACACTGCCCTACCATTAATTTTCTTCCATAGGTTGAGCTTCGTCGAGTATCATAGTGTCTAAATGAAATAAAACAAGGAAGAATAGATACGGTAGTATGAATTTAATACGCTTTACGCGTTTCGGCATTACGCCATCATCGGAGGCTACAAGACTACAAGAAGTTAAGCGACAATCGACAATCGAACAGTGAAGTGTACATTTCTTCAGATGGGACGAAAGCAGCGCTTTCACAAGCTCATCGTACCAGAATAAATTCCAAATGAAATACACTGAGGTAGACAAGAAGCCTAACCTACCCAAGCGGTCTTCCATATTATACAAAAAAGAAAATAAGATTGACGATTGTCAGAAACAAAATATAAACGAAATGAAAATGCTAGGTGAAAGAAGATTTTCACATCTTCCAGTAGTCCGGGAAAGAGACGTTGCTGATGTCTTCAAAGTTGATGTCAAGAATGTGCCTTGGTTTTCGATACTTCATATGCCACTTCATATCTATTGAGTTCTTAAGTATTCCGGTCACTAGGTCATTGTCATGAATCTTCATCTTCTGCACCATAATCAAAAGGAGGTCCTGTATAAACTTCCTGACGTGGACCATATCTAGATCTGAGTGGATGGATTGGTTTTTCACAGTCCTTCTGTCCAGCTGGGCAATGGTCCTCAGGGTAACATTCTGGAATAACTGTAACTCGCTCCATCTGCTTCTACAGACAGTCGCCCACACAAGCATGCCATAGAGGAGTATGGTCCGAATAATCGACTTGTAAAGAAGTAGCTTGTTGTCGATGCTGAGGGTGCTGTTGCGGCCCAGGAGAGCTATGAGACTTTAAGCTGGCCTGGCCAGGTATTTATACAGTACGTGCATAATACAATAACCAATTGGGAAATTTCGAATAAAAAGAAAATGAAAGACAAGAACAAAAACCGGATGTCACCCGCCTAGCTCTCTGTGAGGTCCGTGCATCTAAGCGAACTCTCCTCTTCGATTCATCTTGTACCCGCCCACTCACTGTCTTTCTTTTTTCTTTTTCTTTTTATTCAAAATTCCCTAATTTGGTTATTGTATTATGCACGTACTGTATAATACCTGGCCAGGCCAGCTTAACTTCTTGTAGTCTTGTAGCCTCCGATGATGGCGTAATGCCGATACGCATAAGGCGAATTAAATTCATACTACCGTATCTATTCTTGATGCTTGCTTTATTTCATTAATTTTCTAACATTTCAAAAACAAACACCCAGGTCTTCTCTCACAACAGGTGATCCTTCTGCACGATAATGCGCAATGATGTTACAGAAATTACGGGGGGAAATCTTGGAACATCCTTAGAATTAAGAAATGCAATATAGACTGTGTGTACTTAAGCTAAGTGAAGTCGAAAGAACTGGAACACCATTTTCCCACAAAAAACATTTAATGGGCACGAATTTCCAGTTCTTTCACTTGGAATATCCTGCCTATAGCCCAGACTTGTCATTATGTGATTACCACATCTTTAGGCTGCTCAAGAAGACATTGCAAGGTAAACGTTTCAATTCGGAAAACGTGAAAGATGCAGTGAAAGACGTTTTCAAAAAACAACCACAATCCTTCTACAAGGGAAGGATTGATCAGCTGTATAAACGATGGGACCAATGCCTCAACGAACATGGAGAATACTTTTTGGTTTCAAATAAAGATATTACATGTCCACTTTGTATTTGGGCAATTCTTATACAGGGTGACCAGAAAAAACTGATAACGTTTATTTTGCGGGAAAAAAAATATACATCACCGCAAACAAACTTTTGTCAACGGGTAATGATAAAGTACGTGTACACTTTTTTCAGAAAACATATTTAAGCGTTTTCGAAGTGGCCTCCTTCCGCTTCAGTACAGAGCCTCAAACGCTTTCGAAAATTTCCGGCCAAACGCTGCAACTCATCTACGTCTATCCGGTCCCATTCCCGAAGCAAGGATTTCTCCTGACATTCGATGGGGCGATATTGAGCGATCGCGATCTCGCAATTGTGTTTTTCTAGCCCATGTAACGTCAAAATTTCCTATCATTAATTAGACATCTTCGTATACTTTGTTACAATTGCGTAATAATTATGGAAAAAAATTTACGTGCATTACTTCTAATGCCCAAATCGCCTATCCTAAAATCACCTATCCTAAAATCAAAAGATGGGAATGACCCTAACGAGTTTTTTTCTGGAATGAGTGCAATGTCGTTATCAGTTTTTTTCTGGTCACCCTGTACATATCTTACTAGCATCAAAACTTCAGGCGGGCAAACCGTCCTATTTTGTTATAAGCTCAAGCAATACGGCTGACATAATTTTCGAAGTGCATGGTTATCCAGAATGGCTTGATATCCATAGTTTTGTCGATAACAACTAATGAACCCAAGATAAACAATCCTGATAAACAGTCCAGGAAGCTTAATTGTTAGGACGATACAATCTGATAAGAACTCCTCTAAGTTTTCGCTACAATCCATAACATCTAACAGAATGGTAGAGTGCAAACCTAAACAGTTTTTTCCTCTGTTCTCCAGGTCAGGAGTGGTGTTTCTCAGGTATCATTATTATATAGATCGGCCACCATGAGAATGAACTTAAGGTCAGCAGCAAAGATAGTCCATTTTCAAAAGCCAGGAATGGTTGATGGTTGAGAGAAGGGATTGTTCTTGAAATGTAGGTGAGCATCTCTGTCTTTTGAAAATGTACTATGTTCACTGTTGATCTTGAGTTCATTCTCGTGTTGGTCGATCTATAGTGATAAGCGAGCATGTGAACAGATGAACGATTACATCATGAAGGCACTCTCCCTTTGCTAGAGACAAATGGCACGTGCGAATTTGCGCATTCAGTTCTTCACAGAACTTCTTATCGCCTTTTTTCTATTATCTGTTTACTTCGGTTTTGTTTTTTTTTGAAAATTGAATCTCTTCCCTCTTTTTTTTGTAGATGGTGTCACTGACAATTAACTTAGGAATTCCCTGAGATGTCTTTTAGAAACGGAAAAGAAACCCAATTCATCTGATTTTAGGCGCTTATAAGCAGGACGTTACGATACAGTCTTTCTCGATAATTCAAATGTCTTTGTTACGTGGTTCATCCAAGCAAACAAGCTTATTTTGTCGACTCTATCTCTAGTAGCGCTTAAGTTGTATTATTTTTTACATTTATATTTTCTATAAGATTACGTGACTAAAGACGCAAAGGAGAGTTTCAGGAAGCCAAATCATTTTGCCTATTTATATAAAGTCTGCAATGTCAGACCGAAGCTAAACGAAGAGGATGAATAAAATAAATATTTTTTCATGGTAACGAGGATTTTCGTTTTTTGGTCGTTAAAGGAATTCGGATTACGATCGTTTGTTTTTCCGCTCAGTTGATTCATCTTAGGTCGAGTGCAACCTCTCTTAATTCGTTCCTTCGCCATCAAAATGTCTGATCAGATAAATCTGATTTAAAACAACGTGACATCTCCCTAATTCCCTCTCTGCAGATGGAAACAATTCTACCAGAGGAAGTTGATAGAAGAGATAGCATGTCCGTATCGCTGGTGAATTTTGCTCTGTGTTGAGTTAAATGTTGTGGTAAATGCGTTTGGCCTTCGCTTAGAATATTGAAAAACACGAATAGACATTTTTATTGCGTATATTATTCATGATCTTTATTTCAAATGTGTTTAAAAGCTGAAACTTACGAATGTTTACTTACAATTATTTTTTCTGTTCCAAAGCATGGACCTATACTCATATTTTGTTAATTTACGGTTTGCAGGCCACATTCCTGGAATATTAGATTTTGGCGTAGAGCAAGCAAGAAGCTTGGCAAGGATAACATAACCGTAAATGAAATCCATTTTTCATTATGAATTCTTCTTATTCAATATATATAGCATAATGTACGTTTTAATTATTAATAAACTATAATTTTCCAGTAAACATTCGATAATATGCCTATGAATAAAAGAAATCCACGAGAAATGATATTAGTATTGCATCCGTAAACGAGATAATTCATGACAATCCGGGCTTTTCTAAAGCTCCCGCAAGATGGGTTCCGTGGCATTTCTGAAGACAGATTTGTAGATTGATAATGCTTAACAGTATATTCTGAAAGGATACAGAGCTGAAGCTGAGCTATATGAATTTTGAATCAACCATTTTCGTCCTGAAAAAAATACTCAGCAATGAATCTCGGCATCGCCCTCTTCTAGGCCCAAGAACATACAACTGTGAACTGAGATTCAAAAAAACACTTCTGAACAGTGCTTCTTAAGCACTTTGTCGTGGGATCGTTTGAAGCCACAGCAATAAAACGAAGATGTCTTGAACTAGATTCGAAAGGCATTTGCTTATAACATAATAACGCCTGTCCTCATACAAGAGTTGCGACTATTTAAACTATTGTTGACTTGCGAATGGAATTTATTTCACATTTACTTAACTCCCGGGACTTAGTTCTCGGCTGTTGTCGACTATTCAGGCTACTGGCTCTTCGGAGCTCTTAGAAGGCTTTCTGGGAACACTTTCAGCAGACTTAGATAACATAAATGAAACAATTGTGATCAACTGTGAGTGATGCTGTTACAGTATTCTAGTTATATATTGAATATCTCTCGTATATTAAATTGAATATCTTGCTCTCTTAAATTCATTTCAAGATATTCGTTTTCTCTTGTGTTCATAACTAAATATAAAATTAGAACAAACGTAATACCATTTATCCATGACTTACTAAAGAAAATAAATTTCTCTTTAAAAGAAATATTTGCATGGTTAGAGAACGAAACAAGGCAATGTTAGTTCAAACAAACGCGTAATTCATTTCTCTCTTTGCTTAACATGTAGCTTGTAGAATCATTGAAATTATTTTTTTGGCGTGATTTCCTTTTGTCTTAGTTGAACATCATTTTGTGATGTAAATGTAAACAGTGACGAATGCAATGGGAGGTCCCGACTAATCGATACCTGGGAAATAAATATGAGATAAATCTTTAAAGCATTCTCGTTTTAATTTTGACCAAATGATTTCTCAATCTTTGGTATCCCGCTGATGCGATGGAGAACGGCACTTGGAATGCAAATAGTGTTTTCAAATGCTGGAGGAAGAATAGGATTGTGAAGGGAGATGGGAAGAGAGAAGGAAAATGATGGGACTGCGGCTGATGGAAATTCAGTCGGCAAGGAAAAAGAGGGTCGTAATTCCCGGCGGCAACCTTGGCCTTGGTCGGGAGCCGAGCCAAGAACTCATCGCCCAGCAGTTTCATCGCTAACCTTCCTCGGACTTTTTTCACTTTGTTCGATGCCCTTTCTCAAGGCCTCCTCGTGTTTATTAGGGGGAGGAGATTTCTCTGCTTTAAGTTAAACGAATTGTTTTCTAAGGTCATCTCTCTTCGTCCTCTTAATACGCTGCCTCATCTTTAAACGTTTCGAATGGAGTTTCAAATTAAATTTGAATCCTGTGCGAAATCTATAAGGATTAGACACGGGAATTATTTCTTCGATTTAATTATGTTTATTTAAATGCATAAGGACCCTTTGAACTCCGAAATGAATGTTTTAAATATTATCTCGTTATCTTAGTGAATTAAAAATTCAGATGTTTACACATTTTTACATTAAATTTCATCTGTTTCATGATATTCTAGACGTTACAATGTAAGGAGACTAAAGACTTAGAATAGCTTATTATTTTTTAAAAAATCAGGCATCATATCTCTTATAAAGAGCAAAGATGACAGTTTCATCTTCATCAATAAGTAGAATATTTCCGTTACTGCCAACTTCAAGATTAGAATTTTGGATGAAATTTATTTTCTGCATTAACATATAGAGTTCAGGCTGTAATTTTATGCGATTCTATGTAAAAAATTGTCAAATTCGTTTTTTTTTTAATTTACATGCGCCTTACATATACAATATATTTATATAGGAAAAAATGGAAGTAATTTTTATTTTGTATATGGACACCAGAAATAAGGTTTGGGAATACAAAACAAATTGGCATTTTACTTTATAATTGTAAAAGAATAATAAATTTTTGACTTAACTCAATTTAAGGAAACTCTTCACAATAATAACTCGTTTATCCATGGTTGAGGAAGCTAAAATGGGTGCCGAGTTACTAATATCAAGGTCGCACGTGTTAATCATCTCTTTACTGAAGAGCTAGATTTATGAAGTCAATTGCCAGATTCTTTGCAAGATTCTTACTGAATGCTCTTAATGGGCTGGCTTTGCCATTTAAATAATTTGTTAGCTGTGGTTTAATATTGTGTTTTTTAAAGTAATTTATGTTTAACTTTTTAATTTACTTTTTAATGTAAAAATCACCATTAAACAGGAAATCTAATTAAATTTGTTCAGAAGCTCATCTTAAATCTGTGACAGTGTGCGTATGATTTATATACATATACACATGGTTTATAAAGTATAATTTGCAAATTCCGTTTCAAGATTATCCCTACAAATGCAATACGTAAACATAGCTTTTCAATGAGAGAACCAATAAAAATGGCCGAAGGAGGAAAGAGGCAGAATGGAAGGACGTCTTGCTTGGACCCTATCCATCTGTCTCTCGCTCTCGATGTCTTGTTCGTATGATGAGAAAATATTTGTCACGTGACCGTTTGTTGACAATTCGCAAATCGGGCAACGTAAACATTCAAGAAATTTATAGTAGATTTAGATCTTACAAATCAAAAGATTTCCATAAAGAAAGATCCAATTTTATTAAAGCATTAAACATTAACTCTGACTGAAAATTTCAAAATATCTTAGGAATATTTCCATGGTTTTTGGGATTATAGTTTTCTGTAAAATGTGGGGCATTTTAATTGCCGATATTTTCTCTAAAATGGTAGATCGGACTAACACAGTGAATACCTAACGCTTGTTTTTCTGTAGCAGGAAGCAATTCCCGAAGAACAGATTCTTTGGCAACAGCGATTCTGATGCCTAAAGCGTCATTTACTCTAGAACTCTTGGCATTCGTGGACATCATGGCCTCATTTAGAGTAGGAGTCACTCTAGTTAAGTTGAATTTAAAAAACACATAAAAACTGAAGACACTTGAAAACTACCTATATATTTTTTACTCCGAGTTACCAAACATTATTAATTTTTTCTCTAAAAAAAGAGATTATATATGAAAAAGTTAATTACTTTTTCATTATGAATTTTTAATTTTTATATCATTAAAGGAATCGACTTATAAATTCAAGTAATTTTTTTAAATTCTAAGTTTTGCAGAGAAGCCAGTATTCGTGTTTTCAAACAAAACTTTTGCAAAATCCACAATTCTTTAATGGTACGTAATCATTAATATCCTAATTGATAAAGAAGTATTTAAAAGTAATGCATTATAACGAAAAAAAATAATATCGATTTATTACACTGAACCAGAGTGGTCTTGAAGAAATTAAGAAATTACATGCCTTATCTAAGTACTTTTGGCAGTCATTATTTTTACGTTATATTCATTCATGATACGTCATTTCAAGTTGTATGTTATATTATATGCCATATCTTAGCATTGAAAGTTTCCAATGGTACCATACAGGTACCACTAAACACGTGCCATTGAACCAGTTTTGACTCGGATTTAATTTTACGTTATATTCATTCATGACACGTCATTAGAAGTGGTATGATGTATTACGTGACATATCTTACCATTGAATGTTTCTATTAGTATCATAATGGTGCAATTGCAACACGTATCATTGAACCAATTTTGACCACCAAAGAAGACCATCAGGCGTCTTCATTTAATTCACAATTCTTTTCTCTGCTTTAACTATCAAATGGCAAAGAGAGAGAAATGCATTGATCAATGCATAGGCCATTTATAATGGAATTGTAAAGTAAAAAAAATGGTCCCCTCTGTTATTTGTGACCTTCTGAACTGGAAAGTAGTTAACCGATTATTTTTCCACCAACGAGCTCAGGCTGTCGTTTTGCCTAAGTCGTCGAATGGCGAAAAGGGAAGTCAAAAATTCGGAATCGTTCAAACGCTAGGGACAGATAGATAGACAGACGGAAAACATAAATACTTATCGGTCCTAAATAGAGCGTATTTATAGGTTTCGAATGATCATTCGGTGTATGATTTTTTTTTTATCTACCGACTTCGTGATCGATCTATTGTGAGGAATTTTGTCAACATGTCAAAACCCTTTGACATTAGAGATAAATCGATCAATATTGAAGCACTTAGGAAATGTAAATTATTTCTAGGTCTTCCTTCTAGATTTCACCTAGGACAATTTGCTTACGAACTTAAAGTCTAACTTAAACTTTAACATTTGAGATCTTGCATAACTCATATTGAGTTAAGAGGGAAAAAACGTTAAGGGAAAAGTCGGCTAAAAGTTGTAGAAAATTTAATTTCCTGTCTTTCTCCTGTGCAAAAGTTTTTCTCTTATTATTTCTGGAGATATTTTAAAAAGCTTAAAGGAGTTACGATTATCTGGTGGCTTTTAAAATTAATGCTTTATAATTCATGAAGGGTAATTATTTCTTCGTTGCCTTTGAGGAGTTTTAAAATTATTAATAATAATACAAGATTAATTAAGTTAATTAATTATTGTTTATTGATCATTATTAACCATTCTTTATTTTTTATTTATTCATTACTAACACATATAAATGAACGGGCGCTGATTTAGCAGTAAATATTACGTAATGGGTATAGTGGTTAGAAATGTTCCAAATGACCTCTCTCATCACCTCCTTATACACATTATGGATTCAGTCGCATTTACATTTTAGAACCTTAAGTCTTGTTAAACCAGAATATTTTATTATTAAAAATATTCCAGGTTTCACGAATCTCTTGAAGCTGTACTATTAAATTGTGGTGATGTAATTATTAAGTTTGGTTATGTAAGAAAATTTATTTAAGAAATTTGGTTATCTTTAAACTTTTTTTTAGAATTGTCTGCCATCAAGTCAAAATTTGTGGCACGTTTTTCATTGCAGAATAAACGGACAGGTACAAACAACTGTTTGGAGATGCTTGAAAAGTGGCTCATACCACAGCTGCAAAGCAAAGAAAGCGCGGACATCTTTCGACAGAATAGTGCTCCTCCACATTTACAACGCCAAGCCCGTGACTTTTACATATTATAGAACAGCATCCTATATCAAGCCACTAAGATTTTGTCATGCCACTTCAATTCACTGTAAACACTCTGTACATTGTATACGAGGGACATCGATTACTTATTACTGGAAAAATCCCAGTTTTTCTGAAAATTAATTATCTTCTTGTTATAGTCAGATATGATTCGGCATTGATTCCAATAATGGGATAAAGAATGGGAAAAAAATAACATAATAAAGATATGCTACGAAACCGATTCCATCCACACAAGATATCACTGTCAATACAAGATGAAGGATCCGATGGTTCCTATATACTAACTACATGAACTGTTTCATCTATACTACAAAGCTTATTTGCTGAACCCCGTACTTTGGATCAGGTCGAACGCGAAATTTTATAAATTTTCAAATATGTAAGCCCAATCAGAGAGGCTCGTACTCCTATCGGCAGGATTAGGGCGACCCTAACTCCGCAGGGCAGAAGACGCAATTCATACTTAGGATTCAACAAATTTTAGGCATTTTCGATACCAGAGAAATATTCACTCACAAAGGAACCAAAATACGTTAAGACCATCACTTGCCTATACAGATGACTGACTAGTCACCGTCGCTTTGGATTAGATCAAAAATTCTGTTTTCAAATGTCCAGGGTATGATAAACACAAAGACGCCTGTTCCGAACGGTAAATTACAAAAATTTCAACACACCACATAATAATCCTCCAATTCCATGCCGGAAGTTCTTTGCTCTTTCATCTTCAACTTACATTCATTTTAAACTCTTTCTGAAGTTTACATTTCGATTACAGTTGCATCTATTTTGAGATGTGTTATGAGCAATATCCCATTGCTGACAAATTTAAATGTCACTTGTCTTTGAATACTTAGTATATGAATTGAATTGGATTCGCTTTCCACGACATCAGAGATGGTCTTTAAATCTAGAACAAAAGTTACTGTGAATACCTAGGTATTGTGGATTGCAGCGCGGCCTTCTAGAAACGACCAGGCCTGAACATGACTTCAATAATGTATTGTTGAAGCACTAAGATTGTGACGTTGAATTTACTTCTGTAATAGCACCACCAACACCTAGAAAGAAAGCCAAACAACTGAAACGTCAGACATTGTTACATCATCATAAGTCGACCAAATTTAGGGCTTATTATCGGTAGAAATATGATGATGTAACAAGTTTGGCTTTCTTTCTAGGAGGTGTTGGCACCACCCGTAACGAACGAGAAAGACAGGCCCCGGCGCGGGAAAGTCACCTGACCATAGTAATCCGAGTAACAATGTAACGTTTATTGTTTCCAAACTGGACTTTAGCAATCAATATTTTTTCGTTTGTTGGAACAATGAAGGTTGGATTGTTGGCTGGACTACTATAATCAGGTGAATTTTCCGCGCCGGGGCCTGTCTTTCTCGTGGGCTACGAGCACCACCAGAACGACGTAACAAAGTTTTATCTTTTCCATGTTCAGGCCTGCTAGTTTCTAGAAGGCCGTGATTCCTCATTTTGCAAACACGACAACTGAGCATTCTGTGAAAGTTCAACTGGAATGTTCTCGAGCATCCTCTGTACAGCTCTTACCTTGCTCCAAGCGACTTCCATTTGTTTAGCACCAAGCTGTGAGATGGTATCCACAAAGTGGAAAATTTGACATGTTTGTCGCGTTTATGAGCAAGGATGGGTAAAAAATACAAAATACAAAATACTCGTACACAATACAAAAATACATAAGGTATTTCTTTAAAAATACCAAATATAAAATACATTTGTGAAATGTATTTGAAAAATACAAAATACGTATTTTTACAATAAACGGAAATATATGAGAGAAGGACGAGACACAAAATACAATAAATACAATAAATAATAGCTATTAGTAACAAAATAATAAATAAATAAATAATAATTAATAAATAATAAATACAATAAAAAATAATTTATTTTGATTTTATTTATTA
>JAHWFO010001074.1:12012125-12148145 GCA_023313115.1 Rhysida immarginata
GAGACGCAGAGATAGGGAGGGACAATTTAGCTTAAATATAAATATTATATTTAGATAATAATTCGATAGATATATTAAAAGATACCTTTAGATTTTCAAGTTATCATTGCGATGAAATGAATCGGGAGTGTCAGTAATGTCATGCAAAGCATTCTGGATATATATTAATTAATTAATTAACTGATAGTAATCCAATACGTCCATCCAGGGCCTGTATGGCCTGAAGCCGACGAGTTGGGTCCCTGGATGAACCTGGATTAACGACTGCTGTATGATGGTCACAGCAGCCGGGAGGGTGATGATTGTAAGTCACTGAATGGTCACCCATCCAGTGGCTAGCCATGCCTGATGTTGCTTAACTTCACAGAAGTTGTTACAGTGAAAGCCCACCAGGCCACGGTCTCCCCATTATATTTTATCTAATATTGTGTTATATTTTATATTTTATTTAATATTGTGTTATCTATTTTGCATTCTTCAAAGTTTATTAATAAGCAAGATTGAGGCTAGAACGATTACATATATATATTTTTTTCTCAGAAATGTGATCGAATTTCGATCATTGGGGGATCCTAGTATAAAAGAGAGAGTGGGAAATATATGCACTCATTCATTCATTCATTCATTCATTCATTATCAAATTTACAGAATTATGAAGCCTGCAAACTTTAAAATTGCCAAGTATATTTCTCTTGGCTTTTAGGTGCTGGCTAAGAAAGGATTTTATTTTTCTTTCTTCCTTTCCATTATAGTTTATTTTTAAAATTCAGCTTACCTGGAGCTGAATGCAATTTTGCCAGCGTTAAAAAATTGTGACGTCATTGTTTGTTTTATTTAATGAGGACTTTTGCGATTGTTCCGTGAAGCAGCATCAACAATCACTGCAAATCTTTCGAATGGGAATACAGTGTATCTTTTATTTTCATATACATACGAGTGAATATAAAAAAATTACATTTTTCTCTGAGCGTCGCCGGGTGCTTCAGCTAGTAAACTAATAAAATAAAATAAAAACTATACACTGGAAGAAAATGAAACAGAGTTACAGATGAAAAGTGATTACAGATGAATTATAAATACTTTTTTAAATTTATATATAACTTCAATTTATCTAATAAATATTTAAATTAAATGCTTAAATAAAATCTTGTAAACATTCCAAGGAGGAGCTTTAGCTGTGAAGCAGAAATACTTATATACATTTATTAACAAGAAATTAATCCCACGAGTAGGGGAAGGCAAGTAACGGACCCTGCGGTCATCTATTTTTATCCCTTTATCTGCACTTTTTTACCTCCCCCAAGTTTTTTAATCAAAAAATTGATTTTCTGGAACGCGGTATGTAGAAAATGTAAAACAACTCGTATCTTCTTTCCTTTCTCATCATTTCCGATCGAATGATATATCACATTCCATATGTTGCCATAGTTCTAAATTCCAAGTGACTGCCACCCCCGCAACTCCGACCCCACTGGAACGATTGGGCCTAAACTTCTTAGTAATTTTGCCCAGAAGAATCTAGATACTGAATTTCACTCCTTTACGTACCTAAATAGCACATAAATCTTTTGGTCTCCTCTAACTCCCACTCCCGTAATTCCGACCCCTGTGTGCCAAGCAAACTATATTCATCGCCATCTAAGATGAACGACAGGATGACGTCGTTTCTAACGCCAGCCAATAGACGTTAACGGGAAGTAAATCGCTTAACTATGCCATGAAACATTCGCTTTCGTTTTCGAAGCATTGTTTTCGTATTTATATTTAGTTTTTTTTTTTCGTTTTTTTTTTTTAAATAGATAAATGAAATTAATAAATTAACAAGTTAAGAGGAAAAAGGTTTTATCAAACCAAGCTTTTATAATGTTTTATTTAGTGGCAACAATACAGCTTAATTTTGCAACAATAAACAATAGATACATTTACCTCTCGCCATAACGAAATGTCCAATTGTTACAACAATCAGTTCATAGTAATGAGTTAGTACCATTAGAACACGAACCAATGAACCGATTTGAAAATTTTTTTCTTTATCATAAATTGTCATCGATTCTGCATAAGTGTGTCAAATTGCAGCTCCCTAGCTTGTCGGAAAGTTGGTTTAATATTGATTACAAGATTTGACCTAAACAAACTAACACAGCAAAGTTATAAAAAGCTTATAATATAAAAAATAACGCAGAATAGTCGACTCGAAGGCAATTTCTTTTATATTATGACTTTTAATAGGCTTTCCACGTTTCAACGAAATCTCCGCCTTTACTATAGTAGAGCAAGTGCTTCATGGGTAAAATCCAGACAAAGCATATTGACGAGAAGACTTACTACGCATGTCAAAAGATCGTTTAACTTCAAATAGTGAAGGTGGACATGCGATAGTAAGGTGCATTCCGAATTTCAACCTTCTACCTCAACAAATGTAGAAATTATGAAGGGGACAGAAGGACATTATAAAAGCAATAAGTAGCCTAATTCTTCCGCTATTTAATGATATAGGGTGTCTAAAAAGTCCGACCGGTCGCCAACAGTCATGTGGTACGATCGGCGATCGATCGGCGGCCGTTTGCTTCAGTTTGTTCGTTCATTCAAAATGGCGTCGCAGCAAGGTTCCTCGTCATTTAAGTTAGTACGATTTAAAATTCTGTTCATACATACGTTTTCTTCATCCGTCTTTTCATTTTCGTATTCATTCCTTGCTTCTTGATGCTGCCAAATATTTATTTCGCTAACTCTTTTCTCAAAAATTTATTTTTTACATATCGGGCACTCGAACACTTGAATTTGCTACTTTCATCCGCCATTTTGATTCTACTCACCGAGGCAGCCGACCGGCGACCGGTCGTTACTTTATGAATCGAGGGTCGTCCGAATCGGGAGAAAATTTAAAATGCCAGTTACGTATGCCTGCATCGTTCCCGCGTCCATCGGACATAGTCAAAATTTCGAGTCAGTCACTGGTGGCTCCAAAATGAGCTTTCCGACGGGCTTTGACCGGTCGGACTTTTTAGACACACCCATAGATTATTTTCACGACTATTTGACTGCAAGCAAGATAACTAAGTTGAAAAGTTAAATTTGCTCATGTCGTAGAAAGAGAAAGGAGGAGTACGGAAACAAGTAATAAATTTTTGAGAGGAAATCTTTAATGACATTTCCAATTTGTAGAATTACAATTTTAAATTCAGTAATTGATAAAGAATCATGAAAGTCCAAACCAAGTTATAATAATCGAGCCGTAGCGACGAGGGCGTTGACCTATCTGTATGCGAAGAACATGGACGAAATCGGTAGGGGCAGGCGGGTCTCTATCGTCCAGTGGGGAGCTCCACTCTGTGACCAACGAAATACAAGTTCAACTTTGGCAACAGGTAATGACTTGTAAAGTCCGGTCCAATTAAAATAGTCGAGCTGCTGCGATGCAGGTGTTGACCTCTCTGGCTCTGGAGCTCGCAGGTGCGATCGGTAGGGGCAGTCGGGCCTCAATCGTCACATGCGTCCAGCGTTGCGATAACCATCGATCAATCCTGGGCACCGTAGATTCTATCGACGGCGACCCTCCTGGGTTTGATAGGTCCCTCGGGTGACTGAATGAAGGGAATAGAAGAATGAGATTAGCAGGACTATCAAATTCCGGATAAAGAGAAATCACTCCTTGCATTAGCAATTTATTTGTCAGTGACAGCTTACAAACTAGTTCGGAAGAAAAATTAGAATTGTAGCACTTAATCCGAATTTGAAATATTTAAACTAAGTTCCAATACTAAGCATATATTGTATATGTAGTATGATACCCCTATGAACGCTGAAGGCAGCCAAGCTTGGCTCGCGTCGAGAGCTCTCTCCGCGGAGCGCTTGCAGTGCCTGTGACGTCTGTCTCTGGGTCGGCCGGGGCACTGGCTATGTTGAGCGAACGCGTGACTTCGTCCTCGACGTCGCTCTCGGGGCCCAATGGGCTATGATTGACGTCGAAATGTTGAGATCTCCTCGGGACAGCTGGAACACTTTCGTCCGCAAGTGTATTGCCTGGTGCTGACGTGATGCCTAGGTACGGGGCGTCCTCATCGGCGTCGTCTCGCATCGGCAGCTGGGCAGTCGTATCCGTGGCGGAGTCTCGGTCGTCGTGGCTCGGAAGCAATCCAGCAGCAGACAAATTTTCGATAGTCGTACTAGCTATCGTATCTCCAAGATTCGGGGCGTTCAAGGGCCTAGGGTCTTCCTCGTCTCTCACAGGGTTTATGTCTCGCATCGGCAGCGGGACAATCGTTTCCGTGGCGAAACCCCTATCGTTCGTGGCTCGGAAGAAATCCAGCATCAGACGAACTTTCGACAGGCGTATTACCTATCGCGTTTCCAAGATTCGAGGCGTCCACGGGCCTAGGGTCCTCCTCGTCTCCCAAAAGGTTTATTTGGCGATCATCGACCAATGTCCGGGCCTCGGCACACTCCTCGGTTCTCCAATCAGCAGTATTTGAATTGTAAAAAGTTCGAGCAATAATCCAAGAACGTTTTTCACTTGCCTTTCGAGCGGGCCTGTTGCGATGGCGAGAATACAGCCGGTTCCTCGGAACGCTTCTCGGGCTCCCGTTCTCCTTGTCGGCGGCCGCGCTGGCACATTCAAACTCGGCTGAGAGAGTCCCTCTCCATTGCCCGTATCGGTTCCTCTTCTTTACCGAGCAAGTGTCCTGAGAGGCGAAGTCCCGAGCAGAGGTTGTGGAGAAACGCTGTCTGAAGTGGCATCGTTCGGGGTCCTCCTTCATTCGTCGGCTATCGGTACCAAACGCTCTCTCACTCCTTTGCCCTGACTTTTTATTCTCCTTTTTGATTTGCATATTATCTTTTTTCTCCAATCGTTTTCTTGATTGTCGTTTTCTGCTTCCTTCGCCTAATCTATTTTCGTTTGCAGGTATTCGGTTTTGCCTTCCCACCTTTTTCTTCCGTCTACTTTCTTCACTCCCTCTATTGCTCTTCCAAGTTGGATCGCCGAATTTTTTCTTCTCCTGCTCCGTCGACGCTCGGCGATCTGACAATTATGAGCAATTGAGCAGTCGTGTGTCGACAAAGCGATCGTCGCGTGCGCGAGCTCACGTCAACAATACTTAGAACAAATAGAAGGTAACAGTGTATTCATTCTTGATGAATCGATTGTTATACGACATGCCATTATCTTTGTATTCTTTACAGTCACTGCTTCAGTAAGTGAATTCGACTTGAAGGGGTCCACGAAAAATTCTGAAAAGTTTATACGACCGAGCTAAGACCTGGACGGTCATATTTCTGAAAACAGAATTTGAAAAAGTTAATCTGTTTTCAAGTTATCGTGCAAACGGTGGATGGACAGACGATCGGATAAAAGTACAGACCAAGCGTGCATTCTTATAAGTAGTTTTTTTGCTAAAGCCCCTAATAAAGAAAACATTAAAGAGTAAGGAGCACTCTGTTTTAAGCAGACATTATTTTAAAATAACACTAAAAACTCTGTTGTTGTCACGAATTTTTATTAATTAAATATTCGATTTTTATCTATTTTATCCATAGACCAAACATTAGCAGAAGAAATTTCTGTTTAGGCAACGGTATTGATCATCCTGTCCAATAATCCAGTCGTACATGCACGCAAAATCTTTCCAACAGTCTAGAAAACACGCCGATAGAAAATGCAATGCATGCGTTATAATATTCTACCACTGTTTTTTTCCGTACTGAAAAGTGTCGTCTCTTCCAACAATCTATAACGCGCGCGTTCCCCGTTATTGGAATTGCACCTACAAACGGTTTCCATAGCAACCAACAACGGATAAAATTTATAAAAATGTACATTCTCTCCCTTTATCCCGCTTTTTACTCTCTCTATTTTATCCCTCATTTTCTATCTCATTTTATCCATTTTCCCCCGTCTTTTTAACCTCTTATTTTATCCACTTTTTAACGCATTTTTAAGGGAACCAATTCCATAAACTGAGGCTCCTCTATTGGGAACTAATTTCTAATAAGTTTTAGGATAAAAGTCTTAAATTGGATTATTTTGCCATAATCGCAACCGACGAGAGAGAGACAGACCACGTCACTCATAAATTACCGTAGCCTACGAAAAAGACAGGCCGGGGCACTAAAAAGTCACATGACCAAAGTAGATCGAGCAACAATCCAATCTTCATTGTTTCCAACAAACGAAAAAAACACTGATTATTGAAAGCCAAGATGGAAACAATGAAGTTGGATTGTTGCTCGATCTACTTTGGTCATGTGACTTTTAAGTGCCCCGGCCTGTCTTTCTAGTTGGCTTTGTGAATTACCCGTAGCCAACGAGCAAGACAGGCCGTGGCACTAAAAAGTCACATGACCAAAGTAGATCCAGCAACAATCCAACCTTCATTGTTTCTATCTTGCATTTCAACAATACAACGTTTTTTAGTTTGTTGGAAACAATGAAGATTAGAGTGTTGCTCGATCTATCTTGGTCATGTGACATTTCAGTGCCCCGGCCTGTCTTTCTAGTTGGCTTTGTAAATTACCTGACAGAGCAACTATGAAACCGTCATTGTCTCCGTCTTAGATTTTAACAATCAGTATTTTTAAAAATTAACTTAACATAATATGATACTTGATTTGGCATTTTTTAGACATTTATTTGGAAAGTCAGCAGTCAATTTGAGGTCACAAATAGTATTTATGATGTAAATTTTGTGGGTATATATTATTATCCCATCTACTTAATGAGGTACATCTCATCATGGTGGGCTTTTCCTGTTACAGGGCGGTATCCTCAGGAAAGCCCTCATCAATATATGACCGGCATTTCAAATCTTTCGTTATAAAATTGAATAAACTAAAGTCATTAATAATATATTTATGAATATAAGTTGTCCGGGGAGCAGAAATCGAAATAATAAATTTTACACATATATAGAATAGCCTATGCGAAATATTATTTTTAATTATAAAGCAAAAGTTTTTAAACCTCATGCTCTTTGGATTATATGTATAAATAGAATGAAGGAAACAATATAACTTTATTACACTGTTTTCTATAAAGTATTTCTGAAACAATAATTCCCATAACATAGTTAGGAAGTTCGTGAGAAAATTTCGTAAAATAGTCCGCATTAAGCATTTCTTTAAACTCCTTTTCTTACTACACTATAATAGGCTCTAAACTTTTAAAAGGAAAGGTTTTTCCCTTTTTATGAACCACTTCTGTCTTTTGGTTGGTGTGGTATTTTTTTTTATTCTATATGTGTAGATTAGATAAATTAGGCCGTTGCCAAAGTGAATTTGTAGCACTACAGTCGTAAAATAGCCTATTGCACGTAAATATTTGCTTTTCCTATTTTATGGTCGCTACCCTTGGAATTCCTCCAAAGCCAGATGCAAACTCCGCCCGACTCAGACGACGCTTATGGGGCAATGGAGACAGCGGGCGGCTGTGGCGCAGTTATCCTATCAAAGGAAAGGTAGAGCTGGCATAAACATGTAGGCTGACTTGATCCCCGAAAGAATTTGTAAACGTGTAGAAACCACAATCGATATGGTAATGGAAATAAGCTCTGTGCTAATATTAAAAGTTAATTTACGGAATGTTTCATATTACTATTTGATAATTTTCGAAACTGTAAAAAGACGGAGTTTGATCTGCAAAATATTTTAAAGCATTTGAATTTTTAAAAGTGTTTCTATAATAAAAAAAGTTCAGAATTAAATGCTTAGAATATTACAAAACAGTAAATGCATTTACACTTGAATATACTCCACTGGAATGAATTTATTAGGAGATTTCCTAATGTAAGTCCCCTTAAATGTTACTTATGCTTTTTTGCGGTATTCGATAACAGATGCCTCTCTTCATCGAATTAAACATTTTTAGCGGCTAGCTATTCAAATATTTATTGAATGAAAAGCTAATATTCAAGCTTTCTGCAAAGTAATTATTTCTATTCTCTTCAAATATTTTGGATCTCGTAGTCCCCTAAGCGATATAGCGTTCAAGCATAATTTATTTGTTCATTACTTTAAGAAAACTATACAATACAGAACAATAGTGTAATAAAGATATTTTATATTATCTAAATACGAGTATAATATAAATTATCGAATTATCCAAACATAATATATATGGGACAAAAGATAACCTGAACCGAAAGTTTGTACTTGGATTTGGAAATGCTAATCAATAAATTAAAGTTCAAGATTCAAATGATTACATAAAAAAGCTATGTAAGCTTATCGCAAATTCAATTGCTGCATCTCGTTGATCAAAATTATTGTATGAAAGGAATAAGATATGCAAAATTTGTAAAAATAATTTATGTATCTACAGTGAGGAATTTTGCACGTTATTAGAAATTCGCAATCAGCAATATGCAGTAAAAATTTGAATTTTCGCCAACCCAAATACTGTAATTTCTTAATGCTTTTTAAACGACCAACTCTTAATAGACAGGGTTTATTTGCGCTCATTCTCGTTTTTTACTTTTTATTAATGTAAATAAGATTTGGCATCCATTAAAACTCCTATCCGCTCGTGCACATATTTACATAAAGTGAATATTAAAGGCGTTTTCACATTTTAATGTAGAAGTGTTTCTATAAAAAAATTATTGCTCACGAACCCTGAGGGAGAGAATGTAATGTTTGATTTGCAGCAGACAATGGAGGACAAACGTCGACATCCAATAAAGCTGCCATGGAATCTCCCGTTGGTCTAGACACGATTTTCCCTTTTTCCTTGTCGAAGCTTCAGGTCTACAGGGGCAGCTGAATTGAATTAAATTTCCTGTCAAGTTTCCAATAAAGCATTTTTGCTTTCTATCTTGACAAATGAATGTACAAAACAATATAAAAATGCAACAGGAGAAAATGGTAACCTCTACCTTTCCGTTAAGGGAGGGGATCGTAGTTGTTTGCGACCATCCTCCACTTTTCTCTATTTCCTGGTTCGTCATATAAAAAGTTCAGTTTTTAAATAGGTTTCGACTTCCCCTCCTCTTTTTATTGCCTCCATCACGATTTCACGCCTTGCTCTTACCGCTGGTGAGCAAGTTGGGCGCCTGGAGGAGGCTCGACTCCCTAAACTCGACACATTTGCCCGGCCATCGAGGGAGTTTTAGTGCTGTTCCCTCCTACGTCTACGTCTCTACACTTCTCCTTTGACCGAGAACTCTTCTTCTGCCTAAAATATATAAAAATAAAAGAAAGATAGGGAAGGAAAAAAACTGAACAAATGACTCATAGGAAGCGAAATGTGTTCACTTGCAGAGAAGGGTGAGAAATAGAATGAACGATTTTTGATAGGAAAAAATAGAAGAGTCAAATGAAGAAGGTTGAAAATTGAATAAAAGAACCCCGCAGTGGCAATTTTGTTCTTACTAGAGGAAGTGAGCATCATCATGTAGGACAGTGAGTTTCTTATCATTATATTGATACTTTAATATAATTACAGGAACTGCTCATTTTTTATTACATACAACAAAAAACAAATAATAAGGTACCGTAAAAAAGGCCAAGCTAATGATTGTTAAATGTATTTAAAAAGATCTTATTCTATATCCAAAACGCAAATTTTGCCATAAACTTTGGAAAAACAGCATACTGTATAATAAAGGAAATAACGAAACCAATGGACACATAAACTTAATTTAATGATCGTATGTCCATTTCGACGACAAAATCATATTCTTCAGCTAAAGATTAATAGCATTAAAAGAATCGTAATTCGTATCGAAACTTACATGTATGGTTTTATTTCAAAAGCAATGCGAATCCTAGAACAATTTGAATATGAACAATTTGCTGATTACAATAAAGGGAACCTGGGTTTGAATCAATACCCTGCTCTTGCTACTTTAACCAATTGAGATATCGCGGACTGAATAGCATTGCTGTTTCTATGTATCCTTATGGAAGCCTATGAAGTCAAATGGCAGTCAGTGTTAATACCTCCAATGAGTTAAGTGATGCAGTAATTCTGTTTCCAGCAAAACTCTTTTCACAGCGCAACAAACATTTTTATAATAAACTGCCTCTTAAATGTGATGTTTTTCGATACGTTTATGACAGTAGCCTCTGTGACACTTGTGGAGAAGCTATCAAAGATATCCATCATGATGTCAATTTGCTTAAGAGGTGGTCTAATGACAATGGTAGGGCGCTTAATGAAACTAAGATTCTAATTCTTGAAATATCCAAAGGAAAAAATTATTCTTATGGTACAGGGTACGGCAGCGTTCATAGCGTAATATTAATAACACTCCATAAGGAAGTAAATGCTTTCTTATTGATTACTCGTTATATCAAATAGTAGTTACAAATGTGCCATTTGTTAATTTGAAATCAGTGTTTGATTGGGTTAATTAATGTTTGAATACGACTCCTCTCAAATGATGTCCCCGCTGCACAACCCATTCATCTAAGCGGCGTTGGAACCTGTCCATAACTCGTCGTAACACATTGAGTGGGATATTGCTGACGGCAGTTCTGATGCGGCCCTTCAACTCAGGAATGGTGGTACAACGCGTTCGGAATACACTTCTTGCTTGAGGCAACCCCAAAGGAAAAAATCAGCACTTAAGAGGTCGGGTGACCGTGGCGGCCAGGAGATGTCACCATAACGAGGAATTACTCTTCCCGAAAAGTTCTGTCGCACTAACAATCGAAATGGCAGCTCAGCAGTACACGAACGCTGCACGAGATGGCGCGCATTCTTACAGTACTTAATTGCACTACGTTTCATCCAGTTTCCCTAGTACTATGAGAGTCAAAGTACGCTATGAACGCTGCCGCACCCTGTATTATATTAGATATACATTAGTAGGTGTATTTATTATGTAATAATTTATCTGTTAAACTTTGTTAAGTTATTCAATTAAGCGACTTAAAAAGACCCTGAATAAGAGACCTTAAATAATATGATAATTAAAAATTTGTTGATTTATAAGTTGAGTTACGCAGATTATAATTCTGTATTATGTGTAGCTTTTTCAATTCTCTGCTATGGTTCAGTGAAGTCTGCTTGCAACTCGAATGAGAAACTTTATCTAGCTTAATTAATTAGCCAAGCTGAAAGGATTATATAGGACAATTCATGATCCGATCTATCCTGCCCATTTTGTTACATAGTGGCTTAATACCTTGGTGACTGTCGCAACAGGAAGATATAAAATTAGAACCCTCTTATATTATTAATGTCGCCATAAAGGAGGCCTTTCCTTTTAATATTAGAGATGATTCGAATGTTATGATATTAGCGCCATTATTATAATTTGTAATGGGCTAATTGAGTCAAATGAGCGATAATCATCATTACCGAATAAGTAGATTATTTTTTCATTATATCCAATATAGGTCCCCCTTTTTTTTTTAATCTGTAATACTCCTTTGGGGTACTGTGATTTTTTTAACAGATTATATAAATAAACAAGCGAAATTATTAATATTAAACAATTTAAAAACATGCACTGTTCAAATCACTCCCACTTTTCTGTTTAAAAAAATAAGTGATTGTTGCTTGAAATAATATTGTGTTCTTGAGTGAGAGTCGAATTTCTTGGAATTTGCATTTTTGATTTGTTAGATAAATATACCGCGAGGCGAATCTTTATATAGCAGTAAATATTTCCTTCAATTTTATAGATTATTAGATAATATTAATTTTTAGCCAAATTTTAGCTGTATCAATCAATATACCGTGTGTTTCAAAAGTTCGCGAACGCAGGAGATGACTTTCCCTGCATAACGTACTGTTGTGCAGGTATGCTGAAGGGCTAGTACACAGGAGCCACTGTCTCTCAGCCTCTTTTTTTCAATTAATGGATGCTCCCAGTCGTTACGAATCCCGCTATTTATTTTACATACATGCAAATACGCGAATATGAGAGTGAAATAAAAGGTTAAAGTGAAAAATAGAAATTTTATTTATAAAACCTACGGTATAGTAACAGTTTAAAAAGCGTTTATTGCGTGAAAACAAACCTACATGTACCGTTTCCTTTGGGAATGTAAAAATAAAATAAACACATTTGAGAAACTTTGCCACTATGTAAAACTGATTTTAGGTAATTTATTTCAGCACTTGGTTTATTTTAGTGTTAGCATTAACATTACTCCTGCTATCATAGTTTAGGCTTTCCCTACATACAGAAGGGGCAGTTCGGGAACTTTTGAAAGACACGGTATTGTTTTCAAGTAAAAAATAAATGGATATAGGCTCTATAGTATCTAAGGATATGTCATCAGATTTCTAAATGAGTTTGAAAACTGTTTACGTTCCAAAATGCAGGAAGGGAGAAAAAATGTTACCAAAAATAAAAGTTTTAAATTGGAAATTAATTTTCTGCACAACAAACAAAAATAAAAAAGCAAGAAAAACTTTTGCTGCTTTGTCGCGTGATCTAGCGATTTCCGCTCGATGCTGTAATGAGAATCGGGCGGACGACGCTCAAAAGACTCCCCGCAATGGAGCGGCGCAAGGGCGGCGACGAGGAAAAGGTCCCCCGTGTTTCCAAGTTTTAACCTGTAATTAGCCTCTCTCATTAGAAATCGATTAAAGAGAGTAATTGCTATCCAATTCAATTAGAAGGGTTTGGCAATACTTTTAATTGTAACAGGTCTACTTCGTTCAGTTTATGAGTCAATTCACATATACCGGTACACGTATGTGGATTGAAGCTTATGTAATAAACATATTTTGTCTCCTTCAACTTCTGTAACTTGCACTTGTACAAGTCCATTGTCGAATCGATTTCATATTTTATTCAGTTTGATTTCGTCAGGAGACGCTCCTCGCCATGATTTCAATAAAGGCGAAGTAGCAAGGAATGGACATTTCTTGAATATTTAGCGAAATAACATTATCGAAATTCTCTTCAGAAATTTCTAATGCTTGTATTCTTATTTTCAAATAAACTTTTTACATCTGTTCTATAAATCATCGAAGTGGCCGAAAATCCAATAACTGGTATGCAGAAGCTTTTTCATTCTTTACGATTATTTAAGAAGAGATATCCGTAAGAGGAATAGATAAACTTAAGACAGCAAATATGAGTTGTATTTGATATTATAAAGTAAGGACAAAATTTTTCCCTTCACTAAATAAATACAAATACGAAAAATTAATTAGTTTAACTTTAAAAAAAACTTTTTTTTTTGTTTTTCCTCATAAAGAAATGAACTTGAACCATTTGTTCATTCCAAAATAGAATATTAAGATGAATGGTCCTGATAATAAACCCTTCAGTAAATAAATTCTAGAATTTGTTTATTCTCATTCGTTTTTTGTTTTCAAAATTTTTTTGGTCCATAAAACTTTTCTTTGTAAATCATGAAGGTTTGGAAATCTCTTCTGGACATTCTGAAAGACATTTACTGTCATATAGTGTAAACACGCCTTGTGGCAAAACGACCCTATCTAAAGGAAAGCTGCCTCCTTTATATTCGGATCAGAAGTTTAACGGGTTGATTATTACTTTTTTACAACATGATTTATGCTTTTGAAAGAGCACGTTGCCCTGATCAATCATAATAAAAAAACCTTTGGAGATGAGAGAAAGGTTCGTTCGTTCCTTCGACTTTGACGTGACAAATAAACATTACGATGAGAACGCACTTTTTTTTATTATTTCACCCTGAATATTAGACCTAGAAGATATAAAACATGCAAAGAAAAATATAACGATCTGTCATGAACAGCAAAGCTAGAAGATTATATTCAATCATTTACGACGATTATTAAATTTATGCATTTTTTAAATGGTTCGGTTTTAAATAAACTTGAATGATTTTACATCGCGGAACAGTGAAAACATTTAATTGGATAGCGCTTGAAAAGTGGTAGTTGTGTTATGGCGACCTTAAATAATTTAAAATCTTAAATGATTTAGAAACTGAAAAATAAAACTTTTCAAACTTTTAGCAGTGAGAACTACCAGGTGAAGCAGTCTTCCTCGGTTTATTTAGAAATTCCATAAACGGAAAGGATCTCATTCAGATCTCAAGCCCCTTACATTTTCGTTCCCCTTCACCCGTCACTCCTTTGAAACTTTTGACTAAAGTTGCTTATTCAGCACCAACGTGAATGGAAGTAATTTGTCCACAGAGCCCGCACGGGATACCTTCGGATGTCAACGTTGAATTTTGAATGAATACAGTGTGTCCAACTGCAAATTTAGCGTTTCTTTTTTTTTTCCCCCTCATCCATTTCAAATTTCTATATAAAGCCTCACTTCAGAACGCTTGAATAAGAATGAACATATAGGAAAAATTCTCAAGTCTTGATGGATGGACACATTGCAGCTTTGAAGCCATTCGCTTCTTCCTTTGCTTTCTTCTCGGCCTCGTATTTATTAAACAGAAAATGGCGATCGCTCGAAGACAAAAATCGATTTTCTGCGGTCGGGGTGTTTTCTAATCAGACGGACTTAATTGGTGTTGAGGAGTGGCAACAGCTGCTATGGGCCGTGGGATGTTCCAGAAGAAGCTTTGTAATCCGCTCTTTTCTTTTGTCTCCAGCTGTTACTACACTTAATTCATCTTCCTGGGTAGGGAGTTAATTGTCTCGGGAAATAACTTAAATTTCCTAAATATAAATAGTTAAAACCTCAAGCTGCATTATATCTTAGTAATAATTTTGAATCTGTTTTAATAAGAGTAAAGAAAATTACTTTTTAAACAATAAAAAAAAACCTTAATATACATTTTCTATTGGCGCAAAGTTTGATCAGCAAGAACCTGAACCTTTTCCTACTTTTTACTGCTTTATTTTCGAGAAAGGGTTTTTTTTTCTTTGGAAATGAAAGTGCACGGAAAATAATAAATTTATTATGACGATAAAGTTGTGATATTGTATTATTGAAATATATGATCAGGATTTGAATATTGACGTCACCTCCGCCTTAACCTCCGTGGAGGAAGCAAGTATGTCTTTTGAATAGTTATTTAAATTGAATTGAACTTTCTTGATTATTTCGTTCGCATTAATGAGAACAGGAACAGAACTAAATTTATGATTCTTCTCAAGGAATAAAGGAGATTAAGCGAAGCTCATGAATAAATTTAATTTTTTGGAGAAAGATTAATGAATGACCCCCATTTTCTTTTGAGGAGTTCGCCATAACCCTGAGTAATTTAAATAACAGTGAAATCCTTTCAAGTCATTACGGGAAAGGCATTTGGCCATTGACGACGAGAGAATGGGAACAAAAGAGATCGGTTAATCAGATTGCTCTCGGGTCGGCTATTGCGGAGAACCCAATTAAAAATTCGTTAAAATCCAAAGAAATTTGAATTAAGTCAATAGTTTTCAAGCTCAACAGATAAATTGCTCTTTCACGAAGAACTTAAAATTAATTCTGATTTTGGCAGACAATTAACTTTTGAAGATTGTTGATAAATATGAAGATTCCTTTATAGAGAAAGAATGATTTTTAAATTTGTGCAAAAAAAAAAAGTTTTTGTTAATAATATTCACATATCAAGAAAGTGAAAAATAATGCTTAATGTTAAATAAATATATGAGATATTCAGCTATTGCCTATATTAGCTCCAGTGGTCGCTAGAGTGTTTTACTACCGCGTTTGTGTTTCCTATTAACAATAGGCAGTTTCTCAAATATCATTAAGGAATGAGATGGAATGGCTTTTAGTTTAAACTCTTCTTGTTCTCAATTAATAGGCTCTTAAAAATCTAATTTGAGTCTGCTTAAACTGATTTTACTGGGCATGGCAAATAGTGACAATTCTACTAAAATTTCTACTCACAATCAAGAGTGTTCTGTCCTTTAACAGGTCCAGAATTAATAAAGTATTCTTGGCAATTATTTACATAGGTGGTTTGCCATTGCTTTCTTTGTTAATTAACGACTACCATAAGTTTTCAACAGCAGCCGGAACAGACTAAAGTACTGGATAGTTTAGAACAGACAGTTTAACGTGCCCTCCGAGAACGGGGGATATGGAAATCCACTGGTGGTCCCCTCATTAACGATCAGTGAATCAACTGAGCTACGACCACCCCTTAAAATTCTACTAAAAAGACAATTTTAAACCTGTCAAATGAAGACTTTTAGTTTTTAAGAATAATGGAAATTTTCCTTAGAATATCTATAATACGTGGTCGTTAGCGTTTTCTGGCGCTGCGTTCACGTTGCAGAGAAATAAATTCCTTTCGACAAGAATGTCGAATTGTTCACCTTAGACGATAGTGAATATAGCTATAGACTGTACGAAGAACTTTCAGACATCACTTTTAAATCAGAATTTAATTTGTCCAGATATGTAAGGTACACTTTTGGAAAAATGAGACTCCATTGTTGCTGCGTTTTCAGTCAGATTGCTGATATCTGTACTCCTGCGGGAGCTCTTTAAAACCGTTCTCGTGTTTCTGTCGGTAAGAACACAATTCCTACAGCTATGATGCGCTTCACGTAAAGATGCCCATAAAAAAGCTATTGCAATACATATTTTCCTATGTTCTCTAACAAAACAATCCCGTTTTTATGAGGAAAATTCAAAAACTGATCTCTTTTTAGCATTACATTTTTATTCCATGCTTCCTCTGAGTTTACAGAAATTGCTCAGTGTAAATTTCCTGAAGCATGCGTGATTCATTCACATACAACAAATGACGGTGTCGTAGAATTCATTCAAAATGGCAGTTATTAAGAACATGTATGAGGACGAAATTCCTGAAAAATGAATTATACTTTAGTGGTGAGAACGAATTAGTAAAGGACATTTTAAATTGCTGCAAACCCCACATGTGAAGAAGGCGGAACATTTTGTCGTATGATCGTCTCAAAGTTGCTTCATGTGTAAATACTTACTCCAAAAGCAGGCGCAATTAATGAAAAGTGGAAGTAACGAAATTTTTCTGTAGAAAAAAAGGCATTCAGGAAAAAAAAAGTTTGTGTAGTACCTATGAAATATCTATGGCAAGACTGCTGAACAAACAAGGATTTTTTTTTAAATTTTGGGGTGCCGTCTAGGTAAAAAAAAAATATCGTTATCCCAAGAAGCACGATGAATTTTAATTATGCCTATTTTGTGTAATTAATTTTCACTGTTTACATTCGTCATTTTAAATGCCTCTGGTGAAAATTTATCATTAACTATAAAATTAAAAACGCCAAGAAATTAATGGAAAAGATAAATTAAATCGCCTTTGTATATAAATTACAACCGACGTTCGAAAAAATCACTGATGCTACAAAGAAAAAGAAAGTTAAGCGAAAAAATATGTAAAAGAATAAAAAAAAAGAGAAAAGGTTTTAAGATTTTCCTCCCTTTAATTTTCCCACCACTAAAGAAATGAAAGGAAAAATATGGAAGAGCATTACCCCCCCCCCCTTCGTTGCTTTAAAATTAATTCGATCTTATTTTTTTCCCTTTCCTATTAAAAATGTTCGAATTTCTCTTGTTTCTTTTGTTCAAATTGGAAGGAACGAGTCCCGGGAGAGAAAAGTTTATTATGAACCTCGTCGAATACGCTCGAAAAAAAAAAAGAAATAAAGGAACTTGTTGACGGCGACGAGACCGTCATAGGAAAAAAAAGAATAAAACATTACAAACAAAAAATGAGGCAGAACTGTCAGGTGTAAAAAGGAGATCTGGGAGAGTGAGAAATCTTTCCCATTTTTCATTTCTTCTTTATTAAAATAGCTTACGAAGGAAAAAAAGAAATTGTTGAGTGTCGTTCAATTCCTTGGTGTGTCTTGTTTGCAGTCTGCCAACAGCTGTGACGTCGACGAAAACAAACTTTTCTTCCTCCGTAATGGTTTTGCAGTCAATGACAGACGATTAATTCTTTTCCTAGAACGCTAATGAATTGTCGTTGGCGACACTAAACGTTAACAAAAATCAAAGAAAGGAAAATTTCTAAGGTTGCCAGGAGATTGAGATTTTTTAAAGGCCTCTGATGAAGAAAAGCATAATTAAATTCGATGAAAACAGGATTAATATTGCATACTAAATTATTGGGTCGGGATAATAAACATCCCCCCTCCTAAAAACCTAAATATACTCGTAGTTATTGTTTCACTCTAATTCACCGTACTGAATATGCGCCTTGTTAAAAATGTATGCGAAACTATTATTAAAAGAGTCATGGTAACAAAACTCGGTTCGACAAACATTTTTCCTCCGTTAATTCCAGACGCGTTAAACAATTGCGTCACTGTGGACATGGAAGCATTAACGCTATCTACAAGGTCCTTCTAACCAGGAACCTTCTGCTTACCGTGCAGACGTGCTAACCAATTGTGCCACTTCGACATTGCACGGTGAGCAGAAGGTTCCTGGTTCTTATCCAGGCTGTGGAATTTTCTTTCCTATTTGATTGATTGATTGATTGATTCATTGCTATATTTTCATCAATAATTTCAACATCTGAGGTTTGGTGTGAAAAAATCCTCTTAAGACCTTTCATTTAGTAATTTTTAACAAAATAGTGCTTAAGTTTCTTTCTAGACCTTTCTAGACCTGAGTTCTTTATCTAGTTTTCAATTACATACCGATTTTGAATCTATTAAATTTTCTCCATTGACTTTTTTCTTAGAACGCCTGTAAAGCGTGACCGCTGCGTAAGCTTATTTTGCTGCGATTTGATTAAAGAGAAATAGTTTACGATGATACTGTCAATCTGTTAGCCATAGATGACGGGAAGTTCTGCTAAGCTATAAATTGCACAAAAATTTCAAAAGCCGCTTATAAATATGGATTTTAATCGCCCGGATATAACCTGTTGGAAAGAATATAAGCCTGATGTTGCCACTTTTTCTTTAGGTTTTCTGATACCTTTCGGAATGAGCCTGCAAAAAACTTTTAAAATTGTCTTCCCATGTTAAAGATTCGCACCTAACCTAATCTAAGCATTGCTGAGGCACACTTTCTAAATTTATGAGTATGATATAATATAACGTAATAAAATAACTACTATTTACCGATAAGTGAAATTGTAGACTTTGTGCCATTGAGAGGAAAGATTTAAGAATGCTATCACAAAAAATTACAATGTCATTACATTATTATTTTAATTCTGTCTGCCTTGCCGTTTTTTAAACTGTTGTAGTCTGATGTAGTTTTATTTTAGAGACCAATGAAACTTTCATTACGATAGATAGAAAATGGCTTAAAATAGAAGCAAAAGTGATCTTCGTAAGTGCATGTCACCTCATCAAAACTTGTCCATTAATGGTATTTTCACTTTCAAAAGTTGTCCGGCGTTTTGCGCCAGAAAAATTAAACTTTAATATTTGTTTAAGGCCTTGAGGTAGTCTGTTGTCTGCCTTCACCTGGCCGAAGCGGTGACGCCGGGACCTCCGGAAGTGGGGAGAGTGCGGCCGGGGGTAGAGTTCGAAGCTTTTCGCGAGAGTGCTGGTCAGGCGACCTCGGAGACAATGAACAACGGACCTGTTCCCGACGGACACTGTTCGACAAGTGCATCCCATTCCCATAAGGAAAAAGTGGACATAACGTTCCCCTGTTAAGTCAAGGATGAAGGATGCTTTCCTCCAATAACAGCAGGAGATGTGGTTGTCGGCTAACGGAAGTGGCTTCATCCGAGTGTGCCTTCGCATAGGGAGTTGGTAGGATTTTCAAAAATCCTCAGGAAGTCTGAACTTTCGTAATGTCCATTTCCCCTTGGACTCGATCCAATAATGTCCGCCCACCCATCTCACTTTTTCTTTGCTTTCCACCGTGTTTGTTTTTGCTACTTATTTTTTATGCATATTTAAAAGCTATTTTTCATCCTCGGCTCGCCGTTTATGCTTTATGGAAGAGGGGTATGTAAAACTGTAAGTTATTTCAGAAGTTTATAGAGAAATCTCTCAAAGTTGAAGCGCTTTTATTCTTCTAAAGCAAAGAAATCCTTAAGGCAAGTCTTCAAAATTTTAACTGATAATTATTCTTTGATTTTCTTTTTCATTCTTTGGTCAAAATCTTAATATTTTTTTAGAGTAATTTCAGTAGATTAAATCGAGCATCAACTTTTGCATTTACGAAGTGAATATGAAGGACGATAACATGTGGGGATGTGACTTTTTTGTTTTCAAGAAACCGGTTAACAAACCATTACGTGATTTCCCCTTTTAATGAAACCAAAAATTAACCGAAATAGAACAATTCAGATTTTATGCATAAACTTTGAGAAAATATAAAAGCATATAATACCAACAATTTTATCCTTAAAAATATAGCTTTTGGCTGTATTTTTATGTGGTTAACATTATGGATAGAATTCATGATGACAGGATTATTAGCATTTTTATAATATTTGAAAGGAACATAAAAATGACACAAACGTCATCTGTTCGAAATCTCATGATCAATCATTTATTAGCAGAGTGGTGGGCGATGCGTATTTGGATATGAGTAATCTGTGTGCAAACACAGGACGATTTCAATTTTTCATTTCGACATCGTCGACCGATGGTGTAGCATTCGTTTACTCTATGGAATAAGTAATGACGAGCTCGCTAATGGTAAATAAAATGTGTCCCCTAAGCTTAATGGTAAATAAACAACCAACAATATCATCTACTTTTATGTCTTATTCCCTTTTAGTTTCATTTTTATGATTTATTAAATTAAAAAAAATAAATAAAACATGTTCCTATCTTGTTGAAATAAGGAAATTGCTTTAAGAAATCTCTTCAACACTAGGACCTAAGTAAACTGAAGATGGAACGATGTTTGGAGTAACAAGTAAGAGATTAAGGATGATTCGAATGCGGTTTTTATGTATTTTTCTCCTCTTGCGCTAATTGGATTTCATCTTCTGAGATTTCATAGATTAATGGATCGGAACGCTTTAGCAATATCATTCGATTCTTTGCTTGACATGGTTCTGTAAATAAGGACAGTGTTCTCCCTAGGAAACCCTCTTGATGACGTCAACTTTGTTGAACGATTGAGAAACGTGCCTCCAAAAAAAAACTCTTTCCTTCGTTAATTATAAAGACAACATTCAAAAATTAAGGTTCTTTCTGAAATCTCATAAATTTTTATGTATCGTAGTACTTGATCACTTAGGAAATTCACCGATCGTGTAAATGATTGGAATTGTTGGGTTTATAGTTATTATTTTGTGAAATAATTAATAATTTGTAAAATAATCATTTATTTACTGACAGGTGATTCTGTTGGTGTTTGCAAACGGGGAAGTTTAATATTGAATAGAGTTTTACAAATTTGAGAGAGGATATAAAACTAATACATAAAACTAATGCGCCACAATTTATTTCTACGACACCAACAATTTTACTTTGAAAAAGTCAGTTGTAGCAATGCGATGTCCGAATTGCAAACTTGTTTGTTCCATATTTTCAGAGAAATAAATAATGGTGCATTACTTTTTGAAAGCTCCTTGTATACAGGGTGAGGCATTTATCTTGAGACAACTGAATATCTCGGAAACTAAGCATTGTACGAAAAAAATGTCCAAAATCAAAAGTGAATTATTTCGCGGGGGAAATTCATTAGATAAAAAATTAGTTAAGGCATCGCTGTCCAACGATAAAAGGGTTTTAGCATCAAAATGTTACGAGCAGTAGCGGTTCGTGACTATAATAAGTGGAGGGGCACAAATACAAAATTTCAGGTTCTTAGGTCTTTTCGTACAAAAGTTATAGTTATATTTGGAGCGTCGCGGCCACTGCCGAGGCCTCAGAGGACTATATCAATTTTAATGTGTAATAGCTAAAATTTTAAACAACACATTATAAATATAAAACATTTCAGGTTTCTGGACTTCTGGTTTTAAATTTATAGCTTGAGTTGAGAATCATGCCGCAACTTCCCTGCCAAGAGACTTATAGAATTTTTAATATAGATTAGCTAAATTTTTAAATACCACACTATGATTAAACAAAATTTCAGGACCATAGGCCTTTCCGTTCAAATTTTATAGCTTCAATTGTATTTGAGGATGCCAGCGGCCCCGAGGCCTATACAGTCTCCTTGTATATTGTCTATAATTTTTAAGTAACGCACTGTAAAAATATAAAACTTCAAGTTCTTAGGCCTTTTTATTATTCAAATGTTAGAGGTTATTGGTGATTTGGGCTTCAGGGCCCCTGTGGAGACCTAAGAGCCTTATACCAGTTTTTCGTGTATATTAGCTAAAATTTTTTTAAACTGCTATAACTATACAAATTTTCAGAATGCTAAGCCTATTCGTTCAAACATTATAGCTCTGTGTTTAGGGCCCCTGCCAGGGTCCCAGACGACTATATAAGTTTTAGTGAATAAGAGCTAAATTTTTAAGTAACACACCATAAATATGCAAGAATTCAGATTTCTGGACTTCCGGTTCAAAAGTTATAGCTTGATTTTTGACTGGGGGCTCAGGGCCCATGTCGAGACCCAAGAGCCTTATACCAGTTTTTAGTGTATATTAGCTAATTTTTAAAGTAATTTTCTATAAGTAAACAAAATTTCAGATTTCTAGACCTTTTCGTTTAAAAGTTGTTGCTTGTGTTTGGGGCCTGTGGGGTTCTGCTGGGGCCTATATTACTTTTTTGTATATTTGAAATATTTTTTTAGTACCACACTATGAATATACATAATTTCAGGTTCCTAGCCTTTCCGTTCAAACGTTATAGCTTCAATTGTATTTGGTGCCTCGAGGCCCCTGGCGGGGTTCAAGAGGGTTATATCAGCTTCCTTCTATATTGGCTATATTTTTTAGTATCAAACTAAAAATATACAAAATTTCATGTTTCTAGAATAGAATTTACAAACGTTAGTACCACTCTTGATTTGTAAATTCTGCAAAGCTTCGAACAATAATTACAACCTCTATTGCAGCATTGACGCCAGAGATGCTATATAGCTTAACAAAAACCTTGCATCGGCCTCGGTGGCTCAGTGGCTGCTTGACCGCCTCTGATGCCCGAGGACGTGTGTTCGACCCCCGCCGAGGACGATGAGGATTTTCTAAGAGGGAAAATCCTGAAATCACGCACTTCCTTTGGAAGGGAAGTAAAGCCGTTTGCCGGCTGCACGTTAAAGAACCCTTTGCGGCCCCTATAACACCGTTCTGAAATGACCATGGCAGTTGAAAAGGACGTTAATACCAAACAAACCAAACCAAATAAAAACTTTGATTAAAGATATTCAAGCCAAAATTATGACTTCTCGAGTCACTGTGTAATGTCTGCTGCAAAAAGGTATACTTAAATTTGCGTTGGCCTTCGTATTTTTTTTCTGCGGTTACTTGCTAGCTGTTTGTGGCGACGAAAAATTGGACGGAAAACATGAACACCATCTTGAAAGCGTAAGAAATAGACAATCTTCGGCATATGTACCTTCATATCTTTCATTAAAATATTTAGCGTATATTACGATAATTTTACAGCCAAAAATAAACTTCGACTTATTTAGTGTATTTTATGATACTTTCCCCCTAAGCTTATGATCCTGAATTACTCTTAATTGATGATTGCTAGTATGTAAAGGCAAAACACCATCAATTTTATGGTCAGTCTCAATCTTGCCGTTGAAAATGAAGGTATAGTCTTCGAAATACGTATCCGCAAGAGCATATAGTCCTTATGTTCTCTTGATATCCGGTGTTTCATTCTCGGATGTGTTTTGCGGTAAAAGGCTTTTCCTTTATTTCACATCACAGTTTCTTCCTATTTTTTCATTACTTGATGGTTGCTGAAGTTCGTGATCTCTATTAAAGTTTCCTTGTGCAAAGCGGGGATAACTAATGAGAGTGCCGTAACATTTTGTATGTAGTCGTTTCAGAGTACTGAGAAAGATATTTTCGAATAAAAAAAAATTAGTTCCCAAAATCGCTGCCAGTGTAAAGCCGCTGCAGGCGGAGAATCGAGGGAACGGGTGAATTGGACGACAGTCAACTGGATGATGGACTTTTAGACGAAGGTAAATTGTGCGAAATCAACCGGGTGACAAAATATTTAAAACTTCAAATTTAAGGAAAAATGATGAAACCATGGCGAAATTCTTTACAAAAAAACAAAAACAAAAAACAAAAACGGAATAGCAAGGGCAAGTTATAAAGTTTTCGTCGCCCATTTTTCTATCGTCCAGTTTACAGTCACCCACTTGATTGTCGTCCAGTTGATGTCGCCCGGTTGGCTGTCGTCCAGATATGACATAACCGAGAATCCATGCAAACATAGGTAGCATACAGATGAAGGTTTGAGAAAAATCATATGCACTTTGATTATCTTTTAAATTCCTCGGGCCGCACCGTCTTCTTGTGCTTCCCGTCTGAATGTGCAGTTTGAAACTCCCTATGTTTACACAGTTGTTACTATGGTAAGATAAACAATATCTGCCTTATTTGAGAGTTGTTTCAGAGGTGATTCGTTTTTTGTGGTCCGAGGGTTTGTCTGGGGACTTGGAGTACAGTATGGAGAAAGTGCTCTGCCGCGAAGAAGTAAATAGAGGACTCCTATCCAAAGGCGTTTTGTTGTTGCATGACAAAGCATGTCCACACTCCGTCGGCAACATCGTGGATAATGCTCCGTAAAGCCCCAATATTGCTCCCTAAAAAGAAGCTGTATGAGGACGAAGCTTTGCATCGCCTGAGAAAAGAGCTCGCCGCTCATCCTAAAACATTTAATTTCTGGATATACGAAGCTTGTTAACATGTGTTGTAGAGCAGGGAGATTATGTAGAAAAATGATGTATTTGTTTGTTATTAAACAATTGTTACAGCCAACTTACGGATAATTATTGGCTCACTCTCTTAACACTATAAAAGATAAACGAGTGACAGCGCTAATAAATATGGCAATGTGTTCATATTCTTAATATAAAAGAAAAAATTGTTTTGTGGCTTTAATTATTATTTAATTTCTTAAGTAATAAGAATTTACTCTCTTAGAATCTATGAAAGAATTTTTGTTTCCAGTGCAGTGATTAGGTAAATAACATTGTTTTTCTGAAAAATTTAATATTAAGAAATTAATTAAAAACCACATAAAGCTTAATGAAAGCAGTGAGTGATTCAACAAAGATTGAAAAATACATTAAGCCTTCACCGAAGAGAAAATATACGCTCCTGTCGATGTTAAATTAAAGATATTGTCGTTGTAGACATTTCAGACACTTAAATGAACAGTTAAATTAAGGAAAGAATAAATGAAACTTTACGTGCTCTTAAACTTTAAGAGAACTTTTGGTGAGAATTAGCCATTAGAGATTTATTAAAATGTTTGTGCGAAATGAGAATCGATGCAGAAAAGGAGAGTTCTATGAGAGACTGCTACATTTTTATTCTATTTCTATCCCGAATAAAGATTACCTGTACACTGAACGACCAATTTATTAGAGACACCCCGCATGCGGCGAGAACTGCCTGAATGCGTGCTGGCATGAAATAGCAGCCAAAGCTGACATCAAGCGTCCCGTAATTGGTGCAGGTTGGACGGTAGTGTGGGAAGGCGTCAGATGGTTCCCTCCACTTCATCCCATAAATGCTCGATCGGGTTGAGATCGGGCGACCGAGCTGACCACTGATGCAGATGGAAGTCCGCGTCATGTTCCTCGAACCAGTCCAAGACCATTCGAGCACGTTGGCAGGGAGCATTGTCCTGCTGAAACTATCCGTTACCACCAGGGAACACAGTCATCATGAACGGGTGCACCTGATCGGCAACAATGTTCAGGTAGTGTGTCCCATTCAGGGATGTGTCCCAAGATGCGTACGGATACCAGAGGATGTGTCAATGTGTATACGGATACCAGAGGATCCAGTGTGTCCCAAGAGAAGACACCCCAGTCCAGCACTCCTCCTCCAACCGCCTGTATGGTTGTCTGCTGACAGGATGGGTCCATGGCCTCATGCTGTCTGCGCCAGATGCGCAGTTAGCCGACGGCATGATGAAGTAGGAACGGCGATTCGTCGGACCAGGCGACCTTCTTCTACTCATCCTGTGTCCAGTGGAGATGCCTGTGTGACCTTAGCAGGCGCGCTTTCCTATTTTGCGGTGACAGCGATGGTACTGATACTGACCGCCTGTTGTTAAACCCAGCTCGGTGCAATGTGCGCCGCACAGTGTGCTCCGAAATGGGTTTGGGATGCTCCCTCATTGAACTGCGTTGCAATTTGTTGGGCTGTTCCCGTCCTTTTGCTGTGGGTGATTCGTGCCAGTTGCCGTTGGCCTCGTTCATCCACGGCCCTGTTTCGTCCGGAATTGTGTTTGTCGGAGGTTCATTTTTGGCATAACTGCCATTCACGGAATACCCTTGACACTGTTGCACGGGAAAACTCGAGGAGGTTCGCGGTTTGCGAAATGCTCAACTGCGCCCGTCGAGCTCAACGATCATGCTTCGTTCAAAGTCGGTCAAATCCTTGGATTTACCCACATTCAGTCCACTTCTGCTACTGACTGCAACTTGTGACCCAATGAATCCCTTTTATACACCGCTTCGGCCTGTTCCATTGTTTGGGTGTCACTGTGAGGCTGATCCATTTTCCGAAGAGGTGCCTCTAATAAATTGGTCGTTCAGTGTATATCAATAATGAAGATTTTTCCTTTTGATAACGATGCAGGTATACCGTATCGTCTTTGCATTCGCCTTTGAACACAACACCAAAAATATAATCTGTATATTATTAGAGAATGTAAATTAAATGGCACACAAATATGCGTGTACATATAGTAACACGAGGGGCGATCTTAAAGTTTTGACAATCATACTGAAGGAAGAGAGTCACAGACATGAGTGTTGATGATAAAATTTGTCCTTCCCTAAAAATGCACCAGGGAAATCGACACTTTTCCAAACGATGGATGGAAAGATCGTGTTTGAAGAAGGTCTCACTTCAGCTGATGAAGAAGCGTTCTACCTCTGAACAGACCTCATGGTCGTCTTGGAAGCACACTTAACGCAATTGTTTCTTGAAGTGAGAAAAAAGAAACAGGAATAATATATGGGAATAGGTTCGAGGGAATAAGGTAGATGAAGTAAAATTTCGTATCTCATCTCACCCTCAAGTTTCAAGGTTTCCTGTGCTGAATGGGTAGGCGCGTTGTCCTGGAGAAAATGCACTCTCTCCCTGAGCATTCCACAGCGTAAATTCTTCAGGAGGTCTCGGGAATGTTTCCCAGTTATTGTGGCCCCATTTTTGTTTGAAGCGAGCATGTCAAAATTTTAGTTTTTTGCGGTAAATTTCATTAACTTTACTTACATTAATTGAAAAAGGTAAATCAGTAGTTTTTTTCCTTCATGAAATTAGAATTAGAAATAATTTTTCTTGAAGGGCTTGCTATTTTAAACTTCAAAATATCAATTCTGCTCTTATAATATTACAAATATTTATAAAGAAGGTAAAATCAAAACTATAGATGTTTTAATGTTCCGAGATTCGTAAAAGTATTTCAAATTCCTCTTTATGCTTAGTTCTTCTTTAATGAAAATAGAAAATTCTGAAACAATACTTTCCTTATTTGGATTGCTTTTAAATTAAAGATATTAGAAATATCTGTGACATACAGTGTGTAAATTCGTGTATGTAAATACTAGATGTATATACACGAAACAATAAAAAGGATTGTTAGGGATCTATGGTAACAAATTACAGAGGACCAGAAAAGGTGGAAAACTCTTTCGCCACCATCGAGTGTGTTCAGTCTGGTAGCCATCGCAATTTCCACTCCAGGAGGCTGGAACGCAGAACACCAAGATCAATTCGTAACCACTCCTGTTGACACGCTTTTCAAAGACCCTCCACTGTTCGCGGTCGTCTCTTTCCGAGGGTCCGTTTAAACAGGCCAAAGCCACAAAAATTCATAGGCGATCTGTCCGGCGACTTGACGGGTATGTCGCTGAATGGAATGGAACGGATTCCGGTTTCTTCTTGCATATATTCCAGGAATAGGCGAATTGTGACGCGGCGGTATGATTCGACATCCTATCATGATGCAGCCTTACCTTGCTTCTCTCTATACCCTACAAAGCGGGAAGTCACGGGTAAATATGGAGGTTTGAACGTTAGTCACATGGCGTTGACTTCGGCCTTTGACTCAACTCTGTGTAAAGTTAATTTGCCGTTGTAGATGTATCCCACTACGATCATGAAATCTTTTAAAAATATTTCCTTTCATTCACGGTACCATTTTCTCAAGTCCTTAGAACCACTTGGGCGGTAAAAAAATGGCTCGGCTCTTGTTGCAGTCGCTTAAATAAACATACGCCTCATCTTGTGTGAGTACGTATTTCCACTTTTCATCCGCCAGGTATCATTCTTACAATTTACGGCAGTTGGTCCGTCGCTCTTGAACATGGAGCGGCAACAAATTATGAACGTGGCTCTTGTGTTGCTTCTCCAGTTGTAAATTACGGTTTATAATTGTATTTATTGTGTACGCAGATGTGCCTACCTTCTGCGCAATGGCTCGTTGTCTTGGTGGGTTACATCCGGTTACGAGAATCCGAACTTTCTGGACATCAGGAGTAGGACTAGTGGATGGTCTCAGATTAGGCTGCTTTTTATTCTTAGGAATGGCGCCGCTTCCGGTTTTGCCAATGTTATTTAGTACATCGATATCAGCTTTCTTGATAATTACGAAGCCTCGCTTCTTGCATGCTTTCATAATTTCGAAATAGCTGAATTTGACTTTGGAAAGGGTTGTTATGTTTTTAGCTGTCAATTTTCGTGGCATAAGTCAAAGTTTTAGCTCGCTATTTGAATACTAACTATTTTAGTACGTGCCCTAACAACACTCCACGTGATAGCTCGCGTAAAATGAACGCGCGCGTCACATTTATATACGCAAATTGTTACTATAGATCCCTAACAACCGTCTGTCAGTTTTTCATAGACATTGATCTAATATAAGTTTATTGCTTGTTGCAAAGCCTATTTGTTTATGTATATTTAATAAACACTGTTATATAACTTTGTTTATCTCAACTTTATAACATGAGATATGGCGTGACATTTATATGTACTAAAGAAACGATTCTTCACGAATTGCTTCTGAAAAACTAATACTTAAAATTTCACCAGACGTCTTTTATATTACATATCAGACAATAGAATAACATGAATATTTCAGGTATTATTCTTGTAGTCTATGGGATTAAGGAAGATACCGCGATACAGATTGTGAATTTTGAAACCGTATCTGTGTATATAATAGAAAATAATAAGTAAACGGGAGAAGTAGACTTCTTCTTGTGAGAGCTGTTTACTTTTATTCTTCTCCAACAAATGCTCTCAAAAATTAGAATTTATGCCCTCAATTATTTTTCCATATAACTCTGGAACTAAGAAAACTATATAGACTGTAATATTTTTTTCCTCCTCATTATTCGGTTGTATTACGTTGTTTGTGAGACGGAGAACGTTATGAATAAGAAAATTTATGGACGCATTTCCGTTAATTTTCCCAGAATGAACTTAATGGAGAAAATGATATATGATATGAAAAAAAATTACTTTCCCGAATTTATTTTTTTCTCGGCTTAACGTCGGAAGTCATTTTAAGGTGTTTTGATAAAATTATCTGCAATATTATGGATCTTCGTTTTGATCACATTTAAATAATGACTTTAATTAAGTCCTTTCGCTCTTAATATAAAATTATATTGAATTAGCTTTTTTTGTAAATGATGGAATTGAAAAAATTACTTTAACTTAACTGATACTGATATTTCCACACTTTAGCTCTCAGAATATTGTTCATTCTTCATTCTGAATGTTGACCTTGAAAGATTCACGTGCTCTTAGTTGTCCCCTTGGTTTGTCCACCGCTGGAGATAATCCCAGAGGTGAGATCATGAGATCTTGGAGGCCTAGCAGTTTTTCCATTTCAAGAGTTTACCTGAAATAGGAACCATTTATCACCATTATTAGGAAGATCTTGGGCGTTCTCAGAGGAGTTAATCGCTAAATTTCACTTAGAATGTATATCCTTTGGGATTGCAAACTCTTATGTTTACCAAAGTTTGGTGTCAGATTAGCAGTACGTTCTTGAGTATGCTTTGGTTTTATGGCTAGGAGGAGCTTAAAGTTACTTAACATGAAATAATAAACCGTATATAAATAAACTATTTGTTGTGCGGATTCTCCTTGACAATGGTTTACCCAGCAGATGGATTAGATCTAAATCTTAACTTGAATAGTCGCCTAATTTACCAGATCTCATACCATTCTTTATTTTTACAAACGAATCATAAGATATCATTTTTTTGCATTTCAGCTCATTTGATTGAAGCTGTATTCAATAAATGAAATATATTCCCTCTACCCTCTGTTTTCCTTTAAGCGATGATAAAATGAAACTCAACCGAATATTATAAAGGTGCCTGGAAACTTAGTTTAGCATTTAGAAAATGCCGGACCCATGATTATCGCGAAAGATCGCCAATAGTTCATCACGGTAACGAAAGAACCTAAACATGATAAGAGAGTTTGCATGGTTTAACTCAAGAGCTTATTTTTTTAAGTTTAAAAAGTCGAAGAAAGGGTCCAGTCTCTTTGTGAAATTGCCTCGTATCGAACTCTTTTAATATTTAAGGAAGAGGAAAAAATCTCATCTCGTATCTATCGATAGGGGGAAAAGGATGGAGTCGGTCTACTTTTTTTCCCCCGTCACGTTTCCTATCTCCTTCTTTTCTTTAATCTTTACTATCTGTTCGTCTTGTCAGTTTCGACTAGCACCGGAAGTGATGTCGAAGACATTTCCGCACGAGAACCAAAGAGAAATGGGAATAGGAAAAGTGTCGATTGAAACCTATTGATTTCCGGCCTCATCCGGTGACTCCCTTCTCATTAACGCCATCATTGGCGAGACAGGGAATCTTCCCCGAGCGAATGCAACCCTTGAAAATGGCGACGAGGAATAAAGAGAAAAAAAGCTTAAAAAATATAGTCGACAGTCAATACTGAAATAAGGGCTAGACAAGGGAGTAAAAAATAAATTCAATGAAACATAAACAATCTCTTCATCGTATTTCTGTTCTTTTAAGGACACATACGAGGGTTGGGGCATAAGTCATGGCAACTATTTTTTTTTTCTCAGAGCTAAGGGATGGTATCATAAAATGTCATATGGCTCAAGGAAGCTGTGACTGGTAGTATGTTTCCACAACATTAGATGGCTCCGTGAGTTCCTGATGTTGCGCAGAGAGCAATGTTAAATCAGTTCTCAGTCAACCGCCGTGCAAGGTGCATGTAACCCGAGTTGAACAACGCTCGTATATCAAAACAGCCGTTCTCTATTTTGATTTCTGTTACTTATTCTGGAAAATGAAATCTGTAATCATGTTCCAGAATAAATTTTCCAGAAGCATGAAACGTATGAAACATTACAGGCTTCATGATTCCAGAACATGAAACCTGTAATGTTGTCAACTACCTTAATAAACACTGTAGATTTAGATTATTTTCTTTTTGTTTTCCTCTTGTGATCACTTCACTTTTTTATACATTTTTCCCTGTTTAAAAAGTTGTTCTGAATTCTGAAAATTACAAAAAAGTAGTTCGGAATTCTTAACGGCTAAATCAGGGTGACGTTCATTGAGGCTAAATTTCCACTTTCCGATATATCGACAAATATGTGTCGTGTTGAAAAAAATCCTATAAAATATACACACTTATAAAGTCGAATTTTTTTTTCATATATATAATAGAAAATGGGACATAAAACTTTTATAAAACCAGCTTTCAAGCTGCTAATGAAACTCGACGATGGCGCCAGTCTTCACTCTAGCTGCAGGTAATGCAGATATTTACTCGTAGACGAAAAAGATTTTAATAAGCTACTAAGCTATTAATACATAAAAATGAACGAAGAATTAGTAAGTATGCATTGTCTCGTGCAATCCATAAAAATCTGTAAGAATTTGTGGAAGTGTTTTAAGTCATTTAAGAAGGAAAAAGTGGAATTTTCTTAGAAAAATAATTGCTAATTAATGAGAATTGTTCTAGTGAGCTTTCTTATGTTTTCTGTTTCCGCTTTTCTCTTTATTCGTTTGGCTTCTTTTTTGGGTTTTTTCTTCGCTCTTTAGTATTTCCTTTTATTTTCATTATTTATTTATTCTGTACGTTACCATTGTAATAATAATTAAGGAATTAGAATTCCAAATGAAATTTAAATTGTGTTCGTTATAGTTAGCACTGAACAATGCATGTTCTGTGGGAGACGGAGTTTCTATTACACGCCCGGCAACTTTCTGTGTATTTTTTTTTATCCCCTGGCCCTCTTCAATTTCACCTTCGTTCTTTCCAGCTTCTTTTCTTTCGTTATCGCTCCCACCCACGTCACATGATATTCTTAAGAAGTAATTCACAGGAGAAAATTGATTTTTTGAGACTTTCTTTATTCCAAGTTTCTTCATTGTGATGTGATAAGAGTTTTGAAAAATGCATATTTACATAAAATTAAACAAAAAGATCTTTCGAGGACTAAAAATAAAAGGTTAATTTTTAATTACTGTTGTTTTGCTTTAAATTAAAAATAATTTTTTAGGAAATTTTAGCGCAGTTCGTTTAACATATTAAAATGGTTCTTGATTGAGTTACGTTTAGAAGAGACTAACTACTCAGTTCAAATAATGAACAAATTTGCCATTCTTTAAATCTTTTAATTTTCGAGTTTTCATTGAGGATTGATTCAGTTTCTAAAGAGGAAATGAGAAATATAAATCAGAAGTGGAAGAGCTTGTTTGAAGCCAAATGTTGAATTCAAAACTATTGAAGTGGAGTTGAAACTTTGCCAAAGTGTTTTAATTGCCCGTTTTATAGATTGACAAAGTTTTGGCTTATCGGGAAATTCATTTAATTGGGTCTAGAGAGGACTTTTGAATTTGGCATTTATTTTTGCGTCTCTATTATTAATGACATTTGCCATTAATCACTGATCAAAAGAGGGAGAGGATAAATCGAGGTCCTGTCCATTGGCACCAGCCATCAGTTGCACTCCGATTTCGTTCTCTGGGACATGAGGCGTTGTTGTCTCGTCGAGCGATCTGACACAGGCGTTTGCCACTGATCGCCACTAGGCATCCCCCAAATCAATTAGAATTCCATTTAGGTCCTCGGGTCACACGACGGCAATTGCTCACGATTCCTGCTTGCGACTACCGGCGGAATTTACGATTAGTCGAGAAGATGGAGTAGCTTTCTTTAGGTTGAAACTTAATAATTTCTATTATATTCTTTTGTTTTTATTTATACGGATAAAGCTTTGGTTTAATATATTTAATAAAAAAACGAGAAATTGTTAGTAGCAAGAGCTTAAGGAAAAAGAGATTATGTGGATTCTAAGGCGCAAGGGTTTTTTTTCATAGATAATTTTTCAATATTTATTCTTTGTATCCCAAGAAACAGATTTGAATTTTGCTAATCATATAAGCAACAGATATTTTTTTGTCACCAGAAATCAAATTTTAGAAGGATAGGGCTTTTCCGAGGTCCTAGTTTGGTTTTTCAAAAAAAAAACAATTTTAGAAAATGCATCTGGCACATATTGATTCCATGTGTAACATTGTAGGTAGCTTAAATGTCCATATGGCAACCACATCAAAGTCAAAGGCTGTGCGCAATCAATATGCTAGTTAGTGGAGTGTTGTTGCGCAAAGCATTTTTCTTGGAAGAGCGACGATCAGTGGTGTTGTCCAAACGATGTTGACCATTCTGGCTCAATGCACATATTTTGGTGCGTTAAATCCGTTTGCTTATCACTTTATTTTGTTTATGACTATTGATTTTTATTGTAATGAATAAATAAGTATCCTTTATAAACTATGAACAAACTGTAATCATTATGAATTCGTTATTTGATTGTTTTTAAGATAAGCGTTTCTGTGTAAATTTATTAAATAGAGATTTATTTTTTCACAATCTCAGCAGTTTGATTCATTTTGACTTAAAGTGGAAATTTACTACAAGCTTCTAGAGACAGCTGGTTAATGCTATAAATAAATTTCTTGCTTAAGCATCTAATAAAATATGAGGAGCTAAATAAAATTCTAGTTTGATATAATTATCTTTTTTTGTGAAAAATTATTTAAAAAATGATCATGAACTTTCTTTTCTCAAAATGTACTTTTTACCCCTGTGGTTCTGAGCTCCTTATATGAATTATAATTTTTATTTAACCAGCTTCTCTGTGTACCTAAGTTGTAATTATTTCTTGTTAAATTGGCGTAATGTCTTAAGGTGTGTCGATTCTGTACTGTTCCATCGCCGCAAAATTCTTCATTGTTTCCCATATTTCTGAGGAAAAAGTTTCATGTGAACAAGTACTGTAGGTTTGAATTTCAAACAATGCAATTTACTAAGTTTTTTTAGTTTCGAAATTTTATTTAGTGAATTTTTATTACAGGCATAGAACTCAATGATGTTTTATGAAGCACTATTAAAGTTACCACATATAAGAATCAATAATATTTGTTTGTGAAGATAAAATAGACAAACGTTTTAAGTTCAGCATCACATAAATTTACCATTTGATTGCGTCCAATAAAAATGTCATAAGCATAAATTTACATGAAAACTTTTAATGAAAGTAACTTAAATTTTATTTTTTATACCAAATAAAAATTGAATGTTCAGAATGAAACATGAAACTCTCAAAAAATTAAGTACGAATTTAAAAAAAACGAGAAGGAAATTACGTAGTTTTATTTTTCTAAAAGAAGTTTCGTCATTTGAAGGATTTTTTTAAAGAGATGGTAAAATATAAATTCTTCATTGCTCTAAAAATAAATTAGGCGTCACAAATTAAATTCTTCACATTGACTTCCTTTTTGAAAAATACAGGGAAAGTAATAATATGTTAAAGCGATTTTTTTATTAGATTAACTTACTATTTCTAAGCAGTATCACTTGTTAATATATATCCTCTAGAGTCTAGAAAATTAAAAAAGCTTCCTGTTTCATTAAAAGTACTTCAGCCTAATAAAATATTGAAAATGGTAAAATGATAAAGGTTTGTAACGCTTTGAATAAGTAAGTAAGAAACAGTGTAGATGAAAATGCTTTGACTCTCTACTATTTTCATCTGTAGAGAGGCTAAAGTGATGTTTTCTCTCCAAACGCTTTCCTTTTTGGATCTCTTAAGCCTCTAAGGGAATGGAGACTGAGTTGGTCGCCTTGCATTTCTCCTTCCATCAATTTGGTGGTCTTGTCTCTTACAAATTGGATTTTTTTTCTTGTAAAATTAATTTCCTCGGTTGAAAATTCTACCAACTAGTAGTCCGAGTTAACTTCTCGAACCAAAAAAACACCTGCGCAATGCAAATGGAGGCGCACCATTAGCGAACCACGGGGGAAGAAGGCTTTGAGGGCACAACCCCCTTTTTACCTGACCCTTTGCCCTTTCCATCCTTCAAATGGAAAACTGACTTCTATTCGCTGGTCCTTTTGCTTGGCGTGCTAGAATTTTAGATGTTTTTCTGTTTATAAATCAAACCATACGGGTAATAGGAAATATGTGGTTGTAAAGTTTACTCTTAAAGGCAACTTTTGATGTCTCTTGATGCTGTCTTGTGAAGGGAAGCCTGCTTCTTGAATGTTAGAATACGCTTAAGCAAATAGTAAAAAAAAATCAATGCATCTTTCCAATGTGGATAGGATAGTGAAAGAAAAACAATTTTTTTTTTGAAATTGAACTATTTCATTTATAAAATTAACAGTGGGTGTTCATACCGTCTGGAATATTGCAACAAAAATTTATAGTTGTTTATGTAAATAGGTATTTTAAATTGAGATGTTTTATAATATCTTTAATCGAATCAAATTGCAGAGATATTGACACGATTGAGGTGGGTTTTTTTAGTATTTTTTATTTGTTTTTTTAAAAAATACGATCCTATTTCAACTATTTATCTGAAGATTAGATGTAAATACCGGGTGGTCCGGATTTCTCAACTCCCGCTTTGTGGCATTATAGCTTTAAAACAAATGGATTTGTTTCAACAAAGCAAGCTGTAATTGATAGCGTAGTAATATAGAAAGACAATATTCGTTATTAGCTGTTTTACCCGGCGTTGCGTGGGCTCTGTTTTGATGAAATGTTGCAATTTCTGTGTGTGAATATTCAGAAAAAAAGTTCACAAGAAAAAAGCCGTGTTTTAGATTCTGCTAAAGGGGCGTATTTGGAGACGCCATCCTTTGGGAGCTTTTAAAAGAAATTGTACCGACATACGTGTTTTCACACATTGGTATTGTTCTTCTTATCTTACTGGCAGTGATACTTATCAGTAACTTACCTTAAGTCGATACACTCTAATGAAAAATGACTGGCCGTTTAATCAAGATCATATAGCGGTTCAACGTTGTCTGTCTTATTTTTATTTATACCCCATTACTTCCTCCTATTTTGAGATTTACAACTGATAATTATAATTTCTTATCCGCTAGCAATGCTCTCAGTAACAAATCTAACCATTATCTATTAAAAAACCTCCTTCTGCTTTGGCATAACTTATCAAGAATAAAAGAAAAATCAATGCAAAATGAATATGAAATCTAATATTCTTTATTAAAGATGAATTGATAAAATTGGAAAATTGAAAAAAATGTAAATGCTTATATTTAAAGAAAGGACAGATTAAAGGATTCTCTATGAAGGAAATTAACACAAGTATTTATCCTTAAGTGACATTAAATAAGGGATTGTTTAAATACGTGCGCATGGAATTTAGTCTAAGCGTTTCACTTAAATCTAGAGGTCTGAGCTTGAATAGATTAATGAGGGTTCTGTTACAATGCTGTCTGTTACACCTAGTTTAGTTATGCAAATGAGAGTTCTTACAGTTACACGTGCGATAAGAGCTCTTTCTTGTCACTCATTCGTCGTACAACGATGTCGCTGATACACATCCCTTTCACTCACTAATGCACACTCTTGAAGCACAAATACACTTTTCCGCTCAGATGACTGACGTTGACAAACCGATGACCGTTGGCTTCGTTCTGGACTCAAGTCGATCTCCACCCGTTGCTCACACACTTTATCTGCATCACTGTTCGCCCACGCATAACTTTAGTCTGTTAGCTTTTCTCTCACTGACGTTCGCTCATTAGCATAATCGCATCTGTTCCCGCATCGTAACTGTATTCTCCCGTTGTATGCATGAATGTTGATCTTAATCATTCAGTCTTCATATTGACAGTTATTTTTTAACACTAACTCTAAGATCAATCCCAAAAATTCCCATAGTTGCATGTAAATTAGCAGAGCTAAATTTCTGCTTCTGCTCACGTTGATTGCTGTCTCCGTTCTTTTTTGTTTTTCCCTTTTGTCCCGCTCAGCATCCGCTCTTACCCTCCCCCTTTTATTAAGCACATAAAACCCTCCCAACAATGGAAAGGAATGAAGAGTGATAGATAGTGAAAGTGGAAAGAGATTCTTGAGCTCAAAAACAACGCTCTTATTGAAGGAAAAAAAAAGGGGCGCACTTTATTTAACTCATAAATTAACTCATTATTAAATTTTTTTGAGAAATGTCAGGTAGACAGTGCTCTTCTTCTTGCTTTGAAGGTCAAGTGTGCACAATTTTATCAAGATCGGAACAAAACTGTTGATTTGTATAAGAGACAAATAAATATATATATATATACATAATACATACATACATAACATACATACATACATACATACATACATACATACATACATACATACTGTAGCGTACCGCTTTTGGAACTGGTTCCGGTAAGATTCCGTGGAGGAATATTATTTTTTCCCCTTGTATTGCGTCTGTTACGCGTACATATGTTTTTTTTTTTTCTCGTACGCGAGCTACCTATGTTTGATCGCCTTTTCGACGCTTATGGCTCCCGCCCCAGTATTATGGTGTTTCTCCGGGAAAGTTCGGATTGACGCTCCTGTTTTCCTAAGTTTCCAAACTCAACCGTTTGGTTATTTACCAAGTGAGACGGCTATCCCAGTCGAAGGGAACTTTAAGTTCCTCTTAGTTCTAGGGAGGTTACTGTGTCCCCCTCCTATTAATTTATTAAAGGCTTCACTTGACGTGCTCTTGTCGCGTTGTTTTGGAATTGTGGTATCCTGGTATATTTGGAGTCGTGTCCGCTTCCCCTTTAGTTCCCTTACTTGAAGGAAATGTGTATCTACTTTCCTCTACATTTTACCTGGCCAGGTCGTTCATAGACTATTTTAAATTTTTATTCGATTGAGGAACCGAATTGTGTGGCATGGGGTTGAGGGCCGAATATACATTATCCGGGTTTTATATAGGACTAAGGATTTTAAGAAGTAAATCTTCTGTGGCTTAAGCGTCCATTTTCGTGATTTTGAGACATTTAAAAGTTTTCTATCAGAACTTATTTCTTCGCATTACCTAAGATAAGTTTTTTTTAAATCGTAAACCAAAAACCTAAGCGTATTGGTCGGGTTTTAACGTCTTTGCTATTCAACATTTACCCTTTAATCGTGGTGTTTTACAAAAGGGAAGTTGAATAAATGATATTTATATTTTTGAAGTTTTCTTTAAATATTTCGTGTTTATTTGTATATATTCATTTTTTTTTTAAACTACGATGTTTATTGCAATTTTTACTTTAACAGATTGCTTAAATCGGCGTTCTTATACGACTTGCCTTTTGTGTGATTGTTGAGCTAAGCAACGCTTTGTTATGGGAGGTTGTTCTTTTAGAGCGTCGCCCGCATCTTGATTTTTCTTGTGCGCGAGTTTGATAGTCTCGTGGTTTTTTTTTGGCGTGTTGGGAAAATTTTTTGATGCCTTCCGACCAAAACAGCTGAGCGAGCATGACCGACGAACAGAGCCGGTCAGACTGCATTAATCTACGGTCAGCAGCTCTCAGTATGGTCCAGTACATAGACCGTCTAAACATATCAACTTTTTCCTCAATGGGAAGTCAAAAGAAATTGTAGTTTGATTATGGCAGCTAAAGCATTGGCCTACGGCTTTAAGCCCTGGCTGTTCATCATTACCACAATGGAGAAACCTTGAAGACTTTATCGATGGAGATTCTATCTTCCCCTTTAAAATGGGACTTCCACATAGGTCCGTCCGCTAAGATAATATTTGTCCGTAATTACAGCAATGGAGCCGGGTTTTCCCCTCGTTGCGCGACAAGGACGTTGTTAGTAATTGTCGAAATAGTTATTGAATGCCACCACGTGACAGGTTGGTCTTCACCATTTATGTCTTCTTTCTTTAAAAAAAAACTTTAGCTATTGTTTTCATCGAGTGAAATCGAACTGGCATCCGTCGGTAATGATTAGTGTCCTCGCAGTTGAATCGTTAACGCCATGGGATATCATGGAATTTCCGGTAAAACAATTGTGGTTAATTGATTTCTTATTTTACTCACTGACTTTTCCATTTGTGTTTTTTGTTTGACGGAACTTGGACTAAGCCCTTCTCCTAGCTTCGCCCACGGACCTCTCCGTCGTAGTTAAGTATAGACTATTGTTGGTGAACGAGTTAACCACCTTAGAATTTAGCAACGCAATGTGCTCACGATTCCGTATTTGCTCGCCTGCGGATCAAGGAGGCAATCGTATAATTGAGTTCAAAGCTTTACTGTTATTCCAAGAATACCTGCGCATTGGACTTTATTTTAAAATTTCGATTTTGTTTACCCTTTCACTTGTATGTCACTTTTAAAATTTATTCTTTACTTTGGATTCTTTTTTTTTTCTTTCTTTCAGGACCTCCCTATATGTTGGTGATCGTCTATCTTCCGTGTATTTCTCATGTGTATGTGTGCTAAACCCGTTTCACTTTTCGTCTTGTAATTTACCCTCATCTTGTCCTTTACCTCTGATGATTGATTTGTGTTTATTTTATTTTATGTGTTTCCCCTTTAGGTTCCTAGTTTCTCCGAGGTCTCTGGTTTTATCTTATTTGATTAATTTTTGATTTTTTTTTGCTTGCTACCCCTTTAATCTAATTTTCCTTTAATTAAGTTTGTTTTTTTTATTTCCAAATATGTATTTAATGCTAATTTCCAAACGACTAGCCTTTGCAGTGCTTTCCCGAACCCACCTCTGAATTTGCCTACGACGGTGGAGGTTCCTGTGTGGAGGACGCTATCGCAACCTTCAAGTATTGGGTGAGCTGTTACTGATTGCTGTCCACCGCCTGGCTTCAGTTCAAGTGCTGATCGTTTCTGTATCCACTTCTACGGGAAGCTCCCTCTATTCTTTTGTATTTAATTATTGGTCGATCGTTTGGAATTTCTTACCATTCCTAGCATTTTGCTCTTTGCAATAAAGGAAATATTTGTTTGGAAATATTTGTTAGTTCATATTCTTTCTTTTAAGCAATCACCTAAAGGGGCAATCTTATGGGATTAATATTATAGCGATTTATTTTCTGCATTAAACTTAATTGGTCGTCTTCCGGTCAATTAAGATCCTTAAGTATCAAAGTAGTCACTTGCTCACGCTTATAAAAAATTTGCTTAATTTTGAATGTAATTTAACCCATTAGAATTATTTGGGATACTTATTTAAGGCATCTTTTGTTCATCTTGGGATCTGGTGAGCTCCTAAAAGGAGTTTTCCTCTTTTGAATAGAGGCTGGGCGTGTCGGGAATTGGTGCCCCAATTTCTAGCACGCTACAATACATACATACCTCTATTTATATATGTATATAAATCTTCGTGCAACTTCCTTTTTATTATTGCATTAAAATAGTGAAACAACGTTTGTCTTTAGAAAAAACGCCTGAAATGTGTAAGACTACATGTATTTCACAAACCAACAAAGTCGCAAAGTTGTTGGTTGAATGTTAGCAAATGTTTGGACCACCGCTACAAAATAGCAAAAATTAACAAGTACTGTATATCACCATTAGGCAGAAGTTCAAAGCTATTCTGGTGGTTATATGTTGAAAATGTTCTGAAAATTCCTTCTCCCGCAGGCTTGCATCGACATGGATGGCGCGCAAATCGACCACATAATGGGGTACATAGATTGGTCTATGAATTGCAGCTTAAAGTTAATTTTTTAAACCTATACTCTTATAAAATGTGAGTCGTGAATTCTGGACCACCCTATCTTATTGTGCCTATCGCGGAGCGATGTTGGCGATCATTTTTGCAAACTCCTTTCTGTTCTTCGTTGACTTAATCAGTTCTTCTTTCCCAAGTCCAGTCCATTCCAGTAAATTGTCCATCCAGGTTATTCTTCTCCCCCTGCCTCTTCTTCCCTCTACGTCCCCCACTATAATATTCTGTAATAATTCGTATTCTTTGTGCCTCATAAGGTGACCCAGATATTCAAGTTTTCTTCTTTTAATCATTTTCACTAATTCGGTTTCTTTCTCTAGTTTGTCAAGTACCGCTTGATTTGAAATTTTTTGTGTCCATGAAATTTTTAGCAGTTTTCTATATGCCCACATTTCAAATGCTTCCAGCTTCTTGATATCTCTTTTCTTCAAAGTCCAAGCCTCACAACCGTATAAGTGTGTTGGTCAGATATAACATTTGAGAATTCTTAGCTTGATATTAGTCTTCAGCCTTGATTAGGTTGGTCCTAGCTATTTCAATTCTACATTTTATTTCTAGCGAGTTATCCCATTTATCATTAATTATTGTTCCTTGGACCACCCTATAGTTAAAAAAATTAAAACTATAAACAAGCATAGTTAATTCTACTATACCTTTCAACAATTTTAATTTTTAATAACAAATCCAACTTTAATCATTAGCGATCTTTTCCAAGTTTATATCGAAAACTTTTCTTTGGCAAGGTTTGTTTCGCTTACGATTCTTCTCATCACATTCAGTCTTCGGAGCTTTTGTCAGTTTTTCCCTTTATTTTATATCTTTTTCCATTCTTTTACCGTAAAAGGCTTCCATTGATTGAAATTCATAGCTTTCCATAATTGAAATTGAGCTTATGGTACTCCTGTAATAGATCAAGTGGTTTTTCATGTCTTTTATTAGAATGTTTGATATACGAGCTTTAACTTTTCTTTTACAAAATTCCATGGCTACATTGAAAGGAGACGGCACTTCTTATCGACAGCGAAGTGTTCATCCTGGGACGAAAGGGCGGCGTTTCTGCAGGAGAAAGACTAATCCTTCCGACACTACCGTTTCCAATAGGAATGACAGTGGCTGGCTCAGTACAAAATATCCCCTGAGATACAATAAGATCGATTGCTTTTGCACCCTTGTATTCATTTATATTTATTAAGGTTAAGCAAAAAGGCTTTTGCTCATGAAAAGATAATCGGCCTGTGCCTTCCTTTTATTGGATCCAGGGCCTTATACATCTTTCCTTGAGATGAGGAAAGGGGAGGGAAGGAAGAAATCGGAGATAGGGAAAGGGTCCCATGGGTAATAGTGTGCGGAGTGTAAAGGAAGAGTTTGTGGAAAGATATCTGAACAGGAGAAGGCAATTTCTCTTCGACTAAGAAAACTTTCAAACGGAAAGATTTTGTGGCATTGGATTGATGTCTTGCAGTCTAGATTGGATCTTAGATAGACGAGTGGTGTCGGCCACGGAAACACAAAGGGGAGAAATATTAAGTACAAAAGACAGTAAATCGTAATAAACATTAACGTTTGAAGGATGATAGAGATGAAAATAGTATTTAAATGTGAAGAATTAAGCATTGATATAATTCGTGAACTCGTATTGTAATTTGCCGTGAATGTTTAGTGAAATTTATATAAAATGTAATTTATTTCAGAATGATAAGTGCTCTGAAATAGAATCGAATTTTTCTGAAACTTTTAATTAAATCCAATAATTATTTTAATAAATCTTAGAAATTTTGAAAAAATCATGAAAAAAAAAATTGCTAACAGATTCTCTTTGACGTTATAGTGAAAACAGATGGACTATTAAAATTGGAATTAAATGATCATCTTATAGATTTTTCAGTCGTGTTGATTTCCTCTCTTTTGCAGTAATTTATGGCGGGGTTTGCGCGACCTTTAAGAAATCGCCAAGAGCAGAAAAACGGTTGCTAAAAAGAGGGCGCCTAGGGAAGGGGTTATGGCCCATGAAATGCGGCTAAAGCTTCACTGAGCAAACCGTGAAATCTGGGCAGTTAATTTTTTCTTCCTGTTAGACCACAGGCATAATTATTTGTATTTGCTTTTCCTCCTTTTCGTTTATCGTTTAGCTGTTTCCACCCGCAGTTTTATTTTTAATGTATCTTAGCGTTTATTTTGGCCATTTTTATATATTTATATGTCTTCTTTGTCTTGTTCAAGGTATAATTGCAAGAAAAATCTCTATGCTACTGAAGTAAACCGAGCTGTTTAAAATAGAAGTAAATGTCAGCTGGTCTTATATTCTACCGTCTATTCTGACCTTCTAGCACAACTTTTTACTTAAGCTATGTACTTTTCATTCTCCTTTTTTCTTTGCACATGTCCTTTTCCTAGCAATTTACGCGTCTTATGAATAAAGAGCCAACTCAATTTTCAATATGAGAAAAATCTCATACTCCCATAAACTGTCCTTTTTTGAGTCCCGAGGAAAGATTCATTATGTCAAGGATTGCCGTTCATTGACATGTTTTCGGTTTTTCATTTGAAGAGAAGACGCTGAACTGGGAAGCAAAATTGAGTTTTTCCCCCTCTCCCGTCTATGATTTTTAACTTTCGTCTGGATCCGGTAGAGAAAGAGTTAATTTCATTTTGGTTCTTCGAAAGCATTGTCGTTCAGTGAGAAGTGGGGGTGGATGGGGCTATTCCGATGCGACGCACTTCCGGTAACTAACGAAATGTGATAAGTTTTGCCACCAGCTGTTGGCACTGTGCCACCGAGGTAGACACCGGTCGGATCAATTGAAATGGGTCGCTGAGCCGACGGTGAAACGAATGCCTGTGCGCTGTTCATCAACGGCCAACCCACGCACTCAATCCACCTCCCTTGCCGGTCGAAATCTACTTTGTGTTAAGGAGTAAAATGTTTAAGTCTTTTTCGATATAGTTTTCTCACATATTCACATGGTAATTTGATATTTCATGATAAGAGGAATTTTTCATAAAGGAAATAAGGTGGAGGTTCGTTTTTATTTTTTTCGAAGTTAAGATGGGGGGAAAAAAAAGAAAGATATGAATGCAACGAAAGGAAACGAGTAAATACTTTAAAGTTTTTATTGCCGTGGTTAAAAACGTAAATGTAGAATGGTAGTCTCTTTTTCAGGGAGTTACTTTGTAATTAAGATTCTGAGGTGTTTCGTGAACCAACTCGGAAAACCGCAAGGAACGCAAGAACATTCCTGAATGCATCGGTTTCATCAGTCAAAGTTTCGTTTGGAATTACGGAATGTTTCTTCTTCAGCTCTTTACTGTACGAAAAATTACTCTTTGCACTTTAATTGTCTCATGTTTTACCTGCTGGGTTTCTAAACGCGAATTTTCTACTTAATAATTCTTTAAGCAGTTCTTGTTAGCTTTACTTGAGAATTTGATGATTTCATACATTATAATGAGGAACACTCGTATGAAATGTAAATATAAATCGTAAATTTAAAAAAAAAACGTTAACCACAGCTGTGCAACTAAATTTAACGGTTCGGCTAATGTCAATGTGTTTTATGAGTTAGGAAATAAATAAGAGATAAAAACGAAACTCTAGCGCACCCCCCCCCCCCCCCACCCCAGTGTAGCCATAACTTACTGAATGACAACACTAGATTCTCTGTCCTTCCTCCACTATATTTCTTAAGAGACGTATAATCATATTTACAGATACGTGAAGCAGATGTTTCCACGAATTACTTTGCAAAAAATTCGGTTAGAACCCATGTTTATAAAACCGATAAACTCGTAAAGATGATTTTATGTAAGAATTCAGTCTTAAGTTTTCAAAGCGAAAGGAGAAGTGAACGTTTGTCTGTGAACTTGTGTAAGAAATGGTATCTTAAAGATTTTATTGATTTTAGCAGCGGGAAAGTTTATAATTTCTTAATTCCACGCACTACTTTTAAGCTGTTTTCCAATTTAAGTCTTCTCTTAAAGTTGAACTTGCTCCAGAATACACTTTCTTCAAATAGACCCTTAGCTAGTTGTTGAACTCTCTAGAATGAATTTTTCTAGTTATTTTTCTTAATCCGCCATATTTATATTTTTTCTGTGCTGATATATTTTCCTTTTTACGATAAAAACGTCTAGATGTTGAATTTACTTTAAAATTAACTGATATATTTTCAGAAAACAAAAAAGTGAAACGTCACCACTTTTAAAAATTAAATTCCCTTATGATTAATAAATTAACAAATTATATAAACATTGACAAAAATTAATATGGATTATTTAGAAAATGAAATTTTAAAGACAGAAAATATCCTAGAAATTATTCAATCAAGCTCATCAAAGTTTATTCTTTTAAGACCCATTTAGAATCTAGGAAATGGTAAAGATTTACAGGAGGAACACATCTTATGCTACACTTAAAGGAAAATATAAGATTTCGATTTTCGAAAGAATACAGGGAAACACAAAATTTCTCATTTATTTGTTGTAAATATCAGTACCTAACACCATTTCACTTGCAACGTTCTTGGTTTATACGCTCTGCGTTGCCAGAATGATTTGTCTTCAAGGCCTCTCCTTTCCATAATCATGAAAGAGGAGGACACAGCTGAGCGATATTTCTGTTCTGAACATTTCCGAGGATGTAAGTATTCCTGAAGCAATTTCTCATTCCACGACTTGAGGGAAAAGAAAATTTATATCTGTCTGTTTGTATGTATGAATTGTTTATTGGATGTGGTCGAAAGCGCTTAAATTGTCACCTTCGTCCGTAACGTCGAAGAAATTTCCAGGTTTAATCTACCCTCCACCCGCCATCAGCACCATCATCAACTTTGCTTTCGTTCGTGCATTTCATGCTCAGTACACAATTGTTTTACGACGAGACTACCAAGGCCACTCTTTGTTTTTGTATGCAAAGATTCAATATATTATTCCCGTAGGTTTTTACTTATTTTGCACGAGGGAACGAAGAGAAAACGTTTCCATTTTCTTTTGTGAATAATGTATATTTTTGAAGAGTTTCACCCTTTTCGTACACACCATTCGTTTTTTTTCACAGATTGAAAAAACAAAAAACGAAAATTTCACTTAGGTAGTGAATCAGGGATCTATGAATAATTTTATCAGATACCGTTTTTCAAACTTTAATTAATTTATGTGTAACGTTTTTTATTTTCTTAAATACTAGATTCTTTCTTAGCTCTAATGCGTTTTATGTGTAAAGTGTCGACGTAATAATGTTAAATTCCAAAATTATTAAGTAGCGGTAGAAGGGAGCTACTTATTGTTTTCGCAATATCCGTCTGTCTGTCTGTCCGTCCCCTTCATAATTTCCGCATTTTTTGAGGTAGAAGGTTGAAATTCGGAATATAGCTTACTATGGGCATGTGCACCTTCACTATTTAGTTTGGTTTTGATTGGCCTACTGGGATCGGAATTTCGGGGGCGGAAATTAGAGGGGACCAAATGGTTTATGCGTATTTATGCATATAAAGGAGTGAAATTCGGTATGCTGGTTTCTCTAAGCAAGATCAACATCACTGTAAAGTTTGGGCCAAATTGTTCCAATAGGGTCGGAATTGTGGGGGTGGCAATCACTTGACCTTTAGAACTTTATGGCAACATATAGTGTGTGATATATCATTCGATCGAAAATGATGAGAAAGGAAAGAAGATAGGGTTCTTTTATATTTTCTAAATACAAGGTTCGAGAAAATCAATTTTTGATTTTAAAAAAATGGAGGGTTAAAAAGCGCAGATGAAGGAATAAAAAAAATAGATGAACTCAGGGCTTCCGCTACTTTCCTATACCTTCCTCGGGAGGCTTAACTTCTTGTTATAATTTCTCCTTATTCGCTTTTCATAGAAAATTTCATACTTTGCCAAAATGGATAATTTCAAATGAACTAAAAATAAAGGATGACACCTTATTTTTAATTAACTAAATAAATTATTCGAAGTCTTGTATAGATCATTTTTAAGCGAGTAAAATATCTAGAGCGTAATTTGTTAATCAAGATATTTGTTTACAGTATAGTTAATTACTTATTGTCTGTTTTTTTCTGACATGGAAATTTATTACTTAAACTACTTATAAACTACATATTACATAAATTTTTTTTTATTTATATATTTTAATCCAATTCGTCCATCCAGGGCCTGTATGGCCAGAGGCCGACGAGTTGGGTCCCCGGATGAACCTGGATTAACGACTGCTGTATGATGGTCGCAGCAGTGGGGGGGGGGAGATCGTGAGCCACGGATGGTCGCCCATCCAGTGACTAGCCGTGCCCATTCAAATAGAGATATACAAGGTCTTTATAATTAAAGTTCCATTTTGACATGGCCATAAAAAAAAAAACTACTGGACCAAAAGCTATACTTGGTAATATTATACAAGAGGGCATGGGAAGTTCATGCCCACCAAAAAAAATATTAGTTCAAAAGGTCACCACCAGCATAGAATGGCTCTCTATGCCAACACCTCCTAGAAAGAAAGCCTGTGCAATAAAAATTTATACATTGTTACATCATCATAAAAAGGCATTGTTATTCCTATTCCTACCAATAAAAAGCCCGGAATTATGACTTCTTAACACAGGTTAACAAGTCTTTAATCGTTACTAAAATTAGTTACATGTAAGCAGGTTACACCGGATTACTGCGTTCTCAACTGTAGCTCGTAGCATATCAGGAGGAATGTTGCGCACCTGTCGGCGTATCGCATCTTTCAGTTCCGCCAAATTCCTGACGTTATCACCATAAACAGTGGCTTTGAGGTAACCCCAGAGCCAGAAGTCACAGGGGTTGATATCTGGTGACCGGGATGGCCAAGAAAGGGGGAAGTTTCGGCCTATAATCCGTTCATCTGTGAAATGATGCTGAAGTAACTGTTTGACACATGTACCAATGAGGTGGAGCCCCATCCTGCATAAAAATCGTTGTCTAAAATGCCACGTTGCTGAAGTTCTGGTATCACAAAACTTCTTAGCATCGACGCCATGCGAGCAGCAGTCACAGTGCATGTCACGAGTTCATCTCTCGACTGCTCTTCAAAAAAATGCGGTCCAATTATGACATTTGCTTTCATATCACGCCACACGGTAACTTTAGGAGAATGCAATGGAATTTGGTGGAGAACATGAGGCCCAAATCCTGCAGTTATGGGTGTTGACATCCCCATTCAGGTAAAAATGGGTCTCGTCCGTCCACAAAATGTTCCATGGCCAATGCTCGTCCACCTCCATCCGTGCAAGGAATTTTAATGCGAAGGTTTCTCTACGAGGAAGATCGTTAGGTTCGAGTTGTTGGACAAGGTGGATTTTGTATGGGTAGTACAGCAGCACTTTACATACGATCTTGTACACCGTACTCAGTGGTAAGTCCATTCGACGTGCAACAGCACTTACGCTGCACGCCCCTTGTGAGGTTTCCATTTTTGCTTCCTCTACGGCTACTGAAACAGCCTCCACGTTTGCCTCAGAGACGGGTTTCCTTCCTCGGCCAGGTGCTACCGATAACAAACCTGTGGCTTCAAACTTTGTCATCATCTTCTTCAAACTATGCGGTGTCATTGGCCCCCGACGTACATGTATTCGTCGAACGGTACGATAATGTTGCAAAGCCTGCCGTACATTGCTATTGCATTCATAATAATATTTAACCAGAAACGCACGGTCTTGCATGGTAACAGGCATCGTCGACTAGTAACAAATGAGGCGTACTGACAACAAGGCTCCCTTTCTTATTTCTGAAAACCAAATGACTTGTAAAGCGCATGTGCATAAACCACATTGTTAACCTGTGTCTTCGTGTCTAATTTTCGTATACGAATATTGCATAGAGCGCCATTCCATGCTGGTGGTGACCTTTTGAACTAATTTTTTTGGTGGGTATGAACTTCCCATGCCCTCTTGTATAATATTACCAAGTATTATAGCTTTTGGTCCAGTAGTTTTTTTTTATGGCCATGTCAAAATGGAACTTTAATTATAAAGACCTTGTATATATTCAAGTTGTGTTTCCGATAGTTTTTTCCTTTCGAGATATATTCAAATATTTCATTCTCTTAAATCCATTTAGTTGGCGAATTTTGTTTTCTTTCTAACAGAGATAGCAATATCACACGCCTGCTCCTATATAAATATTTGAAAATATCAGAAAAGTTACAAAACAAATTAATATCTAGAAATTGAAGAGAGTTTATTGTCATTTAAGCGCATCGAAACCCTGAGGATGTTAAAAGTGCAGACACGTTTGTTCTTCTCTCCACTCAAGTGCCTTTTTCTCGTTTTTGCTATTTAAACACACAGTATTCAAGTGCATAAAGATTGTTGGTCTTAAAACTTTCTACTTAAATTGAAAAACTAGAAAATATCTGGAAGGCTCAAGTAAGAAGACGGCTGTCAATGGTGATAGAAGCTTTTGAGGCGGCCGATGAAAGATTGAAACTCTAAGAAGGTGGCTCTGAAAAATTGCAATAGTTAAATTTAAAAAAACACAAAAAATTGAAATTATAAAAATTTAAATAAATTATAAATAGTAAATTATATACCAGAAATTCTATTAATGCCCACAATGTTCAATAATGCTCCTTTTATGCTTTTTACAATCGTGATCTTGGTTTTAGCATTATAAAAGCCAATATTTGTCTATCAAGGAACAGTGGAAGAAAAGGGAAAAATTGACATAAGCAGCATTTAACAGATTTAATCTGTTTTATTTATTATTAGAAACACAGGATGTTTCTTAGAGTTGAGATTCAAATAATCTGTAATACAATAACTACGAACATGTCCATATTTATCATTATTCCAAATGCACCCTTAACATTTTCCTATGTTTCGGATTTCTTCTGGCCACGAAAGGATATTGAAACCACAATTCATGTATAAACTGAATTTAAACTTAACCTTTGTACAGATTCTAAAGTCCTGCATTTTATATCTCCTGTTATTATCGCTTGACAGAAATATAAAGAAAGATATTACAAAGAAACAAAGATATTACAAGATATGCAACAAAGAAAGATATTACAAAATTGACGTTTTTAATATCTTATGGATTACATCGTGATTTTCAGTAAATGAGAACAATAAGTGGTACCCAGTGTACTCGACAAGTCGTTGCAGCAATACGTTCCAAGAGATTGAGCTCGGCCTAGAGGTCGACAGCGCTGGGCATAGGCTTTCCAGGTCTTGAATCTGTCGGGTCCCAGCTTTGAATCCCGCTGAAGGAATGGATGTTCGTGTTTGTTTCAAGAATGCGTAAAGATATTATGTGTCATCAGGTGAAAATGACCTAGATAATGTTAAAAAAACAACGAACAACCGACCAACATATAGGTATGCTCCTTTATTTTCGTTTATACATTCTTTAATGTGTCCAGAAAAAGACATCTAGTGGCATTAGATTAGGTGATCAAGATGACCATAGTCCAGGAAGCTGTGTATTGCTGACTTATTCGGCACATCTCTGATTGCAAATTATTTGCCAAATTTCGTCTGAACAATTGCCAAATAACACTCCACAATGAACAGTTGATGTTGTATTCTAAACTTCATGTTGAAATGTATCATGTGATTGTTTCCTTACTAATCGCTATCTGTCATGCATAAATTGAAGTTTCTACAGTGCGAATTTCAAAAAGGTATTTTTATATTTATGGGAGATATAATAGAAAATATGGGTTGCAGGATTTTAGAATCGCCCTATATAAAGAAAAAGCGCTTTCTTTCTATGTACAGTAGAACGATATTAAAGACATGCTATTCTTTTGGTGGTTGCCAGTAGACACATTAAAACGAATTAAAGCCATTCACTTCAATTTCTCTGTAAATCAATGCATTAACTCTTAAAGTATTAACTGCACATAAAGTGCATGCTATTCAGTATAGAGCGTATTTTCATTGAAATATAAACTATTAAGGAACGCTGTAAAGACTCAAAGTTTTAAGGTGTTTTATGGGAGTTTCAAGCATTCCTTAAATCAGCATTAGGAATTCTTGTGATTTTCCTCGTCATTATACACTTTCAAGCGAGCAGCTTTAAGATTTTTAATTATTAGAAGAGTAGCCAGCCTTCTCTGAATGATATTGTATGCAAACACCTTTTGGTCCGCCTTCCTCTTAACTTAGTTTGAAATAGAAGAATAAACTTCCTTCTTTTTAAATGGGTCATGTATCGTCCTCGTTAGAAAATTTGTTAGATCCTGAAGTTGAATGTGATTTTTGCCATAGGCCATTCTTTTCCGAATGCCCCAGTATTTTGATACACTCTTTTCTGTGGAAAACAGCGCTTATTTAATTAAAACCTTATTCCCTTATTGTTATGTATGACATTTAACATAGAAAAATCCTTCCCTAATCCTAATATTGTCCATCCTGTAGGGGTGCACATATCGCGGGCTCTGGGCCTCATCCAGATTTTTCTATACGGGTACTGGGCACCTAGCTAGTTAAAGACTTGGCAACGAGCTCATAGAGAACTCTAGATCTTTCCCATAGGCGATTCTTTTCCAGACTCTTTCAAAAAATGTTCTGTCTGTGGACACTGAAATTGCCTTCATCCTGATGTGGCTAATAACACAAATATCTACGTTGAACTACTTCAGTTTGTGATTGGACTGCTTCCAGTTTTCGTATGGCGCTCTACCCGCAATTTGATTCTTATAAACGTCCGCTCTCTGTCACATCTTGTTCACATATTGTTTAGCAGATGCAGCCCTGATGCAACACTGGTTCCACAATGATATATCAGTGTTTTGAAATGGAAATCTGATGATAAATCGGTATTTCTTCAGCGCCTTTTATAGTTATACCATTTCGAGGGATTTTATTGCACAGCCGACGGCGTTGTTGTTTTAAAACATTGTTTCAGTTTGCTATGTTAATATTAACTTTTGAATTATTGTAGTGTTTTCAGTTGCAAATTTTATAATGAGCTTACATTAGATGCAGATGATGAAAATATTAAATAACAAAATGTTTCAAAGCATTAGTCTACTAATTTCAAATGAAGAGCTTCCATTTCAAATGTATATTTACTGCGGCGTACAACTTTTAGATGCTTTTAATATTATGCATATCAAATTTCCAGTAATTCAAAACCATACATTTATAATCATCCTCAATTATAACACGTATAAATTTAATGCTATAATATATATTAAATTAAAAATGTGCAAATAGATTTCAGTGTATTTGATGCTAAAAGAGAAGAAAAAATTAAATCCCTTTATGACTGTGGGTATATTCTCATAATAAAGAAGGTGATGAAACACAACCACTTCCCTCAATATTATTTATTTAATCATTTGAATTTCGTTATTATAGTTCTTGAGTAGAGTAGAATATTAAATGTTACTTCTGGATCGGGGCGTGCGGGCACATACCTAAAATCCTATAGGGGGAAGGGGGGGGGGGGCTCCTAAAAAAGTGGCTAAAACCTTATTAAAATTCCTCATTTTAAGGACTCAAAATAAATGAATGTTGTCCTATTCGAATTAAAGACCACTCAAACTTGGACACATGAAAAGCCTCATAAACCTAAAAGATATTCCTTGTTTATCGACAACCCCAAATTATACACCAGTAATGACCATAGACGACCAAAAATTGGCATTTGAAAAAACATCCACTAAAATTACGAAAAACCGCTCTCTTTTTTTAAACGCCCAAAAATACCTCAAGAACTATAGTTACAAGAAAATGCGCATATATCACGTTACAGAAATAATATTATCGACTTCATCAACTTTACTGTATTTGATCCTATTTTACAATTTTTAGAGCAAAACTTGAAAATGAAAGTTGAGAGCATATTCTGGAACTTTAATTTTTTTTTAAACAATAAAAATACGAGTAGTCGCTTTTATTGTTCTAAGAGAAAAAATTCAAAGTAAATAAGCTCTAAACTTTTGTTTCACGTATAAATGGAAAAATTCAAATGTCGATATCTCTTGTGTATCTCTCTCTCTCTCTCTCTCTCTCTCTCTCTCTCTCGATCTGTATCTCTAAAACTATCTGTTCTTGGAAAAATATGAAAATTCTTTGTCAGTTTTTGCAAACATGACGGAGCAAGGCTACCTTTATGGTTGAATTTATGTACTGGGTCAACATAAATTTCGATTACGTGTTGGCACGTGTATTGCGCTCAAGTGCGCGCCGAGTCCGGTTCGCTTTTCGGCGACGCCCAGCACCAAAAGGAAGCTGCGAAATTGGGAAAGTTTTATGAACCCGGCGGGCGGTGGAGGCGGCGTTCATTGCCGTTGTTTTATTATTCCGACTGCCCCGTGTGACAACTGAATTGGCGGTGGGGGAGGAAAGGAGGGGGGGAGGAGCTGTCAGGGATAAAGGGGGGAGGGAGCTCGGCGGCGATGACAGCGATGCACATCATGCCACGTGAAGGAACACGTCACAACCAATAAGAAGTAAACGACAGGACGGTGAGGGGACGCGCGTTGCCTTCATATCTGTCACCCATCTCGAGACTTTACTGACAGTGATGAATCTTTAACGAAACGAACGTTGCGGAGATCTTAAAAGGAGAACCAACCGTAAAGACGAGTTAAAAAGCTGAAAACAATTTTTTTTTCTCTTTATTTTCTAAATTTCTTATCTCTCTTATTTTAAAAATATTTCCAGAACGTTCTTTTGATCGTGTACCTGTTTGACTGCCTCGACTTTAGTAATGTGCTCCGATTTTTTTTTTAAAGAGGCATCTCGTATTTCTCTTAATATTGTTTTAATAATGTGTAATAGTTACAAAATTATCTTTGCTCGTTTGTTAAGAGATTATGCATAATAGCTGATCAGTTTTAATTTTAAAGAGTTTCCCATTCATAATAAAATGTCAAATTATTTCATCAAAATTGATTGTTTCTTAGTTTCAATTTTTTTCCATTAAAAATGCTTGAAAAACTTCAGCCTAATCGCGTATTCATCTCAACGCAGTTAACGAATGATTCGTGATGTTAATCCATGTGATTCTAATGCATGCTTTTTAACACAACTCCATCAAATAATAATTTTTCTCTTCGTATTATGTAATTTTATTGGAAAAAACAAACAAAAGTCTTTCATATACTTACAGTTCATATGTACCTGGTTTGCTTTTCCTTTATTAAATTCATACCACATTTATCTAGGCAGCATTCATGCCTGTATACGATATTCCAGGACTGCTATTGTATATTCATGTCTTCTGTTCTTAAATTAAAATAATGCCTTAAAGTAACTGGCTATTTCAGAGTCCAGTCGGTCTCATCGAGCAAATTTAGATAATTCGAATAAATGTATCCATTTATATATTTCTTTTTTGTTGCTTGAAATTCAAATACATATTTAAAAATAATTAGAATGAAATAATATAGTAAATTGACTAAAATTCAGTGGCTTCAAGAATGGTCTATGAGGTTTTATTCCACGCTATTAAGATGTTTAAATTATTGATGAAAACAGGAAAGAAAATTTCACAGCCTGAACTCGAACAGGAACTTTCGGCTAATCACGCAGACGCCCTAACCAATTGAGCCACTGAATTTTTTTTATTTTCATCACCTATTCAATACATCGCTGTGCCCTTTTTTCCCTTACTACTGCTTCACTTCCTTTTGCCATAGATTCTGAGATGTCGGTAGGTATCTTGGAAAATATCATCCTGATTGACTAATTGCATTCTCCGACTGGATCTATGATTTGACCGTTATGGATCCAGCTTCCCAATGCTTCTATCGATCTCATTCCAAAAATATGCAATTGGATTGAACTCGGTGATTGTGGGGGCCAAAATCTCTGTCATGCTTCTCAAACCATCTGCGCTCAAAGTGAGTGTTATGAGTGGATCTTTATTCTGCTAGTGGACCTTTATTCCACCCATCTCGAATGGAATAAACCAGCAACTGAGTGGTTTCGACGGTGATGAAAATGTTATTTCCACCAGTCCGGCTTGATGTGACAATGCACATAGATGTCTCCACGCTTTGAAACTGTTTTACCCGGTCTGCACCCTCCTGTCTGTGTGGTGTATTGAAAGCTTTATTTATTCTCTGTTGGTCTTCTGCGAACTGGAGGCGTTTTTGTTCGCTGGAGACAGCAAAAGCATACATAAGGCTTTCTACTCCATGTCCAAAATATTGTAATATGCGTCGATTTGCACGGTGAGAGGCCATCGGAGTACATCCCTGATTAAGGATGTGCTATTGCCCATTTGTTGGACCGAGCAACTCTGGTAATTCTCTCAGCTAGAGCATCCAATAGGTGTAGGCAACGACAAGCCTTTCGCTGAATTTATGGAAAATTCATCGCAGAAATTTCATCACAAAGAAGATTCTTCGCGATTTAATTTGAAGTACAGTTTATGAATTTCTATAAATATTTACATTACGTGTAAAGTATTCATTGAAAATGTCAACATCGAGATTTCAATGAAAATATGTGTCTTGAAACCTTCGCCCGAGTCTCTTTCACTAAGGTTTTAAAAATGTCATCTATACAGGATTATTTATAACTGTGTAACAATAATAATTAATGGACAGAGATAAATAAATTTTCTGAATCCGAAAAAGTTTTAATAAAAGTTACAAGTACGTTTCATTCATAATTTATTAATAGTAGAATGTCTTTATATTATTATTTTAATTCAATTCTTTTTATTGAAAGAAAGCTGTTTTAATAAAAATTTTAAGTACAAATAATGGCAATACTGTAATAACTTTCTTTCACATACAGTGTCCTTAAACTTGGTAAGAGACATTAGGTGCACACCTCTAAGAAATTCAATGATATCCCATTGAGGGTTTAATGGCGCAATCACGATATTTTCGTTTCCTTGGTGGAAGTTGGCCACTAGCAATGATTTATTCAATTATCCCCTCTTTCAAACGTTGCTGTTTTTATGGTTTACCCTGATGCTGATTGTACTCTATCCTCCCATTGTTAAAATTATCTTTTAACAAAAGTTACATATTTTCAAACGAAAATAATATTTATCAATTGTAATTATTTCGCTGAATTATAGTTATCTTTTGCAGTTATTGTAAAGGAAGGGGGGGGGGGGACTTCTAACTATAACGACATTTGAGATATGAAATGCTGAATACGTATTTCATAGCTTTTCCTTACTTTACAGGTACAGTTATTCCATACCACAATTCCTTCTATCTTATTATTAACTGCAGATATTATTGCTGAGCATAATTTTGTTCTAATATAGCGTGTTTACAATTTAAATTGGGTCGAAAATAGCGAAGAAGGTACTGCGTGAATTCGGGTTTGTTTTTTTATTCTGTATTGACCCCGATATTTTATCTAAATCTTTCTTAGCTATGTAGCCGGGAAAAAAGGTTGAAGAAAGCTGCCTACTCTTATACTGTAGCATGCTTCATTTTCTGGCCACGCCTTTGTCTATGGTTGACTAAAATAGCTCTAACGACACTCTCCTAAAGTAATACTAATAAAATTTCGAATCTGCTATCTGAAATATTTGCAGAGAGCATCCTATGAAATATTACAGTTCAAACGTGCAAGATCATATTAGAATTGTTCAAAAAATTTAACATGAATTTCAAAAAAAATATGATAGCTTTTTTTAAATCCTAAAAGAGATTAATGAATGCCTGATAGGTTAAGTAGTGAGGGTCGTGCTGGAATTCATAAACATCAGCTTGAATGAGAAGTAAGCAGCACCCTTAATTTCGATGGTTGGCGAGATAAGTTATTCAGAAGAAAACAGGAAATTGGATGTGCTAAAATAAGAGTCACAGATGATCAAATAAAAATATTTGACGGATAAGTTTCTTAAACTTTATTTCATGTTGAATTAAAATAGTCAAAAAGAAAATGTTCTTTTTCCTGATATCCTCCCCGTCTTCCTTAATATTGAAGCAAGCCTAATATTTCAAGCATTTTTCATTCTCTATTATGAAGCAAGAAATTATTTTTATTCCAATACCAGAACTGGTATTTTTAGCAGTGAAATTAAAATATTTGCTACCACATTGATGTCAAAGTTTCACAAGCTCATATTTCTGCCAATTCCCTGCATTAGCGTAGGCTTAATCTCTTCACTTCCCAGACTTCAATGAAATCAATACTATAAATATTATAAAAAACTGGCTTTAAATTGAGAGGCCACATGTACAATGTAAAACGAAGCAGTGTAGATTCGCTTTGAAAAACATCTCCTTTAAGACTCTATTTCCCAAATACGTATATGCTATAGAATAGAATTCATTTCAGAGTGACAAGGGAAAACTGAAGACGAAGAGACCAAATTGCCAAAGTGTGTATCTGTCAGAGATGACGTACATGTTATATATCGAATAGTAGTAGGGGCTACTATTAAATAGATCTCGGCTTTGGAAGGATTTTGGAAGTGCGCGTGTGTGACGTGAGAGGATTTTCGCTCCTCCCAGAAGATAAAAAAAGGTTATTGAGGGTGGAACAAGGGTGCGAGGATGGTGAGAGGAGAAGATCCTATGATGACCGGTTAAAAAAACACGAAAGGAGGCGAAGGATGGAGTTAGAAGAAGTATGGCGAACGAAAGCTTCGTCACTTCTGTTGTTTTTAGTCCAGCACTAGACAAACGGAGTCAACGATGACGACATTTTGATGAAAACAAACGACACCATGAAATCATTGTGCGTTAAGAATGGAACTTAGTAAGTAATCTTCTATAAAATTTATTGAGTATCGCTTTGATATTCATTGCTTAGATTCTTCTTTTCTACATATAGAATTATAGAAAGTTATCGCATTTATTGTCCTTCTGAATAACAATGTAAATGGTGTAAGAGGGTTTTTATAATCCCATACTTCTTGAATATTAATCATTAAACGTAGAAAATAGTAAGGAAAATTTCACAGCCCCGACTCGAAAAAGGGGCCTTCAGTCCTTTGTTTTATGTTTACGTTTAAATATCTTTCTGTTTTCAAATCTTTGTTCTCAATATATATCTAGGCAATCATTACTTTTTAATTGGCAGGATCATCGCTGTATAACTAATTATCATTTAAACCTGCAGAGTGTCTACAAATGTATGAACGTATTTTTCTTGTTTATAACTCTGGTTTTTATTGCTCGATTGCATTGAAATTTTACAGTCTCAGATTCATTACTTTTCTTAAACTTCAGCATGTGCACCGTTGCGCGCTGCACTCAGTTCATATCTTGTGGATATTCTTTCCCACGTGTTTTCTAGATTCGAATGACTGCGGTGATTTTCCTCTTTAAATCGTCCATGTTCGTACTGTGCAGGGTGTTGCAGATAACTACCAGGCAGTATAACAGGAAGCCTACCCGCTCGATTGCAGGGGCCGGCTCGGTCGATTGGCAGAATGGAGGGAGATGAAGGTGGCCTGCAGTTTCCACAGTCGGGGAGCGGGGGGGTGAACGTCAAAACTGTCTTGTTTTTGATAAAAGTACCCAATTATCATTTGATGTCGAGCCGGCCCCTTCAATCGAGCGGGTAGGCTTCCCGTTATACTGCTCTGTAGTTATCTGCAACACCCTGTACACAGATTACTACAATTAATCAATGAGAATATTCACCAATCCATCTTATTTAGAGCCATAATAGGGCCTGAAAAATTATTTACAACTATTGCTTAAATCACAGCTTTTGGTATTGGTTACAATTCATCCATCTCCATCTCTGCTGCTGAGCGATAACTTAGAGTGGTGGACGCTATCTCTTGGAATATCAGTATTTATATTTAAAAAAAAGTTATATAATAATTGCCCATCCGACTATTTTTGATGTAACACTACTCTTTCCTTAGAAGTCTCTACGGCAACCCATTCTCCACGTTTCGACTTTCCACGATTTTGGATACAGTCATTTCAAGCAAGCTGACAATTTCTGAGAGCCTCGGAATCTTTGCTTTAGATTGGGTTCCATTTGCTCTCTTTTCATTTTTTGGATACCTTCCATTCCTTTTCAAGGCGTTTCTTGCAATATTTTACATGTATGATGAACACGTTCCTTTCTCAACTTTGCTGAGGGCTTCAATGTAATTTGTAATACTTGTATTTGGACTCGTAAGTTAACTTAATAACTTATAAAAATGGAATTATAATTTTTAATTTTGCCGACATCATCGTTTCCGTTTCAGAAACGCATCTTGTCGCTAAATCAAAAATATCGAGAAAATTTTTAAATTTGTTTTTTACGTTCTACATCAGTAATTTATTGCTTGATCTAAGTGAGTGCATGCTTGTCAGACATGTTAGGTATACTTAAAGACAGTGGAATTCTCCACATGTTTGAATCACAAATTTATTCGAGAAACATGTTGGCAGCGAGTTATGTCTTATAGTGTTTTAGGGACGTTAAAACTATTCCTCCGTGAAGTGACATTTGTTGAAATAGCTAATCCGTTGCTAAGATATTTTCACAAATTAAGCTTCCAGGAACTTATCAGGTCGAATCAACATCGTTCGTACTTTTACTAATGAAAAGGTCAAACAAATTGTAAACAAACCGGAGATTATTCATCAAAGTAAATTCCGTCGCGATCTGCAGTTTGTTGCCATCTCTACGCCAAAAGCCCAATTCTGGCCAGTTGGAGCCAAAATAGCCTCAAGCCTTTTGATTTCATCCACATCGTCAACCACCGTGCACAAAGTAATTATGTTATGGATAGAAAAGGCGCTGGTCTGATGGAGCAAGTTCTGGATTGAATACATCCTGAGGTTGCATTTCAATTCCCTCAAGTATCTCGAAGTTCACATAGCCCGGCCTCGAGCTGGCCGCGTTTCACATCCGATTCCTGAGCCAGACCAGGGGCGAGTTTTTGGACATGAGATCGCGGTTTAGTAAGCATCGCTCATACGTCAAAATTGTGTAATGTCAAAGCCTTCCAATAGTAATTGCTCTGATATTACGCAATTTTGACGTATGAGCGATGCTTACCAAACCGCGATCTCATATCCAAAAACTCGACCCAGGATGAGTCGCTAATTTCCCTTGTGTCACGGAATCCACGATCCGTCGACAGCGTCAGTGAGGACGGAACGAATGGGAGACGAGAGCGGGAAGCTCGAGACGGAAACGAGAAGAGGCGAGATCGAGGCAAAAAGGTGGAAGGAAGCGAGCGAAACGGACGGGGGGAAAATGGCCGATCCGACGTTGCTTCAGCCTCAGCGACTCAAAAGGGAAGGAACCTTTGGACGATATCCAGGGACGATATTCTGGTGAAGGAAACGCCCGTAGATCGGACTCCAACAGAATGCAGGGCGAGCAACGAGCTCCGCCGCCGAGGGAACGAGCGCAAGACGGGGAATCTCGCCTTAGCGAAGCCAGCCGAGTCCAAGTCGTACGAGGTGAGCATTCCTACTCAAGAGAAATATAGAAACGTTCCGCTTCCTAAATTACCCAGTTTGAGATCCACCGTGTCCATGAATTTCTCGTAAGGGCACAATTTCAAGTATTCCTATGCACGAAACTCTATTTAAAGGCATTTCCGGAACTAAAAAGTTATGAGCTCCGGTATGGTTCCCAAATGCGTGGGCTGTCGCTTTCTAGTTTCGCTTAGAACGAGTCTACATATTGTAAGATTTTGCTAATCTGTTTTATGTCGGTATGCCTTCAGTTTGTTCTCTGTTCGGATGTGTAAATAGACAGTCGGATAGAAATTTCACGTTTCATAATTTCCACAATCAGAATCGATTAAAAAACAGTGGATTAGTTTTTGACAGCGAGGGAACTGGTATCGAACTCCAAACAGCATCGTGTGCTCATTTTGAAGCGTCTTGCCTTGTCTACGCATCCGCCGTTTTAAATTCAGTATCAATTCAAACAAGAAACTCGCTGAAACTAGATCACGTATAAGGTGGAACTAGATGCTCTTCCAATTCTAAACGGGGCTGGCGTTCTTGTTTCACGGCAACGACCGCAACAGCATGTGCTAAACGCCGCAGGAAGAATGAAGTTGGCCTATCGAATGCGTACGACACACGCCGACGCGGCAAGCAGAAGATCCCGTTTCACGGTTTAATACATAGGGCTGTATATCGCAGAAGTTGCAGTAGCATTTAATTCTGCTAATGGCCCTTGTATATCGCAGTCACTTATCAAAATCGCAGTCGTCACTATCGGTCTTGTTTCATATTCATAGTCCATTGCGATGCCCAACTGACAACTAACCGATAGCGTCCAATGTGTGACGTCACGAATTCGAAACTTCTTCGCACTTCTCGGCAACTTGTGACGTAACATTTACCGAACCTTGGCGTCAGTGTCTATCGCAGGGGGAGGGGGGGAAAATGAAAGTTTTTTATATATTTTATCAATTTTGAGTACGAATTGAAAATTTTTGTACATGCTACGTTGTTATTGAGACTTTCATCTTTCATTTTAAACAAAGTTGTTTTGGGTGTGGAGTTTACCTTTAAGAGTTTTTATTTACATTTAATAAATTACTTACTTAATTAAGCTATTTGTCCCCGCCTCATGTCATTCATATTAATCTTCCACTGTGCGCTCTAAATTTGCAAAATTACCCATGACACCTTGCCATTTTTCATCCTCAGTTATATCCGGCACCAGAAATAGATATCCCAGGAAGAATTAGCCAACTGTTGTTTACAAAACTCTAATTGTTGTTGTGTCTCGATATGAGTCCATTCATAAGAGCGAGTTAAAGGAGTGTCTATTGATAATATTTTGAGAAGTGCTAAGTTCTGCCGATAATCTGGCTTCATCTGCAACAACAGATGGTCGTCCGAATCTTAGTTTGTCTTCCAGGCTGGTGTCGTCTTCTTTGATGCACTTAAATCATTTTTATGCCGTGGTTTCATTGACAGTCTGTTGGTCCCACACGTCGTTTATTTTTTTCGCATCTGCCCTTATGCTCAAGCCTTTTTTTCAAAGGTAGCGCAAAATGGTAGAATTTACGTGTTTTTGCCAGACACCTTTAGCTACGAACAAAATTGGCACTTGAATGACATATGAAATATGAAAATGAATGACATATGAAATGAATGGCACTTGAACTGACATGTGAAAACAATGCAAATGACATACGAAAATTAAGAAGAGAAAATTCTCTATATAATAAGTATAAATATAACAGAAATTATCTGTGTACAATTCTCAATATGAAGATATCAATATCAGGAATAGCTTTGCTTATATGTTTATGTCGCATTTACTTCTGAGACGCGAGATTTAAATAAACCGCGTGTGATATCTATTCCTCCCACCTAAGTAGATATGAAAAGAGAGATGAAAATTATTCATTGAATTTTTCTAATGATAAATTTTTGCTTCTAAAAGAAATGAAAAATAATTCTTCTAGTTATAAATATGTGTACTATTTATAAAAGGATTCCCACTTTTTTATCAAATTAGTTAAGCTAATGCTGTAAATAATTTGGTAAAATTAGAATCAAATAATTCGGATTTTATTCAAAGATTTATTTTGCAATGATTCTGTGAGGAAAATTTTTATTCAGCAAGCGTATAAAGAAATATTCTCTTGGGGAATGCTTGCCTATATTAAAGAATGGCATTAGGACATTTTGCTAAAAACTACCATTTTTCCTTATTTCTCGTCTTATTTTTGTATTCATAGAATAAAATCCTATCTATGATATCTTTCACATCTCTGAACCTTCATTCGGGCTATTCATATATGACAAAGGTATCGTCAGCATCTTTTTGCCGCATCATAAAAAAGAACAACTCGTTTAGAGATGACTTCATATTTTTCATCGTAAATGGAATCATTGGAGTCGAAGACTTTAGTATCAGACCGATCTCGCTCTTGTAAAGAGGATTTACTTACCTGGAGTCCCCTCCCCCTCCCCCTTCCTTCCCTCCCGCAAACTGGATCTCTGCTGTAAGAGTTCTGCCAGTTTATTCTTACCTAAAGCTTTTCTTCATTTCATAGACTTTATTCTACTCAGATTGTTTGCACCTCAATGCTTCTTTCATCCATCATTCCACTGAGCAAAGAATCATTCATCAAAGGAAGGTTTACGATTTCGTTCATGTATTTCATTATTTTTCTGTATTTACAAAATAAACAATTATACATTTAATCATTTATCACAACTTCTTTTTTTTTGCGAAGTTACTCTGTATATAATACATACGAGATAGTTTGCTTATTCAGGAAATAATGTAGTCGGTTGAAACCTTACCTTTCAGCGACATTTGCGTTTCCAAATTTATGTTTAGTAAGCAGTAAGGGAAATTATCGGCCTTTCGAGGACATAGCTATTGAACTTCAATATGACATTTCTTATCATTGCAGATAATTTCTTCCATTATATTTATTGATAAAAATACGAGAATATACGACTTTTTATTAACACAGATGATACTGCAAATCGTCTATATATTTTATAAACCGCTTATCCCGCCGCAAGAAATTCCGTATAAAATCCAACTTTATTTGATCTTTTATGATGGTGAATAAAAATGATCTCGAAGTAATATGCTGAATCGTCATTTGGAAAACGGACGTCTGGTGATGAGCGCATTCTTTATTTACATCGTTTCGAGTATTCAGAAGTGTTGCCCTTTACAGAAAGGGCTGAGTGCAGACGTCGTGGCGTACTCTCCATCGGTGTCTCCACCGTTCCAGTAGCAAGGAGCCCACTCCTCCCGACATTTTAATCCATCCCAGAGATTTCTATTGGATTGAGGTCTCAGTTGTCAAATTGAATATTTGTGCGTTCCCATTTTTAAACCTTCATCAAACTTCTACCACAATGTAGGAAGCGTATAATTTCCAGAATATCCAGTGGCGTTGGGTGTTACGGGTTTCGTCAATCGCGACCAGTAGACTAAGATCAAACCAGAGACAATTGGAGAAAGAGACTACCGAATTCATCATTTATTATGTAACCACTTCCTGTTTTAGAGCTTGGTCAACATTATCCAGATGGCGCTTTTAAGTTTCGAATTTATAGGGTTTTTTTCGATTTAAACACTGCGTGAAGGTGAGAGATGAGTCATTTCAGATAACCGTTGTGCTCGGAGACAGCAGACAGCATTTAAATTAACGTAACATTTAAATCTCTAAGACAGTCTCTGCTGTTAAGATAATGGCTCGTAAATTTTGTGCAGCCAAATTTTGTATGAATCGTCAGGCCTCTTATGCACTAGCAACTAGTTGCCGGCAACTGTGGTTGCGAACAACCAGAAATAACACGAAACCAAAGACGGAAGACCGATTGGGTAAACAAATCGATCTCGCCTTCGTTCGGCATCGGCCGGCTACCTCTCAAAATGGATGAAGGATGTAGTCGCAGTATTGATATTATTAAAAGAAAGCAAAAAGGGGGGAAAAGAAATATTGTGTGCCCCCCCCCCCCCCACTTATTACAAGAACATCGAAATAAAGGCATGTTCAAAATTTTTTCGCTCTTCTCTTTTCTATTTTTAAGATAAACCTCTCCGTATCGAAATCCATAGGGTTTTTAATAGGAAAAAGTCTTTTGACAGGAGACAAAGAGGAAGATGACAAGGTCCAAGAAAAAGCGAGGAATCATGTAAAATGCTATTTCGACGCCTGGTTTATAATGCAAAATGCTCTTCTGGGGGCCTATTTTCATACTATTTAATCGTGATAAATCAAGGTGCGGGTCTTCAGAAACGCGGAACTTTTTGTTAAGCCACGCCGTTCGCATCGTCCTCGGGCTGGCCGTGAATGTTTATTTCACAGATAGAAACAAAAAACGCGATCGGAAAGAGGTGGTTGCTCGCTTAGTGCGTAGACGTCAATAGAAATAAGCCACCCCAGCGATTGCCCAACTTCCCAGTCGCCGAATGCGCTGCTCTTGATTTTCAAGCCTCCGGCAACTGACAGGTTGCCGAAACCAAGTGCGTAAGCGATAACTAAACTAGTTATGTCTTGAGGTTGCTGGCAACCTGATTGCCAGCAACCAGTCGCTAGTGCGTTAGAGGCCTTATGGTGAAAGGGAACTTTCTTGTTTTGGATTTCTATTAGAGGAAGAAAGGTGAGTGAGAATTTAATTTTTTTTTAAAATCATATAATCAAAGAATGAATATAAATTCAGAGTAGCGTTCCTTAATTTTCTCAGATGATATTGGTCAGTCTTGTCGCATTCATGCTCTAATTTTATTAGCGTGTCATCTCTACGTAATAAGTAAATGATTACCATATTTTTTAGAAATTAATTGTTTGAGAAATTAACGCGGAAAAAAATCACGAAAGTCCCGTGATGGTGAATATAGGTAACAGGTGGCCATAACTACATTAATGCAAATGATAACGAGAAATATGCTACATAAAAAACGCAAATAAATTCAGAGCACGAATTAAAATCATCCGAGAACATTAGGAAACGATACTCTGGACTTTTACTCATTCTTTGCTTATGTGATTTTACAAAAATTAATTCTCACTCACCTTTCTTCCTTTATTGGAAAGTCAAAAAAAGAAAGTTCCTTTTCACCATAAATTGTATAAAAATATATAAATAAAAATTAATAAATATAACGAATATAAAGATGCAGTAAAATAAACGAAGTGATGGAAGCAACTGGAAAAGGTACACGTCACATAATAATAGCTGGTGTACGTCATATAATAACAGCCCCTTAAGTTTGAGCAACATTTTCCAGAAGGAGCAACCAATAAAAACGGTTACAGATTTTAGTGTGGGAAATAGTGAAAATTGTCCAGTTTCATTACCTTAACAGTGTCTGGATCAAACGATAAGAAAAAAGACTAGACTATCACACTACCCATCGTTGGACTTCACTCTCCGATAGATTTCGTTCTCCTGTTTTACGCCTACCCAAGTCCGACCATTTCACTGGAATAGGGCTTATCGTCGCTCCACGTCATCTCCAAGACCAGGAAAATCCTTCTTCGCGCCGGGCAAAACACCATTTGGCGTTGACAATGATGATCTTTGACTGATGGTCTGTAATCAGACCTTTGTTATTTAGAGCATGGAGCTCCCGACGAACATCATGGGACTGACAGTTGATCCTGCCGCTTCTTGAAAGTCCTCCCGAAATTGTTTTATTGTATGCCGCTGTTGACAGACCAACCTAATTAAGTCAAGTTGGTCTCTACCGTTCAGACCCTGTACTCTACCATCACATGACATTATTTTTCGTCTCCTGAAGCTTTCTAACTTTTGGATATCATCCATTGTTTATTAGAATAAGGGAGCGACGCCAAGATATATAATGTGACAACAAGATATTAGGTTTTTACGACAATTAACAATGTCAGTGAGCCATGTGGACGTGCGTTTTTGTTAGTGGTTTTAGTGTAAGTATGTGACGGCACGCGTTTAGATAGGTTAGTTGGCAAACTTTCTTGAAGACAACCCTAGATTTAATAAAACGAGAATTTTTAATTCATTAACCTGTTAAAGCTTTAAAGATGAGTCGAAGTCAGTTTAGCTGCTCAGCCAATTGCGTACTAAAAATGATAGAGCCAAACCAATGCTGCTTCGCTTTTTATACGGGTAAAGATTATAAAAGTCGGAAAGTTCGTTACGATGGAAGAAAATTTACGTGGAGTTAGAGAATTCTTAAATTATGTAATGCGCCTTAAATTTACAGCGTTCCTAATTTCATGCAAAATGCTTTCGTTGTTGTGGTTTTCTAACAAAGGAGAAAGATATATTCTGCTGTATCGAATCAATAATGGAGATTTTCCAAGAGGAATGAATTGTATTAAAATTCTGAATTTGCTACGCTTTACTATTGTTTTAAGAAAGTAGAGCTTCGAATTTTTGGAGAGGCACTGTGGAGAATGATTTAATGCCAGTGGAGGTTTTATTTAAATGATCAGGATAAAGTGGTACTTAAATTTTTCAATGGAATGATCTCGACGAGCTTTAAAAAGAGGAAAGAATGTGTTTTTAAAATTTTTCGTCCAATAAATTTTATCGTTTATAAGGTTTTAAGGCAAGTGAGGAATTTCAATAGAATCGAGGTTTCCCTTGATACCCTACTTGAATAGCAATGGCCTCATGTTCAGGATTTGGAGGGACTTGGAAAGATGAGTGATGAGATTGGGTAGAGGAGTTAGAAGGGGGGGGGGGGTGTTTGTCCAAAGAACTCCTCTTCCATTTGTAAAATGCGATAAAACGAAAGCGGGGGCTCATTTTCAGACTGGCTTTGGACTTGTCAACGGACATCGATTATACACTCTTGAGTGCCGCGACTACGACTGTGGAGCTTCACTTTCCACCCATGTTGGCGGCAAAGTCCTGAGTAAATAATGGCTGCTAAAAGGAAGATACCGTTTCTAGTGTAAGTGGAATAAAATTGAACGGTCACTTCTGTCATTCCTTTTCACCCACCGTCCTAACCTTAAGAGAGAATTAAACGACTTCTTTATTAAAACAGAAAATTAAAACTCACTTTATTAAAGTGAAAGCGTATAAGTTTCATTTACAGATGACACCATTACAGATTCTTTATGGTTTTATTTAATTTTTTTAATTTTATTATATTTCTGAAATTTTAATCAAAAAGAGATTAGATAATAAAAGTTAAGGTTTCATTATACTTAATCCGAATACTTTTCTGCTCATAAATTTTTATTCAGGAAATTGGAAAATCTTTACATACTCTTCGTAATTTGAAATTCTCTAAAGATAGTAATTATACTATTTACAAATATAATCTCTACTTACATATTAATTTATAAACTTACAAATTAATAATAACTCTTCAATACCATTATTCCCACATCTGTCAGTAATCCTTAAGCATATTAATTTAACAATCATATTGCGTAACACAACCTTTATTCAGCAACTAGGCGAAAATATGTGCTTTTATGGTTGTCTTTAAATTATTTATTTTGTAAGTTTAAATATGGTTTTAATATTGCCATCATTTACTAACTTTAAAATTATGCGAAAAATAGGAGAAAGATAAAACGCAACTTATTTAAAAAAGTCATCCTAGTTCTATGAAAAAAGTACTCTGAACTTTTTAATTAGGGCATTGTGTTACCCTAAATGAGTCTAATTAAAGCAACAGCACGACATCTCGTTTTTTTGCTGCTGAGCCTAATTGTGCACAGTGGGAGAGTGATTTGCGAAAGATGACGAATATGGAACTTTAATATTACCGAAGCGGGATTCAAGTTCCTGACCTACAGCAGCCTTTTGCTATTCTGGCTAGAATTTATAAAACACTTTTATTAGAATTATTACTGAAAACGTTGTAAATATTTAATCCTTGAAAACATCATAAAGATATCCAAATTCTGTTAACGTTTTACAAACATTGTCTTAAAGCTTAGATTCCGCAAACTCTAGCCATTTTGGAAACCCGAGGGTTTCATTAACGCATTATGAGGTGTGTTCAAGTTATAAGGTCTCCGTGTTTATTCTTCGCAAATTACATAAACTAATGAATTACATTAAGCCTAATTCATTTTTAATACAGTCTCCAAAGGCTGTGTAAACTTTTTACAACTTTTACTTTCAAAGTTTGCTGCAGAAAATCGCTATAATGCATTGTCGAGTCCAGTGCTCGTCAAATAAAAAGTTGAAAGAAAATTATATCATAGGCTAATCCCGTTTCATTTTCAGTTAACTTCCAGGAATGAATGTGTTTTTCATGGAAGAAAATTACTAGTGATCTCAGCATTTCCTCCGAATACTAATCTTTTGCGGCGGCATTTCGTAATTGGATGAATAGACTTGAAAAATAAGCTGCAGCTCCTAGGAGAGTTGTATGATTAGAAATGAGGTAGATTCCTTGTAGGCATCTTGTATATTTTATGAGAGAAAATTATGGAGACCTTAAAATTTGAACATCTCCGACTTTTCCTCGAGATTCATCGTACCAGTCGGTTCATTTTAGAATGAAGGAAACCATTTTAGAGGTTTAATGAAAATCGATATCCATTGAATCTTTTTTCCATAGAATTTTATGGGTGTCATCAGATTATTTCTTGCTTTCCAGTATGCATTTATTTAGTCATTTTCCTAATTTTAACTGACGGTTTTGAGGATAATAGCTTTACAAAGCGTTATTAAGTTTCACTGTTTACTTTTTAAAGCTAAGAGTTTCTATCTACTGACGGATGGTCTAGAAGAGGGAGGCATAAAATCTTAGTTGGGGAAAAACTCTTGGCTAAATGCCAAGGAACAAAGCCAATCGAGCAAACGAATGAGAATTGAGAGGAAAGCTGGAGAGAATGATTGGGACGAAGATGTAAAGGGGAGAAAAAGAATTTTCCTCTTGAAAAAGAACCAGGTCAACGGCTTTCCTACTAGGAGCTTACGAGCGTTCTTTTTCATACGTTTTTTCTTCTTTATTTTTCTTTTTGTGCATCTTCTTGTTGTGACGTCATCTGTTTTGATTCTTTCAGATTCGCCTCGGACGGGTCGCTTCCTCCTGTTTGTTGCGGATAGACGGTGGCAATGGACCTCGGATTGACCTCTTCTGACCCCGGAAGTTTGTCCGCCTTTCCGCGTAAGTCAGCTAAATTCTATTTATTTCCCAAGTATCCTTAAGCTTCGGATCATCGATGATGTTTGCTGCCGGAATTTTGAAAGAGAGTCTGTAGACATATTTATAGAAAGTTCAAAACATATGAGATCCACCCCAAACTGATGATTGATGAGGCGTTGTTGTTTCTTCAAAGAGTCGTTGATATCGTATCTAAAAAAAATATTTGTCCTGAAGTATTTTTTTCCTCTTAAAGTTTACTTTTTTGACTTTTTACTAAACCTTCGTGAGTTCGAAAGCTTTTCCTTCGTAAATATTTTTTTATTGTTTAGACTTTATTTTCTTAATAATGAAGAGTACTATGATGTAAATAATGCTTTAAAGGTTGATGATCGTCTCATATGAATGCTTACTTACGATTCATTTAAATTTTTTTATGCGTTTCATTAAAACTAAGAATCTTCACCTGCCTAGCATTTCTGAATACCCAGAGGTCGGGAATGGTGATAAAAGTTGGGTTCCAAGTTTTTCTGTGGCCATGAATACTTGTTCACCCCATAAATAAAGAACACAAACAAGAAGTAAAATGCGCAAAAGTTTTATGTTATAGTTTACTTTACATAATGTCTTAAATTTTAATTACACGAAAGTTTCCACGCGTAAAATTATTTGATTTAAATTCAAAAAATAATTTCAACATGCTTTGAAAAAGATTAAAGTTATGATGGGATGAAAAAAAATTAGATTTCTAAATTTGCTCATTTCAAATGGTAATGAACAGAAGGGAAGCTGAACCAAAACTAGAAAACTAGCTGCCTTTTTTACATAACTAATTAAAAGTGATGATGAAAATGCATTTCTTACCCACCTAGTGTTTGAAGGTTTAATTATAATTCTCTTGTCGTAAATGTTTACCAGGGGGAAAACTGTTTAGATAATTAAGCTTGAGTTTATTATTTTCGTGAAAACTATAATAACGATGCTTCTTTTTTCTTTTGGGTGGGGATGGAGTGGGGGGGGGGGGGGGGATAATAAGCCAAAATTTAATGTTTTATTTCACATCGCGAATGATAGCAGAAAGAGAAATTTTGTTTACAAGTTTGCTTTTAGGTTTTCAGAAGTTGTTGAAGGACTGTTTTTGAAAAATTAATTTTCTTCTTTTGCAATGCTGGTATTTTTGAATTTCGAAGAAAGGCTCAGCTGGTCATTGGAGGAAAGGACGGAAAGGGCTATTGAGTTCGGCTTTCATATGCCCTTTGAAGTGCATCATGCGGATTAGAAGCGCAATTCATAAATCATTAGAACTCCTTTGTAACTGCTGCTGGTTATCAATTGCATCTTGTTCATCTTATCAAAAGCAATCGGGAGACGAATGTGGCCAAAAGAACTTTTTTTCCTGTCCGAAAATATTATGAAAAGAACTTGAATTCACTACTTTATATGAAAGAGAATATAAAATTTTACATCTCTATTGCAATAAAGATAAAATGGGAAAGGAGGAAGAAAAGTCTGGAGCACCGTTATTTATTGCAAAGTTTGGTTCTTCGATTCCTACGCTTAAGTAAGGAAAGTTTTAAAATCCTTTTCTTTTTTTTCCGAAGGAGTTTATGAAATGGTTTTCTTCGGTTGGAGCGAACGAAAAGTGACGTTTGCCCTTCACTCTCCTTGCGTAAATCTCGTTCTCTTTTGCTCAAGGGTGAGCGCGTCTATTGTTGTTTCACCACATGACCTCCACAAGGGTCAAACGGGACGCGCCTCCCAAAAGTCCGTCAGTTCCGGTCGGAGAGAGTTCTTCCCGCCGTCCGCCCGCTCGGTCGCTTCTTTCATTAGCAGACGTTATTTATGGAGAGAGGTTCACGAGAAGGACCTCGATCGCCGACTTTCGTTGGTGACGTCATTTGCCCCAGATTGCGACGATTGTTTTTGATTCAGAAATTCAAACAGGAGCCTTGTTGAAAGCAACCCAGTATACGTGACTGTCATGTACATTAGTTATAGACCTTGTCGTTGTTCTCCTACTTTTTTCCCCCTCCTCCATTCGTTACAGATTCGGCGATCAATTCAAAACAAAAGCATTAAGGAGCTAAAAATATCTGTCGCTCTATTTTTAGAACACGGAAGGACATTTTGTTGAAGGCCAGCGTCCCAAAATGATGCCAAGCCAAGTGAGACTGAAAGAAGTTTTAAAACCTTCTAGAAAAGTCTTGCCAAAATGGATTTAGTCGCCCACGACTACAGATCAGTGTATGTTTTCAATTCATGTTTGGCTCATAATGGAATTAAAAGGAATTTTGTTGAAGCAAAATATATGTATGATTATTTGAACATTTTTCATCAACTAGTACATTTATTTCACAGTGTAGAGTCATTTCTTAAGAATATTTACAGAAATAAATTTACATCATTTGTGAAAAATTTAGATACCTTCTCCTAATCTTTCACAAAATATTAAAAATCTAATACAAACTGTTCTAATGTCCTCTTAACAGTGTATACATTTTATTGAAGACCTGAAAACCCCTCACATATTTTGTTTGGTATAAGTTGTCTTTATTTACTTTACAATTAAGCCTTTACTACCTTTATTTTTCATGTTTCAATTAAATGGTTAAAACATAATTTCTGATAACGCTTTACATTTTAAGCGTTGTCATCACTTCAATTTTCAAATGTGCATATTCGTGTCATTAGCACAATATTTTTATTTGTTCAAAGGAAAATATTTGTGAACGCCTTTTTCTGAGGACAACAATTGCTCTTCACAAAAGTCCCTTGCTGCGTGGAACTGTTGACGTTTTCACCTACTGTTTGTTCCCCTCCAGCTTAATCCTGTTTGAAACCAATATTATTGCTTGAAACTTTTCGATTATGCTGACTTGTAAAATTTACTTTATAATCTCTTTGCGTATCGATTTTTTTCTCTAAGACATCGGTTCTATGTCTTTCTTCTTTCTTTATGCAATCAAAAATGGCATAATCAAGCTTAATTGCCTTTTTTAGTGCTTGTTTGTTTGTTTATTGTTGGGTTTTTTTTTTCGTTGTTGTCCTGTTCCGTCTGCAAGTTTTCATATATAAATATTCTGGACGAGGAAAACCTTCTTATTCTGATTTGTGAAAGTCTTCTTCATCGTAGGACGCTTTATGTATGTCTATGTTCAATATAGATAAGGTTGAATTTGTAACAATGCATAGAAATCCTGTTATTCAGGCTTTTCTTAGAAAGGAAAATTCTTAGTACTTAACAATTTCTTAAAAATCTTTAAAAATGATCAGTAACTACGGCCTGCTTTATACATATTTTTCATGTAATAGTTGATTTGTGTGCATTGATAAACCATCAAAATCTCACTTAAGGAATGAATACTGATATTGCCGTTCTCATTTGAAAAATGCATTTTGGATCTAGCTCGGTTCGAATCTTTGATTAATCTGAAACGTAATAATTTAGCGACTTTCTTTGTCTGACTAGAGCATTTAGCCGATATCCCTGGCGTTGCTCGGACTCTTTTTTGAGGAAATTTTGTAATATCTGAATGTGAATATACAGTAAAAATGAGCACATTAAAAACCTTATAATTAATACAGTAAAAATTCATGGCCAATTATGGCCCACTTCGCAATTCTACACGGCCTTGCTCTATCGGAATGCTGTGTATAGCTGAGTGAGTTTTACGTAGTGCCGTTTGATAGTGAATGCTGTGTATTGAGAGCCAACCAAGAAGTGAAGTGTCTTATATTATTAAGAGAAGAAAAAGCGCAAACCGAAATGCGTAATTTTTTTTTTAGGTTTAGCCGTGGAGAGAAAAATCTGCTATGAAAATTTTCCGAAGTTTGCCATTAACATGGCAGAACTTAGAAAAATTCGCCGTCTTGTTTTCACTAACATTCTTCTGGTGAATCCAACTAACGATCATTGGACCAGAGCCATACAACATATGAATTCATAAGCGCATACATTTAGATGTTAATGATCCAAGTTTATTCTTCATCCAAAGTATCACTAACCAGAATTACTCAATCATACATTACAATTGCAAACTCTAAATTATCGCATTAAAATTTATACGACTTTGCATATTAATTAATTTTCCACTAAGTCTGCTTTCCTATGCCCAGTGAAGAATATCACTATTTCCAATAAATTAAATTAGCCTTAATTAATTTCTCTGTTTCCATGAGTGCTCAGATAACTTTGACGCGAGAAAATTTATTAAAAAATTCACATGCCGTTGCGGTTACCTCGATTTATCCTTAATTTATTCTGAAATTAAATTTCCAAATAAATAAATACGAAAATTAAATTGCCTTTTTAAAATCGTGCCTTTTGTTCTCGCCACATTTTAAACTTTAATGTTTGATAAAGAAAACTCTTTTCCGCTCTGCGAAATCTACTTTATAATGGGAAATTTCTTGGCCGCAAATAAAATTATTCATTCTTATCATTGGTTGCCAGATTTTTACGAGAGAATTCCCATCAAACCGGGAAGAAGAAATTAAAGCGCCTGACGATATTTATGGGAAGAACTCTAAAGAGTTTTAAAACAAAACTTACATATTTTATTGCAACAAGACTTACAGTAAAACGTTATTGTTATGCTCGAAAATATAAAAAAAAATGAAATGAAATATTTTCTATTTAATTAGGTATTTCTTATCTTCTTTGAATAAGGAATAAAAGATTTTTATTGGAGGAAATTAGAAGGTGAAATAGGCGGGAATAAATATCGCAACTAACCAATTATACAAAAATTTATTGTAAGGCTTCTATAACTTTTGCAAAAATCTTTTAAGGTCATTGTAGCATAAAAGATGTCTTGCACACATGGACAAGTTTTCAGCTTATTTGATCCTTTACTGAAAAATTATGTCCGCGCCTTTATTCTGTACGAGCAAATAGCAGTTTCTAAAAATATAGTCCTGATGAATTAAAAATTTTTAAAAACCCTGCGTAAGTGGAGAATATAAAAAAAATTAAGCGTTGAAAAGCATTCGTGTATATGACGATAGCTTGGTCTTGCAAATGCGATTTTCCCTCTCCTAAGTGAACAAACAGACGAAGCGTTAAAAATTGGTTGCCGCTGACGCTTCCTAACATAAATAACGTTGGGTGTCACTGTTCAGGTAGTAGGAAAGTAATTTATGACGAAATTAAGCAGCCGGAACAAGCGACTTCTTTTTCTAGAAGTGCTCGTTGTCTTTACGTTAAATTTGGGAGAAAATTGGAAAGCTAGCGAGGGAAAATGTTGGACTTTGTCTTTTTTTCCCCTCTTTTGATTGGGTCGTTTGCAACGACGCTTCCCTACGTTAATCGTGGACAAAGCTTGGAACCGTGAACGCTGACAGCCGAATGGACCGGCGAGCGAGTTGTGCTCCTGAACAACGATCAAGGCATCATGGAAACCAAAACCATCGATTGAGATGGTATTCAAATATCCCGGCGCGTAACATTATCCCACTTTTGTCTCTACCACGCTTACGATCGGATGTCGCCGATAATAGCCCATCATTAGGCGGAAGAAGAAAGATGGATCCTTCTCCAGTGGCTCCAAAGCGAAAGCAAGAAGAATGAGGGAGCCCGGCATACAAGAGACAATTATCTCCCTCTTACCCCTTAACTCTCACAAACTACCCCTCTTTTCCTTCTTCCATCCTACCCGTTCTCGTTTTGAATAATTGAAGAATAATTATTTGTAAAGAATAAATTCAAGCAGTTCCAGTTTTAAAAAATGAATAAAGGAAGAGGGGAAAGGGAAAATAACAGTTGCGTTATTTTACATCTACCGTATTGGCCCGATTGTAAACCGCCCCCGAATATAAGCTGCATCCCCATTTTTGTGTAAGCAAATTTGAAAAAAAAAGTTTATTTTAAAGTGCGACTTATAATCGGGCCAATACGGTAATTTAATTTCGTCGATATTTACTAAATGGCAGTCCGATGAATATGGGTATGGAGAAGGCTAGGTGAACGTCATATCTAACTTCACCGTGCCACATAAATTTTAGTGGAAGCATAATGGTTGAAGGTCGTTTCTCATGGTTCGGCCTCGGCCCCCTAGTTTCCGTATGAGCACGGAAGCTCATCTACTTGATTTAGGCAATTCCATGGTGCTCATATAAGTCAAGTTTGATGAGGATCTATTCTTGTTCATCATGATTGTGCGCCCGTCCCTAAAGCACAGGATGAATGTTGGCTTAACGTGAAGGACTTGGACTAGCTGCTTAGAGACCGGTTCTCACCCTATAGAACTCCTGTAGGATGAATTGGAATATTGGTTGCGATCTTGACCACACCACTCCGTATTGATCCAAAACGGATGACTGTTCTTTTGGAAAAATCGCGTGCATTTGCACCCCCTGGCTTATGAGATAATTGAGGAAATGGAAAATTCGCAGGTAGACAAATTACATTTAATGATGATATGGAAAAAACAATATTTTTACGTTTAAATGAAAGACAAAGTACGAATAAAGTGTATATTGATATTTGAATAATAAATTTTTGGTCCATTTATCTTTTGGGAACAACCTCTACCAATATTTCTGTCGGCGTCATTGTTTTCAACGGCAACATTGCAAAAATTGATGAATAGTCTTATTGAGAGAGTGACAGCTGTATTGCAGCCAGTGGTAGATCCATGCCACATTAATTTCACATTTCTTTGCAGGAGTAAACCTCTCCGGATATTATTTGTCATGTACATGTAGTAATCTATCAGTATGTTGCGTTTTAAAGATAGCAAAGCCAATTTTTACATTTAAAATGTTTTAGTGCTCTTACGAAATTGCATAATCTTAAGCAGCTATGGAGAAATCATCATTTTATATGTAGATTTACGAATTGAAATCAACTTTGACAAGCTTACGTATAAATAGAGTCGAAGCAGAGTTAAAACCCTGAACAACAGCTCACGTCTCGGAGATTGTTCAACTTTGTTTTACTCCGTTTCCACCTTGTTATCCAGGATAATTTTGTCTTTTTATCTTTTATCCACATCAGTATATAAACTGATAAACCACAACATTATGACCGTTGTGTGCCGTGAACTTCGCTTTAGTTCGTCGAGATATGACTCTAAAGTGGCGCCGTAGCATAAAGATGTCCTATGATACCCTAATTCAACAGCTCCCATAAGCTGTGAATTGGGCCTCCCCATTGAGCCTCTTTTTTTCTTAAACAAATCCCACAGTTGCTACATTTTATTGAGATTAGGGAATGTAGTGGCCGGCGCAATATCCTTATGTCGTTATGGGGTTAATCCAGTGCCGGGTTACGTATAACTAAACAAGCTATATAGAGCAAAAACGTAAATTTTTGTCAAAGGCCCAGATAAAGGCCTCCATTACCTTCAATAGCTTATGACCCTATCAAATCTAAATCCGGCACTGGGTCATTCCAATAATTTTGAAACAATCACTATAGTGTGTTAGGGCGCATTAGCTTGCTGAAAAAGAAGACATCGTCGTCAAGGAAGATACCTAAAGTGATTTTCAGATAGTCCTCGTAGATGGCCGCAGTTCACATAACGACATTCTGTTAATTCCCTTCCGGCTCGCTTTCTTCTCATAGTATATCTTGGTGGTATCTCTTTGCTGGGTAAACGCTAATTATTTATGCGTTTTTTCAGTGAAAATTGAAAAGGTACGAAAGAGTTTGCAGGTGAAATATTAAAATTGAAAAGAAGACAATGATTTATTATGCAGCATATCTCGTATTAAGGTATTTGATTTTACAAACGGATGCGAACGTATTGTAGTGGAATTGTTCACAAAGCAGAACGCGCAGATTTCAAAATAGAAATGTACCCTTTAATAAAAACGAGAAGTTCTTTTTTTATAAACATAAAAATTAACAGACTAAAGGGAAAAGGTCTGGCATTGTTAAAATAAAATCGGATGAAGAAAACGTAAAAGAGTTGTTTAAAACGAGTTTTAAATAGTCGAACCGTGAGTCTTTATTTCTTGGTAGAGAAGTGTATAAGACGAAGGAAATCTTTTGTCTTTTTTCCTCAAGAGTGAGTGAGAGAGCGAGAGAGGTGTTTGTTTTCGTTGTTCTCGGAGGGGTTATCTTTCGCCGTTGATTCGGTTTTCATTAATTAGGCGGAAAGGTTTTACAGAGTAAAGCCCGCGAACAAGAGGAGGGGGCGCAATTAACGCATCTTCTTTGTCCCTTTCAACCTGTTTTTAGTAAAGAACAACAAACTCTGGGCAATTCCGAGTTCTCCCAAATGCGACTCGGGCTCAGGTACATATGCTTGGCCGGCTAAATTAATCCGTATGGGTTTATTTACATGGTTAATATCTATTTTTAAGCGAGGGAAAACAATTGCATTTAAGCAAAGAACAATAGCGAAAGTTATTTATCTTACTGCGTAATCTAAATAAAGCAGTGTGTTACAACATTTGAATCTGAATCCTATTAGCTTAAGGCTTCGTTAAACAAAATAATAGCAAACAGTTTTAATTTACAATGTTTATTTTATTTACTGCGTTCAGTTCTTGGGAATTTATTCCCAGGATAATAGCCTGAAGTTCTTTATCGTGCTCTTCGAACCCATCACGGTCAAATCTGGCTGTATGGCATGTTGCATAGACTTGCTAACAAGTACCATCACCACCAGAGTACACTGCGAACATGTTTGGGTGTTCGGCAATGATTGAGACCGTGAAAGCATTTACCATCTCCATTAATCCTACCTTCTGACAACACGTGTATCGTTCGTTCTCTACGGCTTGACGCCGAATATGGCACTCGTTGCCGTAAAAATCGTGATACATTGGAGGAGGCATCTCTTTGTCAAGCTCCAGTCCCGGTATTTCGTGCAAACTCAAGGTTTTTTTGCGATGAACGTGCGTGAACTTGGATGCTGCATTAAGCCACTGCTTCGGCATTTATTGCGAAAGAATATTTTTCGGCATTCACTCTAGTTTTGGTGACCTTTCTGTTCACCTTGTCGTTCATTTCGATGGTCAAAAATAGTGCGCACATATGTATGACGTTTACCTCTGGCATCAATGGCTCCTGGTGCTGCACAATTGAAATGTCGGTCGTCATACTTGTTCCATAAGCCCGGTTCAGATGCACTTTCACTTTTGCACCATGAGAGCATTTAATAGTTTCCGATGACAGATGATCGCTGCCATTTCCAAGTCTGTTAAAACGCGTCTCTTACCCATACAATTCACTGTAAATGTATGAAGTTAATGAATTGTATTTATACATCTGAGGAAAGAGCATTTTCGAATGAATCATAGTTTGAAGATTATTCACCTGAACTCAAACACAAAGAAAGGGTTATATGCATGTCAACTCCATTTCGCAGATGCTCAAAACGAAAACCTTCAACTAATTCTTTTATGCCCGCTTTATGAGTATAAGTATAGCTAAATTGGTTATTCTATGGATATAAGAGCTTTAAAATTCTTCGAAAATAATGGCTTCTTGGCCATCTTAGTGTGAGCAATCGAGCACCTAACAAGCTATGTACAGGGTGTTGCAGATAAGTACAGGGCAGTATAACGGGAAGCCTACCCGCTCGATTGCAGGGGCCGGCTTGGTCGATTGGCAGAATGGAGGGAGATGAAGGTGGCCTGTAGCAACCAGCAGTTTCCACAGTCGGGGAGGGGGGGAGGTGAACGTCAAAACTGCCATGTTTTTGATAAAATTATCCAATTATCATTTGATGTCGAGCCAGCCCCTGCAATCGAGCGGGTAGGCTTCCTGTTATACTGCCTTGTAGTTATCTACAAAGCTTTACTTTTTTTTCCAACCTAATCACCGTCATTGGGAATCCGAATTAAACACTTGATCATATAATCTAGCAAAAATACCTTCATTTTTCATTGTTACTTTCAGAATATTACATTCTTCTATCTAATATGACAGAATAAAAAAATGAGATCCTTAAATTTCTTAATCTTATCACCCAGCTTTTTGCTTTAAGGGGTTAAAGGTTGCAAGGGAAAACTTACTTAATACCTTTTAAGGAAGCCTGAGAGACACTCTTTAGCAAAAATAAAATTGATGAAAAATGAAAATGAAAGATGCTATTAAGGAAGCTTAAGAAAGTATTCGAGTTAATTAAAAGAGAAATGCAAACAAGAGGAGGACGCAGGAGCTCATATTTCTTAATGCCAGAAGAGGGTTTCACTTGTCTTAAAGAATAATTATTTTGGAGGGCTAGGATAGTTTCACGGTTATTGGATAGAACGTGCTTTTAATTGAGAAAGGGAGAGAGATTTTAAACTTTAAAATGTGTACTGGTTTTCTTAACCTTTAAAATTAATTATTTGCCTTTCTTTAATTAGACTTGATAAATTGCAATTTAACCCAGTTTTCTGCTCGAGTTACTCTAACACCTTTGTGCTGTCCTCAAAAGGCAACATCTCGCTACTAGCTACAACCTTCGTTCTCAAGAGAATAAACCTCTGGCATTTCGATCAAACTACAAAGTTATATATATTCATTGTTAATTCAGAATTCATGAAGTAAATGAAAGAGTTCTAAAAGAAGGTTTGCTTTAATTTTTTTAAATAAAATTTTAACACAAACTTTTAAAAGAAACAAAAGTAAACTTTTTAATACAAGTTTTGCTTAGTATATTGAATAATTGACAGACACTTGCATGTTTTAGAACAGTTTGTATAAATTGATTCTTTTCCGCTTTGACGTTTAGTCGTAATATTAATAGCCTATACAGAATATACGAGGAACAGCTGTTTGCTTAGAAGGCTCAACTTATAAGCCTAATAAAGAACCTTCAGAAGTAATTTTTTTATGTTTTTTTTGTCATTTAAATCCGCGTTTATTTGGTTTTCTTTAATAATTTTTCTTGAAAGCCTTTGCAGCAGTTTATTTAAATGAAAAAATGGGCTTATTTCAACAGAAAGCGGTCAATCGCTCTCGATTCGGAAACTCTTGTTTGGATGGTTGCCAAAGTAGAGAAGCCGACTCTCGGTAATTACGGTCGCACATCGCCGTTGGCCTCCTCCGTTCCCATAGACTTTCCTCCCCAACCCCACTGATCACTTCCATATTGAGCAACGAGAAGGACTTAATGAGTAGTGGAGGCACTAAATTAAAACCGAGGTTTTCTTGTTCCCTCGAAAGCGATTTCGGTGGTAATGGTTTGGGTATTTAGCGAAGAGAAAAGATGGGAATACTGTTAATTATTAAGTGGACTCAATGGCTTGTCTCTTTCTTACTCAACAGGAATGTGCCCTTCTTAAACAGCAGATTAAAATTGTCGAAACAGCTTTCCGCTTTTAATGAAATGATTACATAATCAAAAAGGAGTTATCTTTCTAAAAGGTTACAGCCCAGAGCGAGCCAAGCCTTCCTTGCTTATTGCAGAGCAATGACTACCAATTAAGATCTTAGAATTATGAAGGGATGGAGGAAACGCTGCGTACATTAATTTGTAAGATTACCCTTCCCTCCCCAACATTTTTGACGTTTTGACACTTCTATTTCGAATTTTCTCCAGAGTCATTCGTCATGATTAAGCTGGGCTTGGAGATGCATAGAAAGCCTCTTCCATTTTTATTGCTTTTTTATTTTGTAGTCTGATTGATGAGGGTGTGACCCATATCAAAGAAAAATAATCGATTCCATTTTAAAGCCAGCCCTGATGTTCCGATTCAGACATAAATAAGAAAAGAAAAAATATGTTCCTGTTAGATAATTACGTTTACGTGACATGTGCATTTTCTTTTCAGAAATTGGAGTGCTCGTCATTCAGCTGTGTAGAAATTAGCAGATACGTTATTTAATTAGCAGATGCTTCACATTGTTAGGGTAATATCTTTACATTTAAGAAGATATACGAGGGTGGATTGACTGCCCCGAATACTGTTTATCGGTAAAGCTAACTCTTCCTTCCCGAAAAATTTTACACCATTTGCACCCATTGGAATAGTCGGCACCGGAAACATCTACCATTTCCCCACGAATTTTAGCGGGTTTCTTATTTATGCGAAAAGAATCTTATAACAGCTCGCTGTTTTTCCACTGTAGACGATCGGCCTCGGTGGCTCAGTGGTCGCATGATAGCCTCTGACGCCCGAGTACGCGGGTTCGATCCCGGCCGAGGACGACGAGGATTTTTCAGGGGGAAATTCTAAGATCACGCACTTCCTTCGGAAGGGAAGTAAAGCCGTTGGTCCCGTGTAGTCGTTTGCCGGCTGCACGTTAAAGAACCCTTGCGAGGCAAAATTTGCGGCCCCTATATCACCGTCCTGGCAGTTGAAAAGGACGTTAATAACAAAAAAATCAAACCAAACCAAACCACTGTAGACGATGTGATGGCGGCGGCCACTTTTAAAACAACTAGTAACATGTAGTGCCCGTGCGCAAGACCAATTCTTGTTATGCAATGTCGGTGCATGTACTCAGCCTTCTTTTTGGCTATGTTAGTTTTGCACAGCGACTATATTTCTTCCGTTAAAAAAATAAATGGTGTTATTTTTTGATATCCCCTCTTATTTTATTTTTTAACATATTCACTTCGAAGCTCAGCACGCTTGGTCCAACGATCCTCCAGCTTCTCGATTCGCTCCCGGAAGTTTCTTCAAGGTCCCCATTTAAGCCTCTATCACCTCTTCACTTGACCAAAATTTCTTTCCATCCTCGAATACTGTAAGTTCTGGGAACAACTGAAAGTTCGAGGGAGAGAAATCAGACAAATATGGTGGAAATGGAAGATTTCAGATTTCAATTCTGTGAAATTTTGCTGAACCAGTGCACTTGAATGAGCGGGTGTATTGTCTTGATAAAACGATACGTTTTCTTGACCATCCCCGGGTGTTTCTTGCTGAATTGTATCTTTCGTCTTGACCAAAAATTTTATGTAGTGTTTACAGTAGCAGTTTTTTTTCAAGATAATAAATTAGCAAAATTACTTTGGTATCACAAAAAAATAATGACATCGCCTTTCAACCGATTAAGGTCTTTTTCTCTTTGTCTTCATTGGAACCAACTCACCGTGTTTTTATGGTCTTTTTATTGTGTAGCGGTAAACTCGTTTTTTATTTAGGGTCATGAATCGTCTCTTAAAATGCATTGGATTCCTCTGAAAAACTTTCAAACCGTCGGCTGAGTTCCTCTTAAAAACTTCCAAACATCTGGCTCGAATACGTTTTTATTGAGCAAAAGTGGCTCCCATCTCGCAAAGTTTTTTTAAAGCCAAATTATTACATAAAATATAAAATACTTTTCCATAAGAGATGCCAACGTCTTTCTCAAATTCACACATTTTTATTCCGCGATCTGCCAAATTTATGCTACGGATTTTATTTATAATTTTTTGTGTTCTGAGTTCCGAAGTCCAATTCACGGTGAAAAATGAAGGTGATGATCCCCAGTAAAATTGTTTATCCTAAATTTGATATCCGTTGCGGTTTTTCCCTCTAATATTAAAAAATTGATGACCACTGGAATTTCGTTTTTATCCATAATTGAAAGCACAGTATGCCTGTCAAAGCCATACTTTTGGAAGGACCAGTTTGACATTTGCCGTTGATTTATATGAAAGGGTTGCCATGACAAGGATAAAAAAATATTTGGAAAAGAGTTGCTATCTTACAGCGGTTCCGGAAATTTTTCAACCCACTTACGTAAAAAATATCAACAAAGTTTGAAAACATGGTATGGAAAGAAACGAGGAAAATTACTTCGCTAAAGGATTGAGAAATCTTCAAATCATTTCCGAGAAAAACAGCTTCCCGGTATTATCTGCGAGCAGTAATTTTTATAATTGGAAAACGCAATGTAAAGTTTAATACATGTCATGATTTGAAAATATACATTGATGTGCCAGAAAAAGTGGTAGAGACGAGTCCATGCAAAATACAGAGCACCACCGCATATAAAATGAAAGATATCTGTGGAAGCTTCTAGGGCTGTTTCCGCCGTCAGAATTGCAGGAGCTTGTATCAAAACCAATCCCAAGGACTGGTTGCTTCTGCTTCGGTAACAAATCAGAAACTGATGGACAAATCTAGCAAACCTTTATGAATATCGGTTGCGTATTTTCTTTTTGAAGTTTCAATTTTCATGTAAGACCTCTGATCGCTACGTGAAATCTGACCCGAGTCATTTTCTTCGTTCATTTTACAGCACAATTGTATAGAACAGAGAGCGTTGGCTCCATTCTATCCAGCAAACGTTCTTACAAATTTTTAGATTAAGTCTGACTCACAAGTTATACAATAATGAGAGCGTTGGCTCCATTCTAACCTTCTAACCAGCACGCGTGCGCGGTGTGCAAAAGTTTTGAAGTGGCCCTCGTATTATTAACGACTAATAACACTGGCCAACAAAATTTAAGATTTTTCTTGTGACAAAATGAAAGTGGGTGATTTTTGGTAGTAATGTTTCTGCTGATTACGAATATAATTTTTAAATTTCTCTAGCACGCACAGCTTCCTTGTTTTACAATGAAACATTTTTAAATCATTCAGTGTTTGGGGCCTGGTAAATTTCCTTGCGGCCCCAAAATATGGATACTTTAACAATGTTGCCGCTTCTCTTCACTCCCATTACTTTAACATAGAAGTCTCGATGTGCATAACTTGGAAACTCGACATGATAGAAAAAATCTAAAAGCAGATTCGGATTCTACCTAAAATTACCACTAAGAACACTTTGTGTGGTCTTAGTCACAAAATGTGTGTTGACTAGTGTAATCAACACTATATTAAACTATGCATTTTATAAACTAATGCAGTACTTCGTTTATGAATAGGGGCATATGCGAGCAAATGGGAAAGTTCCCTTATGCATCAGGGGAGAATTGTAGGATTGCTTGAGCATAATGAATCACGAATGTCCCGATTTAGATTCATCGAGTCTTCGTGTCCCGTTGTCATAAATTATTTCCCCAGATTTATACAAAGAAAAAATTCAGCATCTTTGAGTTGGGAGCTCAGCCCTTCATTAATCTTTGACACGATAATGGCGTTAATGGTAGTGCCGTCCCTACAGAAAGATGAGTGTATTGCCATTATGCTGACAACGGACAGATTTGTTTTCCGATGGAACCGAAGCATATGAGCTTGATTTTTGCCATTTTCTGAATCTTTTATGACATTTTTCCCATCTTTTTTGAAGGAAGGCGTAACCAAGGAATACTTTGCCAAGCATAATACCCACTGTCCTCTGTCGGATTTGAGGCAACCGCCTTATTTCGAGCTCACTGAGGACGCTGTACTTAGGGAAAATTGGTTCACGAGGATGTAAATCATAAACGAAATGAAGAACGAAATCTGTTCATTATTGCCATTCCATTTAATTTCTCTTAATGTGTAGGGTCTTTGTGGAGAATTTTTGTAGGGTTAAGTGAACCATCTACGGTATTCTTCACAGAGGCACTTTGCGGAACGGTCTTCGAAATTTTCAATTTGCAACTGTAATTTTCACTCAGATCTATAATAATTATAATCTCTGATTTACTAAACAAATAGGAAAAGAAATTATCTACATGTTCATTTATTAATTCTTGCATGATTTTCAGATGAATAATTTAATTTTCGGTAGATTGAGATCATTATTGCCAAAGGTTGAATTCATCTAAATTTCTTTCATCTCTTATTTCGCTTAATTTTCTTATTTTGAAATGAACCTTTATTGGATATTTCTTTCAATTTGTCCATTATATTTGTCCATTCTGTGTAATTTTCTTCATTTAAATAGTATTAAGAAATTGTCATTGTTATCTACGCAAGAATTCACATTCCGGTTTGAAGTTTGGTTACTATCAATAAATTTTCTTTATTTATCTCTCTTTCCTTTAGTGTGCGTCTATGTCCGTCCGTCTGCTTTAACTTTTAGTCAAGAAAAAAGATTATAAAATGAAAAAAATATGTTTTCAAGTGTTCACTCTGGCGAACCTAGAGATTTAAAAATTCTTTGGCTTTTATTGGATTGTCTGATATTAAGCTATTATAAATATGAATATCTGACAAATTTTAAACGTAAACAAAATTTTCATTATTTGTTGACCCTTTACAAAAGGTCTGAATAAATATTAAATCATGGAACATGGAATTTCCGTTTTTTTTTATTTTGTAAATGAGGGATACTGGTTTTGAAAATCTATTGGTAGTGATTACATCATGCAGTATCTGATGAAAAAAAAAATTCTTAAGAATTATGTTAGACAGAGAATAAACTGCTATTGAATACACCGTAAGCTTACTCATAATGATTGGTCCAACCTTTAATTTTGATCACAGCCATAAATCATGTAGGCATAGATTCTACAAGATGCTCTATCGGGTTGAGATCAATATACTGAGCTAACCAATGAAGCAAGTAGAAGTCAGATTCGTGATCTCTGAACAAACTTAAGACCAATCGAGCATGGTGACAGGGTGCATTGTCTTGTTGAATGTGGCCATCTGCATCGGGAAGACTATAGTCATAAATAGATACAAACAGTCTGCAACAATAATATAAAGTCTATTGTTTTATTTTTTGCTGAAGTTAATAGTTGAAGGGTAAATATAATTTTATTAATATTTAAGTATATTATGATTGTGAACGAAATTAAGGATTATTTCGATAAAATAATTTACGTATTTTATACTTTTGTTATGTTGAGATCGTTTTTGGCATTACGAGATGTTTCCAGCGATTTAGAAAATTCCTCAGGCTATTATTCTATCTTCCCCCGCCTTTAGAGTTCACTTGACAAGACGGTTTTTTAGATTCGTGTTGTTTGCGCCATATTCTCGTCCTGTGAACAGCATGTTAGAGAAGAAATCGAGACTGATTGGATCAAATTTTACCACTCCTCAAGTATCCAATTTCGACACTATAGATGGTCATCTCTTCGTATAACCAATCAGAGACAAGAATCGTCGTGTTGTGCTTTCGGATATCATGTGCATGTATTATCTGTAGCTGTATTTTGTGGTCTGGAATCTACAATGATATTGCCAGAGACAACGTTTGCGAGATGCCTGTTACCTCTTTCATCCTCAAGCGTTTTCCGGTCTAATCGCTTGAAGTTTAGTTGCAGAACTTCCATTCTCTGAATACCCGAGCTACTCGTAGAAAAATTAAACAGCTTCAGAAGCACTATATCAAGGATATAAATTTCGGTAGTCAAGCCAACATCATCAGCATGTAAGCAAAGACAAAAATTGCAATCTTCCTATATACTAATGAAAACCAAGAACCTCTTTTCCACAACGATTTATTTAGGCGAATACATATTTCGGTCTCTTTGAGATCGAAATACGTATACACCTAAATAAACCGTTGTGGACAAGAGGTTCTTGGTTTTCATTATGTCATTATCCACAGTAAACTCACTCTTTTCATCCTACATACTGTAGAACACAAAGCAAAAGAGGGGATACAATATCTAATCAGGAAACAATTACTTTCGCCAGTTTCATTCAGTTGAAAATATTCATTGAGTTTAGATCTTTGGTTAATAGCGAAGATGTTAGACGTTTCGAATTACTTGAACCGGCCCTTCTTGCCCCTACACTGTTGCGAACTCGTTCAAATTCTGTGTCTTACCTAAGTTTACGCTAACTATAATGCCAAACAGTTCTGACATGCTTTTTATGTACAGTACTATACGTTTACTGCATCCTCACCGTGAGATGTATAAGGATGCGTTCAGATTATTATAGGATGAATAGTGTCTATCATAAAGTGGTCACTCTGTATATATGAACAAAATTACCAAATCGAACTAATTAGCTAATTGAATCGAAATAAACAATTCTAAAAATTTTGTGGACTTTAAAGGTCGAGATCTGATATGATATCATCGTATTGACCGAAATTTTTAATTTTCACTAATAATCAGATAATAAATTTATGAAATTGATCGTATATGTGACGTTTATGATTATAAAGTCAATACGACTGTCGATATATTTGTAATCATTAGTTTCAATATGAACTCTTCTTTTAATTCCGACCATCTAGCTGGCCAGACGTGGAAAATGAAAGATTCCACTTAAAAATCTTTAAAAGGATAAAAAAATTATGTAAACTATGGTCTTAAAAGCCACACCTTTTTTCTAATTCCATTAACCGGGGTGACTTCATCGTCAATATTGGAAAAACTGGTCCACCCTTTATTTTAACAAGAACTAACTAATTAGTTTGCTTTGAGCTCGTGAGATAAATTTACGAACCTCTTGGATGATGATTAATGATGCCGAGACGGATTGGAAAGGGTTGACTGACGTCGATCTAACTTTTAACCCCCGAGATGAGTAAATTCCCAACCACTGATTAATTTTCTTTTTCGTCTCCATTAATTAAAGGCTGGAAAATAGTGATGGAAAACGGTAGGTTAAACTGGTTACGAGTCTCCATCGATCGATTTACTTCATCATTAAATTCACATTGTAAGAGAGTTAGGGCAACTATTTTTTTCCTTAGAGGTATCACAAAATGTCATATGTCTCAAAGAAGCCGTGCATTTCGTAGTATGTTTCCATAACACCAGATGGATCTGTGATTTCTATTGTTTATTAAATCCATTCTTAGTCAAACGCTGTGCAGTATGGATGTAAACCGCCGGCTACTGCGGCGCCGGGGATAGGAAGAATTGAAGAACCCGCCATACTCTCCGGACTTTTCTCCATGTGCTTTTGACCTCATACGGAAAATAAAGGAATCAATACATGGTAGACGGTTTGGGACACGAATGGACATTGCGACACATGCTGATGGAAATGGTATTCGGCGCCTTCCATATCTTTGGCAGCGTGTTGTAAACGTTTCAGGGGACTACTTTGAGGCCATTTAGAGCGGTTATGTGTGCTCTACTGATTCTAGAACATGAAATCTGTAATTTTATTCAACTATCTTAATAAACATGAGGAGCAAAATGTTGGCTTGTTGTTAAATTTCCGTACATTTCGTCCATTCCTTGTCCTTTCATTTGTATATTTCACATTTCCCACCCATACTCGAATTATCTCAAAAAAAAAATATTGCCATGACTTATCATGAAGAAATTACTATAATGAAGCCCAATTTACATTAAGAATTTCCTTTGTTGGTTTTTAAAAGAATCAATAAAGCGGACCCCCAAAAATCAATCTGAAAGATAATGAAATGTTGGTTTGGAATACCGACATAATTGCAATTTAGGATATTAGAAATTTCTTCTAATGATGAATCTATATACAAGATGTTTCAAAAATGACCGGTATATTTGAAAAATCAATAAAAACTAAACGGGCAGCGATAGAAATACACCGTTTGTTGCAATATGCTTGGGACAACAGTAAATTTTCAAGCACACAAACTTTCGAAATTAGTAATTACAATTTTCAACAACAGATGGCGCTGCAGGCGATTTGAAAGATATAGAAGAAAACGCAGTCTGTGATTTCGCCATTCTGTAAGGCTAAGGTCCCACTTGCGTAAAAAATTAGGCAGAGGGCAGAAAACTGAATTTCAAAAATTTACGCTTTCAGTAAAAATTATTTTCCGCCTCGGTACATCTGTTCTCACTTGCGTAAAGCAAAAGCAGAACAAAGATTTTGAAAAAAAAGATCTCCACATAGTGATAAGTTAATACAACCTTCACTTCACTTCCAAAGGACAAGCATAGGAACACAATAACAATTAACATAATCTTTTTATTTATTTGAAATTTAAGATAAAATTAATTATATATTATTGTATAAAATTACTGATACATTAAATATATGTTTATAATATAATGTATAAATACGAGGGTTGGGGCATAAGTCATGGCAACTATGTTTTTTCTTGTAGATATGTGAACGGATCACAAACGTATATGTGTCGTGTGGAAGTTCTGCAGGCATAATGTGAATGCAGAGCAACAGATGGGTCTGTGATAGCTGGTAGTAGCGCAGCGAGGGCTGTGAAATCAGTCAGTTGGTGAGTATCGTGCGAGATGGAAGTAACCCGTGTTGAGCAGCGCGCTTACATCAAAATAGCCATCTCCGAGGGAGAAATGCGATGGAATGTCACAATGAATTAGTGGAAGCCCTTGGGAATAATGCCCTACCATACCGTACAGTAGCACGGTGGGTAGGAAAGTTTCAGCAAGGACGTGTGTCAACCAGTGATGAGCAACCGTGAAGGCCATATTGCCCTGTATACTACCGTAATAAATTAGTGTGTTACGATATTTCGGTGCTCTTCATTGTCCACACATGTAGTTAACACCTTGTCCTTTCGTCTGTATATGTCACATTTTCCAACCGGACTGGTATCTTCAAGAAAAAAAATTAGTTGCCATGACTTTTGCCCCAACCCTCGTATATATAAATATTCTTTATATAATTTTCATAAATGAAAACCTTTCGTTTAATTCATGAACTGGAAAATTCACTTTTATTTAATGCAATAATTTAAATGATTTGTGCACTTATTAGAAGTAAAATACAATAACCTGTTATTAATTATCTGTGATTCAATTGATTTTACCGTTCATTTTCCAGTAATGTGTTATATTTTTTCCAATGATGCTTTTAAATTTATCATCACAACATTTCACAAACTTTTGTTTTTGGATCAACAATTTATCGGGAGTCATTTTGCCAGGGATTTTTTTCATTTATTAAGCATATTTATGTAGGTCCTGCTCCTGTATCTTTTTTTTTCTTTCCAATATTGACATTTTCAAGCATACAATTCAATTACTTAATGCAGATGACTTTTCTTAATTTCTTAAAAATTGAGAAGAGTTGGATGCTCACTCAAGTCCAAATACGTTATTTTGCGCGCTTGGCTAGTCCATGCTAGTGTTTGATATTAAAAATTTAAGTACTGGTATAATTTAAATTTCGTTAAGATATAGTAGCCTTCTTTCAAATTTTTCGAAGTGGTAGACCAAACAACTCATTTTGAAGATCTCGCTCGAAATCGTCTGCTCCAAAAGTATTCAGTGCAAAACTTGGCATGATTTCGGATTGAACCTAGGACGATTAATATGTATTAATTGTCCTAGATTGAACTTTTTGTTACATTTACATTTGGTCACCCAAAGATTATTAAGTTTATCTTTTGGTAATGTGTTGCATGCTTGGATTTTTCTTAGTATTTATTAAACTATATTATATGTGGCATCAGAACAGCATATGCCAAGCATTTCTCCTGCATTATTTGCTCGTCGGGTCAATCAGTGACGTCAGTTTCTAAGCATCGGCAATCGTTGTTTCCTTCACTTGCTCTTGTTTATGCTCACTTCTCCTGAAGTGCTCTTGCTTCTCCTGTTTCTAGCGTGGTCAACATGGATGATTTTACTCGTATTTCGCCCATATCTTTTTTTCAAGATGGCATCTTTAAATTGAGGATGCTTTTTATCAAATATTTGGGGTATCTATCGATACGCGACGCTGACGGCCGACGTCCATTTTAAATTCGCCGAAAGGCGAAAAGTGCCTTTTATGACGTCACCGAAATACGATCTCCTATTGGCTGAAAGAAAGCGTACGCGTAAAGCTTCCACGGAAAAGTTAAATCAAGCTGAACTCCTTTTTCCGTGGAATTTCTGTAGTAAAAAGAGTAATTTTTTTACGCATTCCGCATTCCGCTGTACGTTTCAGCTTATTTTTACGCAAGTGGGACCTTAGCCTAAGTCTTCTTTCTGCTGAAAAAAATGGTTTATTCCTTAGAGCAGAGGATTTTTCTGTTGTTGGAATTCCACCGCCTAGAACACAGTGTTGTTGCAACAAGACGAAGTTTTCAACAGAAGTTTAATGTAACCAAAGGACCGAAAAGCGATACAATAAAGGATCTGTTTGAAAAGTTTCAACGGACTGGGAACGCTGCGCATGGTGGATATGTGGAAAATATCGTAGTTTAGATTTTTCCAGACTGCAGCGCCATCTGTTGTGGAACATTGTAACTAATTTCGAAAGTTTGTCTGCCTGAAAATTTACTGTTGTCTCAAGCATATTGCAACGCACGGTGTATTTCTATCGCTGCCCGTTTAGTTTTTATTGATTTTTCAAATATACCGGTCATTTTTGAAACGCCTGGTATATAAAAGAAGAAACTGAGTGAGTGAGTGAGCGAGTGAGTGATCAACGCACAGCCCAAACCATAAGGCCTAGAAACTTGAAATTTTGTACATAGGTTCTTTACAAATTGTAAGTGATCACTAAGAAGGGAGTTTTTCGAAATTCAACCCCTCACCCCCGGGGGGGGGGGGGGGGTTGAAAGTTTGTTAACACATTAACTGGTGTTGCACCGTATACTTAACACATTAACTGGTGTGGCACTACATAATTAACCATAGTAACCTCTTTTAGGGAGGGGGGTAACGAATTATTAACAACGAGCATAAATATGATTACGCAATGAATAAGGCAGTGTTTATCGAGGAGGCTAAGGAATCACACGGGTCTCCCTTGAGCTCCCTAACAACGTCCAGACGACTGGCGAAAATTTGTGTGTTTGGCAAAAAAAAAGAGAAAGAACGAGTATTGATCAGTGAAATTTGCAACAGAAAGATAAAAAACTATCCGGGCATTGGAAACATCTGAACACAGAGCAGGAGGGTATAAGAGCTTCTACGTCAAGGGCAAGGGAAATTTTAAAAGATAGGTCTAAAGTATCCAGTGATGCTCCCGGGGGTGAAGATGGATAACATTTTAATCTGAGACAGAACAACAAAGAGGGTAAGTAAAATCCCGGGCAAAATGTGCAATATAAGTAGGTTCATTAAGAATGATGGTTCCATCCTACCTCTGAGAATTATAAAACAAAATTGAATTTGTAACAATACGTAGAATTCCTGTTGTTCGGGCTTTTCTTAGAAGTTAACATTTTCTTAGAAATATTTAATAATGATCCGTAACTGGAGATAATGGAGAGTTAGCAGACTATTGAGAAAGAGTGAAAGATGACAGAGGACGCAGTTCCTTCGTTCGAGCTACAGTTGAAGACATAACCGATAACAAAGCATACATGAACTGAACTTTTCAAACCAAAAACCATATGGTGTTATGTCTTATAATACTATTTCGAAGGATTATAACAATAAATCATATCTATTGAAATGCCAGCGAAGAAATGAATGAGTATTGGGCAGAGATGACAAAAAGTTATCCGGGCATCGGAAACACCTGAACAACTGCTTCGTATATAGACGGAAATTATAGAATTACTGAAAACAAATTTATTATTTAACTTCATGAGGTTGTTCTATTTAACCTACAACTATAATTATCTCGGGCAACGCCGGGTGCCTCTGCTAGTTGATTATAAATATTTATGGTTAAATAGAAAGGTATTATGTTTTCAAATAGATAAGTTTTATTTTACTGCACAACCAGAGACATTTCAACACCTTTAATTTCACGATGCCCTTCTCAAATTCGTTCATAAATGTCGCGTCCATTGAGTTTTTAGCCGAAGATAGAAGCCCGTATATTCGTTTATGGTATAAAAAGTAAAAAAAAATTAACTACCACGTAGGAATGTAGTGTCTTGTCGGTCCAAAGTAAAGCATGTTATGTAAGCAGAGAGACTGCGAATACCACTTTTTCACAATATGAAAAAACATGTTATCATATTGTGGAAAAGTGATATCCGCCGTCTCTCTGCGTACAAGTATCCACAGACAACTAAGCTAATTCAATTATATTTTCTCTATATAATTTTTGTTAATGTTATGCAATTTTACAGAGCATAACCGAATTAGCATCTCCCACGGTAAGGTAATGGAGCAGTCCAAAGGAGTTAACATATCTGGTTTATATGTTGACCTGAAAAGAAGAGACCGAATTTACTCCTGTCTCCACAAACTATGGGTAGAGATAAATCAAGGATCTTGTGAACTTGTGATTCAGTGTAAGAATGGCTTGATCTTGGTACAATTCTGGAATCGTATTGTCTAAAAATTTCGTGAACAAGTTCGTGGAAACCATCAAATCACCTGGCAGTCCGAAAAATTTTTAGAACTACAAAAGACTTCCGCTTTAACAATGAAGTCTTTGTATGGTTATGTATGCTCAAATTTTTTCGTTTTCGCGGTTTATTTTGAAAGAAACAAAATGTTGCACTCTTATTTTGCAAGCATCTATAGTAGCTTCAGATGAGTAACATATTTCAATATGGTGGTAATCTGTGACATACATGTTCGAGGGATTCCCTTGTGAGAAACCAATGCGAAACGGACGTTGCCCTAGTCTCACATCCAATCCTATTTGTTATCAGCGTTTGACAGTGCAAGATCTTAAAACAAAGAGTATAGCCAAGAAACTGTCATATCTCAGGAATCGGAAACAAGATATGAAGCAATCCTACTCAAGTTCCATTAGCCATGCGTCTTTTCCCATTTATCGCGACACAACGCTGAACGGAAAACCAATGCAAGATAAATGGATGAAAATTACCCAAATGATAATAGTTGCAGGATGTAGTCGTTCATTAATAATTATGAAAAAAGGTTTGAGCTATTACCTATCCCTAGAGGCGCCAAGAAGCGGTAAACAAAGTAAGTGTCGCATGGGGGCGCATTGTAGGATGGGGCGCCAACCAAGGTTGAAAGGGCGCATGTTTTAGAGGTTTGCATGGGGGCGCCGAAGAAGCTAGCGCTGCCTCAGCTTTATCCCCTAACAAGCGCGAGAGGTCTTCATGTATTATTCAAAAGGGCATATAAGAATTCATATAGTTGAACCAAAATTGAAAATCAATGGACAGTATTATCAAATTAACATTTTAATGCAATATTTTGTAGGATCGCATCTTCAAACCAGACTTTAGTAATAGCTCGGGGTTAGTGGCAAGATGTCTTTTAGCCTGCTGATAGACAAACGGCCTTTCACGGAACTGCTATTGAAAGTAACAAGCGAATAATTTTCCAGGAAGCTCATAGTTAATGACATCATAGATCTTTATGGGAATGAATGCGTCAAGATAAGGAATCCGGCCACACGGCGCATTTAACCTTTAATTCTTGAGAAAACTGGAAGAGGAAAAAAAATTAGGTTTATGCCATTTACTGATATCCCTGTGGCTTTAAGTTTCCGAATGTCCCACATAGACATTTGTGGCTTTGGCCTATGAAAACAAGACCTAGGTAATCTTTATCCAAGAACAGTCGTATATTTGGAAATTTATCAAGAATAATGGAATGCTATTCCTTTCTCTCTTCATCTCCACTGGAAATTTCGCTGCGGGGCTATTGCTAGGTCTTCCGGGACGACATATAGAACGCACCGATAGTGGAGGAAGGGTTTTACGTAAATTACTATCTCAAATTCGGCTGTGTTTTTCGAGAGTAACTCTGTAAAAAGAGGATGCTGATGAGGTAGATGGGCTAATGCAGTGTGTTAGTCAAGCATTACCATATTTTTCCTTTAGGTTTTTAATCCTTGCATATACATTGCATAACTTCTTGCATAAGCGCACTCATCTTTCATTCTTTTAAAAAACAGGTTATAGATACAAAAGGTAAAGTTAATATGAATCGTGCAGAATTGAAATGAAGAAAAAAATCGCGAAGTCAAACATTATTTGTGCAACACATGGTTCAACCAAATGAGAAGTCTGATTACAATAGCACTGCTTTTCCTAAAGCTTTCTTCTTTGTATGAGCTAAAATACAAAAGATGTGAAACGAAATCGACTTTTCCCCTGATGAAAATGTAAAAGAAGCGGTATATGGTTTAGTTACAGCATAAAATGGTAGCAATTTTTTTCAACCGATTCACCAAATTTAATCAAACTTTCGCAAGAATTTGGTGAAATGGGTCTTCAAATTACATCACCATCTTTAATAAATTGGTCGTTTTGGTATAGCTTGTTACGAGTCCATTTTATTTATTTTATCTTGGTTCACATCTTAGCTCTTCTCAAAATTAATTAAAATTACTTAATTTCAGCCAGAAGCTTGAAAAAACACTTAATTTTTAAACTGCAATTACATTTCTAAGTTCACAAATTCGTAATTGCCTCATTTCGTGTTTTATAGATTTATAAATATCAGTTTTTTTATTTGAAAGCTTTTGTAACAACTAGAGCCCTTTTTTGGATGAGTGCCTCACAAAAGGTTTCGACATAGAGTTTAAAAAAAACGAAAAAAAAATCCACGATGAGCTTCAGACAGTGGTGAAGCGATAAGTGCAAATGGCTAAACGGAGTCATAAAACAGTTTAGCTTGTTGGTTTTCTTTCTTGTGTTTTTTTTTCGTATCATTTTCTCTTTTTCTTTTCTTCCCACCCTGTGTTTTCGAACTCTTTAAGACTGGGAGTGGAGAAAAGACTGGAGGGAAACCTGTGATGGATTGCCTTGACACTGATTCCTAATCCTATTTGAACCTAATATTCGGTGGGTAGAGGGTGAAACATTCAAGGCGAAATGTGCAATTGATTCTAAAAATAAAATCGTTTTGAATCTCATCTCCTAGGCCCTTCTAGTCTATCGGTCTAATAAAAGAAGACCTTGATTACCATCGATCCGGGCGCCGTTTGCTATAGAGGCGCATTGGGGAAAAGGGGGGAAAGAGGAAGATAACTTGGGCTTCACGGATCCGTCGCAAGAGAGCGGTTTCTTGTTTTGTCATCGACTGTGGAAGCCAAAGAAAGGCCATATCATCCTATCAGCTGCCGTTTTTATAGCGGTCTATTTCGAGTGATTTTCTTTTACAGTGCATCCAAATTTCACTTAAGGGAAAATATTCTGTACCAAATTGACCTAGTGTGTGCCATATAATAGCAATCATTGGGAAAATGTTTGTCATGCTCATATGGAGAGCTTTTTCTATTTTGTCGGTGAAAATGTTGACAATAGCAAAGCCATGGCAACTGAATTTGTTTTCCAAAGCTTTTGGCGATAGACAAATTCATAAAAATGAAGATGATTTCTCTGGAAGTGTAGTCAAGGTACACAACAAGAAATAGTCTTCACAAATTCAGCTCTTAATTAAAAATTTAATGTTTTAATCTCCAACTTATAAAATTAGCACTTGATTTGAGGAAAACATAAATCGAAAATGTTACGCTTACGAGGTTGGTCATAAAATCCTTACTTCACTCACATGTAACGACATTTCTGCAGAGATTCCAAAACCAATTTAACTCGTGCTGTATTTCGTGGATTCGCTGCCAAAGAAAGTGCAGCTGATTCGAAACTCAAAGCACGTGTAATACGTATTCTGTATCTCAAGGGAAACAACGCCACATAGAACAATGACGAGATTAAAAACGTACGAGACGCCAGACAGATCCATGGCCCATTGTACGAGACCGTAGCCAATGGCAGCGACGCTTCCAAAATGGCCAGATCAGCCTTGAAGACTGAATATCAGTTTTATGGGATTCTAAGGGCGGAAGGATCCTGCTGACCGAGCACACGCGGAAAGGACGGGCAATCACAGGGACGTATATCGCCATTAAGACCAGGTAACAGAAATCTGCCCAAAGGAGTGGTGTTCTTGCATTATAACGCTCTAGCATATGCAGCATAAAAACAGTTATACTTGCGATGACTCTTGGATACGAATTACTGCCCGACCTGCCTTATTCATCCAACCTAGGACTTAGTGATTTCTTCTAGTATTACGCATGAAGAGCACGCTGTGTGGATGCCGTTTCCAAGAAGATTGAAGTCATTTTTGATGTGGAACAGTTCCTCCAGGGCCAAACATAAGATTTTCTCAACAAGGGATCCGGCAGCTGATTCATCACTGAGAAAAGTACATACATGGGTTGGGCAAATATATGAAAACGCCTGGTAAAAGAATGGAATCTTTATTTAATATGACGTTGGACTATTTTCGGCTTGGATTCTCCTGAGAATTGACAACTAAAATTCCTGGATGGTGGATAATGGAATGGAATATGATCCCAAGCTTCACTTAAAAAGTGACATCTCTATGTTCCTGGTCTAAAATTGACCATAATGGCTGTATTGAGGTCCGGCAACTTCGGCACCCAGGGAAGGTACGAGATTCGTCTGCATGCTCTTCAAATCACGAATTGATAATACCATGAGCTTTATCTTCGGGAAATCGTGTCCGTACATGGTTGGCTAAAAGTTTTACAAAATTTAAGATGATGACGGATCCTGCAGAATACCAAGATATGTCTGCCCAGGCTTTGAAGATAACCCTGCTTTACCATAGCACAAGATAGTTCTGGTCGTAAGCTTGGGATCGTATCACTACACCTAAACATGTCCAGTGGTTGTGAACTGTGTGGAGCTCGGTTCATCGGGCATTACAACCTTCCATTGATCTAGGTCCACGATTTATGGGTATTGCACCTCTGTCATCTCTCCTGAGGGATAATATTGATCAAAGCTTGCCCGCGAATATTTTGCTTATTTCCCTCCTCAAAGCTTTTGTAGACATGAGATTTAGCTCTGCAGTTGTTTTCTTATTCCGATCACATTCTGGATGCCCTCTTGTCTATTTCAGTCAACTGACAATGTAATTCATGCTTATGCTTATCAGATGTTTTCCTGCGAACTGTATATGCCATCATAACCTTTGATACGGACTATATCTCGATACACCGCAAAGAAATGACAACTTTATTCACAGAGGTAATAACTTAGTGGGAATCAACAATTTTACCTCTTTAAAGCTTGGTAAGGATTCGTTAATAGAATAACATTTATGATGATAGTTAAAGTCAATAAAGAAACACTATCCTCGCCATTGACAGAGATGTCCGATTTTGAGCAGTTTTCGTTGCAAATTCAACTTGTGTCAGGCGTCTTGTATCTTTCTATTGTCCAAAAGAAAAAACAAACATTTTTTGTAATGTAGTTTATCGAAAATGCCGCCCCTTAAAAGTGATGCCCGGGGCGGAGCGCTCCCTCCTTAAGCTACTGATTCCGCTCAAGCAAATTATTTTTCGAAGAAATTCTTTGTTTGTTCTATCCCTTTTTATTTCTTTACCTTTTTCAATATTATTCGATCCCAAGATAATAGGAAAATGTACAAAACATTAAGTTGGCATGGAATAATCTCTTAACATATAAAAACAATTCCTTTTATAAATTTCACTAGGGATTCTATAAACTATAAAATATTTTAAAATTGAAACGTCTGCATTGATATATCTCTTTTCATCTAATTTTTCCTTTTAAGTTATTATATTTCATATTTCCAAACTTTTTATTTCTCTTGCTTTTGCAACTGCTGTTATTACATTACTTTTTCATCTATATTAAAATTAATCGATTTTTTTTCTTTCCTTTTGAAAAATGTTATTACGAAAAATATTTTTCAACATCCTATAATAAGCTTTCACCTATTTCCCAGTTTCATTCGCGTTTATTTATTAAATTACAAAGACTCTGCTCTGGTTTCTTTGGTTTATTGCCATTTTTCCCATTAGGATCTTCATTTAATAATTTCATTCTCCATTTTTTACCCAGAAAATAATTGTTTAATAACGTCAGTTTTTTTTTTTTTTTTGCTTTTTTATGTTGTTGTTGTTTTGATTTTATAAACACACACAAAAAAAAACAAACAAAAACAATCTTTACGTTTTTTTTCGACGTTCTCAACGGCCTTCCCAATTGTTGCTGCTGACGTTAAACAGGAACAAAAATTTCGATAACTTTCACATTGCTAAAAATTAGCTCTTTTACGCTTTAATGAAATTAACCAAGAAATTTTAAAACCGAGTCCGCGGTCTTTTATTTTGTGCTGTTCATGGTTAAACATAAAACCGCATACAGAATAACGGGCAGAATTAAGCAGTGATTGGATGGGTCAATAAAGAAATGTGATCCTTGCATTACCCAATTGAATTCAACCAACATAAAAGGGGAAATAGGACTGTGATTTTCCCGTTTTGTAGGTGTAAATGGCTTTACTTTTCACTCGTGTTCAAAGCTAAGTGCCAATCGAGTTTTTCAGAAATATTATACTTCGCAGAAGATATTGGAGCTTTGCAAAAATCTAAGATCGAATAAGCAGTGTTCCATGCCTAAGTTCAGAATTGTTCAGTTTAATCGTCATCAAATGATAACATGACCAAGTAATTTTTATTTAATATGCTACCAAAAAAAGCACCCTTATAAAGAATTCAATATGGTAGAAAGAAACTTTTTTAATTCTGTCTTTTCTTTTTATAAGCTCCATGTTTGCTCTTTCAGCAGTTCAGTTCCTTAAAGTTTTTGAGACGTTGCAAAGTGGAAAAAAAATTCAGGAACATTTTAATATGAAAATGGGAAGAGGAGATCATTAATTTTTTTTGTGTAGGCCAAACAAGAAGAGCAGTTTTTATGTGAAAACTTAAATGCTTTGAAAATGCTAGACGAAATAAGTATGCAGCACTTTTATGTCTCTCGACCTGCTTTGTATTCTTCCAATTATATTTCTTCTTTTCTAATTATATTGCAGGAATGAGTTTTCATATTTTTATTACGAAGTAATTTTAACAGGGAAATATCCCGCATCCTACATGAGAGTAATTTAGAATTTACAAAGGTAATAAAAAAAAAAAGAGAGAAACCAAATCTCAAATTTTTACGAGAACGTATGTTTTATGACTGTAGAGTTAAGTTTAACGTAAACCCACATGTATAGAACAAGTGAAAGGTTTGGTTTATTCTAGGACTTTATGTTAATACTTAAATCGCAAAACATTCACTGCATACTTCGTAAACCGATTATATTTTCTATTGAAACCATAAATGCGAGTGTGTTTAGATATTCTAATAAATTATAGGCACTTTGATCTTAATTTCTAGATCAATTTGAGTGAAGATGCAAGATGCTTAGTTAATGGTACGAGATCGTTAAATTGATCATCTGGGGCGGTCTAAGAAAAAGCAGAGTTGGTGCGGGGCCTATTTTCAAAAAATCTGTGTCGTGGAAAATCAAAGCACGAACTGGATTAATCACGGTAGCTTTATCTCCACCATACATTTATTACATTTCCGCATCTTTACAGAGAACCGTCTTATCCGAGGACAAGAAATTCACAGCCATATTCGGCATCGCAATATATTTCAGAAAATGTGCTGTTACACGTTTCATTCCCTCAAAGATCAGTCGGTGACATTTGAAGGAAATTTGACGGAAATTCGCGACATCCAATGCTTTATTTGCTTCCGGCAGCTCTCTTCCAGAAAATAGAACAGGTTACGTTTGTAGAAATGACATCAGTTCATTTTTAATATGTGGTTTTATTTGGATACAGATGATAGCTTAGAAAGCGTATGATGCGTTTCTGGGATATGTTCATTCAATTAGTTCATAGTGTCGGTTTAAGAATTTTTCTGACGATTCTCAAACATAAAATATGCAATTGCCTTTGACGTCTATTAATAAAAATAAGAATAGAATATGGACTTCATCTTATTATAGATTATTGTAATTTAATTCCATGTATATTAAATAAAACGAGTTCCTCATAATTATTGTTATGTACTCTGAAAATCGACAGATAACCGAAGAGATGATGTTTAAGGGCAAGAGATGTACTGGACAAAACAAGAGTTAGCACATAGTTGAATAATCGTGTATAGTATGATAAAGATATTACAATGTAATGGGAAAAATGGAAGTGCATACTAAGAATAGAAATTATTGCCACGGACACAAGAAAAATTAGTGTATTTATAAATAATTAGATAAATAGAATGTTTGGTAAATAGTTGTTAGAACAGATTCTTTCAACATCATAATAAGAATCGTTAAATAGATATATACTATTTTGTGTATTAACATAAAGTAGAGATAAAAATTTATGTAACTACAATTTTTATCCCTTAAAGAAGCATGGACCATTCTTTTTTCAAGGAAACGCTGCAATTATTGTTTGTACAACAAGAGAATACATGGACGTGACGAAGGAAATGCACAATTAGCCAATCAGAAGCACTTATACAAGATGTGTCTGATTGGCTAATTGTGATTGTTTCTCTTGTTGTACAGACTATAGAGAAACTCATCTCACTGTTAAGTGAAAAGATAATGCCTAGTTCCAAGACAATATAAATTTCATTCTCATATATGCTGAACTCTGTCTTATTGATACAAGGAGTTTGAAATCTGGAAATCTCCTACGATTTAGCTTGGTCGCTCAACAGGTAAGAACGTGGTATCTACAAGCTGACCTCCAAGAAGTCCAGATATAACGTCCTGATTGGAATTAAAACATTTTTTCTTCTGCCAGCGCCCGAGAAAATTCTACGATGAGACTCATGCTCACGACCCTCCTCCCCAATATCGTATTTAAAAACAACTCCAGGTCACATACAAGTTTATTTAAATCGAAATATTAGCGCATTAATAACATCGTGGAATATTTAAAAAAAATTAATTCGACCATAAATGTGTGAAAAAACGATAATTCCGAACCAATTTCTAGCAGCAGGGCCTCCATCTTGGGTGAAGCCGTGACATCAAAGGAGAAATTTATGTATGTATTGATGAAGATTAATTTCGCATGCCAAGATACAGCACTGCCTCCGTTGATATATGGCCTCATCCAAGATGGATGCCCGCTATTGGAAAGTGGTTCGGAATTTTCGTTTTTTCACACAGTTATGGTCGAATTAATTTTTTTAAAATATTCCGCGATGTTATTAATGTGCTAATTATCATAATATAACATGGTAATGGAAGTTTAAGTAAACGCTGAAGTATGGAGTTAGAATAAATTGACTTGATTACTCTGCTCAAGTGATCACAATTATGGATAACATAAGAATAGTAGAATCAAAAGCTCTGAATAACAAATAAGTGATTGTCACTTGAAATTATTTAAAGTTAAGCTTTGTTTATCTAACAACTCATAAATTAAATCCATTAATAAGCAATTAGTGGAGGACGTTGTCATTCAGAGATGCTATCCCTGCTGAGCGCTATTCCACAATGGAGTTATATCCTCCAGTCGTCGTCACGTAAATTCACTTCACTAAGCCTTGACGTCACCACTCCGCCGAAAAAAGAACAGGTTTATACCCGCTGATACAGAAATAAGCACGACTAACAATAGGCAATAAGTCGCTTTGCAAATTCAAAAATTATCTTACGCTAATCTTTTATGTAATTAACGCCTATGAATAATAAAAATAGAACAGCAGATATATTACGTCCAATTAACACTTAACATATTTGATTGAAAGAAAGCTTTCAAACTCCATGAAAAATTACCAAAAAGTCTTTCGAAACGAAGTCACAATATGCCTTTTTCCCATTAACTGCTAACAACGTTTCTAGAAAGAATTCTATATCACACAGAGCGATCCATTTCAACACAGGGGACGGACTAATTTCAAAGTCTAACGAAAATACTAGTCCCAATGGCTGCAGCTTAATTAAGTTGTATTCAGTTCTAGTTTCGAAGAAAGGTTCTAGTGTTTTAGCCGAATTGGAATTATTATCTAGGTTACTAAAAATATTTATCGAACTGAACTGACGAACGGGGAATACTCGCTGCTTTTCCATTGTCCACAGGAAGCGAATTCAAAGTTCCGTCGATCAAGCTTATCAAGCTTACAGCATACGACTGCCCCTTACCGGAATCACTAGCTTCTTTTCTATTCATCTTAATTTCTCCTTGCTTTCCACTATCTTGGCTGAACACATTTTCCTTTTCCTCCATCGTTCTCGATGAACTGACCGAGACTTCCGAGATTATACAGAGGTTGAGATAAAGTAGTGGCCGATCACCGCGCAAACTTTTAAATGGGCACCAGACAGGAACCACTCATTGATAATCTTCAAAATAGATTCCATCATGCTCGATGGTCTTTATCCAACGATCAGCCAGTTGGCGGATGCCCTCGCGAAACCATTCCTCCGGTTTCTGGGCGAAAAAGTTACGCACGGCGTCTTCAACTTCACTGACATTGGCGAAGCGCCGTCCACGCAGGAAGTGCGCCATGGACTGGAAAAGATGGTAGTCGGAAAGTGCCAGGTCGGGGCTGTATGCTGGATGTGGCGGAACCTCGATTTTTTGCAGCAGTTGACAGCACACCTTCACCCGTTGACCTTTCCCGTGGCGTGCAGAAGTCGAACCACACTCGATTGTGATGTTCCGATGTCCGCCGCTAGTCCACGGGTGGTGCTGCCTGGGTTGGCTTCCACCAAGGTCTATAAAAGATCTTGGCTTCCCCTTGTTGCCGTAGAGCTGCGTCATCCACTTCTTTGGGTCTGCCGCTCCTTGGCGCATCTTCCAGGCCCATGTCTCCAGACGAAAAGCGGGAGATCCACCATCGTGCTTTCCGTTCATTAGTCACACCCTGACCTTCCACCCTGCAAATTTCGGTAGCTGCTGCTCGCGCACTGGTCCCCTTTTTCCAATAATGGCGAAGGAGCCCGCGTATCACCAATTTTTCTGCCATATTTTTACACTGGCTGAAGCAGGTGGCACAATGTCTATGGCATTCAAATTGGTACTAACGTTTCTTCCCACTCTTTTCTCTTAATAACCTGCGATATACCCTTGTGGTAAATAGTCTTCGCCCAGAATTCGTCAAACTCTAACCCCCTCCCTCCCGAGTGGGCCACTACTTTTGACTCAACCTCTGTACTGGAAGCCTCGAACTGACCAAACTATTTAACTTCACTCCCTCCTTTCCATCTCAGTTTTCTCTCTTTTTGTCAACTCTCTCGTAGCGCTCTCATACGGGATCCAGCATAATTTGTTTCCATCCTGGGCGGAAACAGTAATTATTTTGCCGGCTTGTTGGCCGAGAGCGCTGAGGCGCAGGTCTTATCGCTCTCGCAACCAGCAAGTCGCGGGTTCAAATCCCGCTTGGGGCATGGATGTTTGTGTTTGTCCTTTATTATAGAAACCCCGTGTTGGGTTCTGTCCTTTTGGGGGACAACCCGCGGGTTGTTTAAATAATTAGTTATTTAATAATTTGCTACTGTAAACTATTTCTGTTTTATAAAGGCGCTTCTTCATCGCTCGTGACATAAATCTTTTGATTTAAATAAAGTTGTACGTCACGGTAGAGTTGTCCTTTAACGCTATTAGAAAAATAAAACTCATGTAAAACTGAAAACGTGTTCATTTTATGCGTTTTATTTTGTAAAAGTTCTCGCGACTCCTGGAGGATCGCGATCCATATTTTGAGAACCTCTGGTATAGAGACCACTTTTTGAGAATGTCTTTGAGTATCATTAAAAGTCCGATTTAATGCGATAAGTCGATATTCGCCTAAATGTTGTCCCTAACAGGCTGTCTTTCTGAACCGTGAGAATTTCAAAACAAACGGGATCTAATAAAAATTCATCATCTAGAGCAATATTAGATATATTGATTAAAACTAGACACACCTAAAATTACTCGGCGATTTTAGGGAGGTTATGAGCTGTGCGAAAGCTCCGCCTGAAAACACGTAAGTTAACTTCACTTCACAGCCCCAAGGGAATAAAATGTTTAAAAAAACGTTTCCACATCGCTTGGTTCCAGGCACTACATGAATTCATTAGTGGTTTTTCGTAATAATAACCACTAGAAAATAGCTCTTAAATGTGACTCTAGATTGCCTGTAGAGGAAGGGAAATTTTCTAATCTCAAAAAACAAAACAAAAAAAAAACAAAAACAATACCGAGATATGAAACGCCGGATACCTATTTCGGAGGCTATGCATTCATTTTCAACGGCATGATTGAGACACGTATCTTGGAAGTTTTTTTGTGATTAGAGGTTTTTTTTTCCCCCTTCCATTACAATTAACTCTACATCACATCTTCTTATATTTTTATTACAGTAGTGGTAGGAACAATTTATTAGTCCTTAATATATGGTACAAAATTTTATTAGAAAAGGTTTTATAAGTCATGGTAACTTTGGAATGCACAAAGAGAGCAGTCATATTTTGATTCTTTTCTGGATTTTTTTTTTCATCTGGACTTGCCTTCTGATTAAAGTTTGTCTAAAATTCAACATATGAAATTATTACTACAAATGTTCTTATAGTATTCCAAGATGTTTTATCACATAGCATTTTTAAGAATATCATTAACTCTGTCATTTACAAATTAACGAGTATATTTATGGTGGAGATGTTATGAATATTAAACAGGGTTGGTGTAATTAAACTGACAGTACTCAGCTATTTGTAGCTCGATCTACAGACCGAAATACCATCAAATTTGGTAAGGAGACCAACGAGAAGATAGATTCCGCGAAAAAAAAAATGTAGTTCCAAACGTCGCCAGTAGCATTGAATTTGCATAAAACGCATTACCTTCACCAGCCAACTCAACAGCCACTCTTCGTGAGTTTAGGACCCGTCACAACTTCCTCTATCAATTAATGCATTGAAATTCATGATTCAGAAGTTTGGCTGTCTCTTTGAAAGTGGTCGATGTCCTCGTCGGGGTCGCTGAATAAAATGTGACGTCCTTTGTTATTCTTTGTCTGTTCTTTGTAATTCCTTTTTATACAGCATAGCGCTACCTTTTCTGCCCTTTTGTCGAGTTTTAGAACTAAGCCTGTTTTCGCCGAATCCTTCTTTCAATCTCATTTGAATATGCTTTCAATATCGGGTGTCCCCTACCAAATTTGGTGTCATTCCGCTTGTGAGATCGTGCTACAGATGACTTTGTGTATTATCAGTTTAATTCAAACGTCTTGTATTTTTGAAAAATATTTTTCTTAGAAAGTTATTATCAACTGTTTTTGAAGAATTTATTCAAATAAGTTTTGATAGCTTTGCAAACTTCGACCTCCCTTACCTTTTTATCTTTAAAAGATAATCGAATAATTTTTCTGCTCAGTATATTCTGTTGAATTACTCCTTCTATTTATTCATATTTAAAACTATGGAGAAAATGAGAAGGCGCACGTGGATTATCATCCAAATATGAAACTTAGAATTTCACGTTGATTACACAAAATATAAAATAAAAAACAGAATAGCTATTGTACCATTTATTTTCAAGTGCAGCTTAGTTGTATGAATGGAAATATAAAAGGCTTGCGCCTAAATAATTGAGAATGAATCAGATCAGAATGAATGGAATCCAGAATTCTATGAGTTTTCTCTTTCCAATTACCATTAAGCAAGATTTTCGTTTTGCCATTCAGTTTGTCATAGAGGGGTTGAACGGAATTCAAAGGAAGACTTAACTTCGTAAACTGCACAAGATGTCAGCCTGTTTACGATTATAAAAACATTGAAGGGAAAAATAAAAGTGCCAGGAAAAAATATATTTTGCACTCGTGCTTTCGTCAACTTGTCAATTTAAAAGGAATTCAATTGAAACATTGAAAAAGCAAATAGGGAAACAGCAAGTTTAGTCTTTTGTGTTGGCTTTTCTGCTCAAAATACGACTAACGATTGGAAAGAATTAGAGCGAAACGTTGTTGATTTCATTCAATTTAAAACCACAATGGCAACAAAGCTTGCTTCTAAAATCAGTCTCGTTTTCACATTAGGAAACCAGGCATGCTGGATACATGTCTTGGTGTTTTTATTTTTATTCAACAACAAGATGTTAGAAGTTTGTTTTCTTTCACTCCTTCCTCGTCACTACTCTGTCTTTAAGCCTTTGCCATTAACCTAGAGCTCGTACAATGTCGGCTCAGCTTTGCCATCAAATGCCTCGTCGCCTTGGATTTTATTTCGCCATTTTAAAGCTGGTGGGAAAAATCTTAGATTAAACAATGCTTTTCGGTCCTTGGTTCAAAAGATAATAAACGTTTTACAATTTTTAAACACACATTCTTAAAACGTAGAGCTTTAAAGTAAAGTTGTTTTCTTCCTAAAAACTTTTATACGTATCTGAAATCTGTGAAAGTAGAAATATTAACCATAAAGTTTTGTCCTCGACAAACGGAATGTCCATTTGTCATATTCTAAGCAAGGCCTTTGTTGTGTTGTTTATGGAATGGAGTAGGTAATGATAAATCGATTCAAAATTTTATTTACTTCGAGAAAATTTATGAGCATTGTCCGGTACGATTTATTTGATTCGTTCAAATCGTGTTAAACGCCTTCGAAATGTTCTGGAATCCTGGGCTCATTCACTGGAGGAGGATGAATGGGCCAGCTTTTCTAGGTGTTTCCAGCCAATAAATAAGTTGAAGAAAGTTTTACGATCATCCGCCGGCGGTTTCATATCACATCCACGCTCGCATTCATCTAAGGTTTCCGCAGTAGGTGAACGGCAAAGATTTTAAAGCCATTTATAATGGAAGAAAATTTTCTGTTAAATTCAGGCTTCTAATAGAAATGATAGGTGGATGGCGGTTGCTTTACGTTATAAACTGATGCTGAGAAAAAGGGAGCAATAAATATGGATTTGAAGTTGAAACTGCGAAAAGACCGAACGAGGAAGCTTGGGCTTCTAACCATAACAAGGCTTTCAATTAAACCGAAGTCGATAAAGGAAATTAATGGCTGCAATGGCGCCAATATGGACTAACTCCTGGAAGTTGTTTGCTTACTGCTAAGTTGTTAACTTTTACAAACTGCTGATAACTTCTTATTACATCATGTATATTTTTAGAAGGATAGTAAAAGTTTTTTTCCTAATTGCGTATGCTAATTCGTGAAAGCGACTTAATATAAAGCTAATATACCTTAATACGATATGTTAATATAACTAAAAGACATGTTAACTTTGATTCATAAGCTGTTTTTTTCCTAACTTTACGTGAACTAAAAAGTTTTTCTCGTTGGAAAGAGGCAAATTTCAATAATATCACTGCCCTTAAAAGTAAAGAATAAACTATTACCATCATTATCACTATCCTTATCACAAAGCACATTTTAAGATGAGTCAGGGCAATTTTTTACTCTTTTTGAAGCATACCTCCTATTATAAAAATTGCGTTACATATTGTTATTATTTTATTTTGAAATGATTTTTTGCATTAGCAGAAGTAAACCATTAAGACCAAAATTTATTACTAACCCTTTGACAGTTGAAAATGTTCAAAATTAATTTCCAGTTTGTGCTTGATCAAAGCTCTGAAAAGCATAGTGGATAATTAAATCACAAAAACTATGGAGTGTCCCGAAACTTCGTATACATACTTGGAGGGGAGGTAGGTAGATGTTGGCGGAACATCATTAGGAACCATATTTACATAGGAAAGCATGGGCGGAACGTCACCTTCACGTGACAGAGACACAAATACACAGTAAGGCTACAATACAGAAAGCAGTGTAAAACGCTTTATTATACAACAAAAGAGTACAAGGTATGACTTCCAAGCATCATCGGAGGTGTTCGAAATTGTGCCCATTGGCATGGATGCACGCGTGACATGTACGCGACATGGATTGGCGAACATTTTCCAAGATACCTGGCGTTTCGTGGATCGTACAGCAGCGATGGAGATTCGTGCCATAAGGTTCATTTCAGGATTTACTGGCATGTCGTACACAATGCTCTTCATGGTATCCCAGAGAAGATAATCAAGAGGAGATAAATCAGGTGATCTGGGAGGCCATGTTGATCTCACGCAGTCGGCGTATACAATGAGGAGCCGCACGTGCCGATCTTGAGAGCTCGCGTACAGTACCATCTATCGCTTTCCGCCCATGCTTTCCTATATAATTAATCTTCCTAACGATGTTCTCTACCTCCCCTCCAAGTTTATACACGAAGTTTCGGGACACCTGTATAAAACGTCTTTGTATTTACAGAAGGTGAGTGCAATATTTACATAAATGCATTGTTATTTTTTTTTGCACAGCATTTCTTTTCGTCGTGGTTGTAATTTGGATGCCTAAACGATGAACATCCATAAACTGTTAATCAGGGAACTTTAGCTATATCTATAACTTGCCATAAAATTGCTGAAGCAGCACGAAACATTTGTCATGCAAAAGGGGAAGATTCCGTGGATCACAGACCGCAACTAGCTTATTCCAGAAACTTCGTTCATGTGACAGCAATTTCGATGATCAGCCAAGGTCGAACCGCGGATTCCGGGCTGGGCATATCCCAGACCACCGTGGTTCGTCACCTTCACGACCTTGGCAAGGTCAACAGGAGGCTGTCGCGTTGTCCCTAGCGAAATGGCACCAGATCAAGGAAAATCACCGAGTGGGTTTTAGAGCAATGCTAATGATAATATTAATTTTATATTTAAAATTTATAAACTTTTAATCTAGAAAATATAAGCAACTTAACTATATAAATTAATTAGTAAATTATATCAATTATTTTATTTTCCTTTATACCTAGGACTCATCCAACAATTATTCATGTACAACTATTGATTGTCTTAAACCATTTGAAATATACAGCATACGCTGCATATATGAGTTATGTGGAAAAAAATCAAATAAAAATTTAACTTAAGTCGATTATTATAAAACCTATAGTAACTGTTGATAACGATTAAACACTCATTCCAGTGGTTAGTTGAAGCCAAAAAGCAGAATCTCTTGCCTTATAAGTCAGTACTCACAGGTGGGTGTGTTTAATTTGTTTACGCTGTTCAAAACGAAGAGTTAACTAGTAAAATAGGTTTGTTCCTCAGTGATGAAATACGAAAATATCAGCACTTCTGAATACAAGTGAATTTCATCCGAAGTAAAATTAATATCCTTAATAATAATCTTCCAAGTTGTTTTTTTAAATAAATGACTTTGTGGCCTGCTTCTAAGCCCTTCATTTAATTTCCGTATTTAATTTTCTTTTTTGCATTCTCGAGTTTTATGCTTAATAGGATTGTGGCTTTATGATTGCATTTTCCTTATTTCCTTGGCTTCAGTTTTATTTTTTCCCTTTCTTTATCCCCTTTATTTAATTCCCGCACCTTTTTGTTCGTTGGGTCTGTCGCTGTCACTTGAGTCTTTTACTTTATGACGGTGTGTTTTAATGCCCTTATTTACGACGTTCGCCACCTCATCAGCACTCGCGCGCCCCGCCGCTTGATGAGCATGCCATGGACGGACGTACAAGGAGCGCGAGAATGGAGTCGAGTCACCAAGAACATGGAAGGAGGATTACAGCGCGGCTCCTCCGCCGTGTGATTTGTGTGGTGACTGCGCTCTTACTTGATTGCCAATGCATTGTGGGCTTGATAAACGTCTTGTCGTTGTGCTGCGGCTGGGTGTCGTCACACCGTTCGATGAGCGTCTGCGGTGGCGCCCTCGCAATCTTCTGCCAAAGGAAAGGGGGAACCGACAACAAAGCCCTCCTTTTCACCCCTACCCATCCTTACTTCACGCTGGACGTATTTGGAGCGTTCCCAATCCAACTTCTAATGAAATTTAGACATTTGGTCTTCTGCAGATATTAGCTTCCCATTAACAATAAGGTGGAATTGAAGTAATAAAAAAAATTGGTGAAAGTGCTTGTTATTAAAAGAGCATAATAACCTAGTATAAGTTGCTGTATTGCATGAGCGTAAAAACGCGAAGAGCCATTAAAACATTTTAATTCTTAATTCGGATATTTTGATCATTTAACTGAAGGATATTAAGAAGTAACCTAGAATCTTACATTAACTTTGGTATCTTGCACTTAATATATAATATTGTACAATAAATGGTACAATTGTTACAATTGTTTTTATTTAAAAATAATTACCTTAAAACAATCAATCATAGACCAAAGACGTTTATGATTATATTCTATAAAAAGTCTAAATTCGATTTCAAAATTCTACATTTTTTTAAAAAAAATCAACATACAAAAGTAGGTCTTGTTGCAAAATGCACAGACTATACTCAAGTTTTGACATGGTTGTTTATAAGTGTCCAATATAACTTCCGCCGGTTGCACGGCACACGTCCACTCGATATTCAAATTCCTTCCGTGCATGCTGAAACATGTCTGGTTTCACTTCATTTGATGCCAACATCTAATGCTTTGAGCTGTTAGGTCTTTAGTTTCGAAAGTTCGGCGAAAATAACACCTCACGGTAATTATATATTCGCATTTTTCGAAGCGAAGAACGCAAAAGGCTCTGTCCTTCTTTCGGCAGACTTCTAGCGCAAAGGGATATATAGTAAGGGTATCGTCTCCCAAGTAGGCTTATAGGAATTTTTGTTTTCTTCACTGAACGCTGCGAGCGCTGATGTCGCCGCAGTAGATCGCTGATTGGCTCTTTAATTTTCATCGAAACATGACGCAATCATTAAATGGACGAGAAACGCTTTTTTGCGTGGGATAAAAGGGTTAAAACCTTCGAGCATGAAAACAGATAGAGGCGGTATAGCCAAGGAGCATATCCTCTTGGTATAGCCTCTTGTTCTATGGCACCAGAGTTAGGTCACATGACTTAAGGCATCTTGATACCCCTACACACTAATCGGCCAAGCCTTAGGTGTGATGTGATAAGAAGGTTGTTCCTTCTAGCATAGAAATAGAAGGGGTAGGGTTTATTTCCCATGTCATAATAGATATTCGAGCATAAAAATAGAAGCAGAAACGAAATGGTATACTCTTGTTCAGCTTATGGTTGCACGCAAAAATATGAGAAAAACATAAAAAGTCCTTAACAAGTATTAACTTATTTACAGAATTAGATGTAAATTCCATGAAATAATATTAATAAAGCAAATAAATAAATAGTTCAAAATAGTCAATCCAATTATAGCCTGTAGAATCGTTTTTAAACTATTTATTTATATACTCAATATTATTTCATGGTATTTATACTAAATATACCAGAGAATATACATCTAATTTCCATTACATTCAACTAAAATAATTATTTACAGAATGCATATGTTAAATTTTAACATGTATTAAATGGGTTAATAGTGAAAATTTAATTTTAAATGAGTTCTTATTAATACCATTATAACATTTATTTTGTATTTTTTTCGAAATTTAAAAAAAAAATATTACTTTTTTATTTTATTCTATTCTTTGAGATTAAGCAATTTTTTCTTGTTTTTTCATTTTTTTTTATTTCAATATTTTTATTAGAATTTTTGTTGAACATTTTGTACTTTTGGATAGAGGATTATATTTTGTATCATTTTTTTTATTAATTCTTTTATTTGTATAAAATTTGTGAATTAAATTAAAATAAATATTTACATAAAAATAGGCCAAATTATTAAAAAAAATTACAAAAAATGTTTCTTCTGAACCGATCATAAACCCCAGAATATCGTACATTCTCATTTTTAAATATAAAATAACGTAATAATCACGGTTAATAAGAAAATGTTGTAAAGTATCATTAATTATCATTAAATAATAGGCAAACTGCATTTAAAAATGAGTGGGATCAGTAACATAATCGAATAAAGCTAAAATAATATGTAATCACAAGTCAATCCTATGCCAACAAGGGAATGTTTTGCCGTATCACAGCTGATCCAGAAGGTGATTAATTTTGGTGCCACTGGCTTCCCCTTGCCATGAATAGGGTGCCGCCTCTATCTATTTTCATGCTCGAAGGTTAAAACAATTAACCCTTTCGTTAGGGTTAAAAGGGGCTAGGAACTAAAAAAATATTTGTAATTTTAAAAGAATTTTGTTTTATTTTATTAACTTTTTTTTATATTAAAAGAGTGAACAAAGAATGGTCTGTGAAACTTTTTACACGCCAAACTTCAGATGTATAAATTATTGATGAGAATAGGAAAGAAAAAAAAAATAGGAAAGAAAATATTTTTGTGTTATAACATAAGCTCGTTTTCCATTAATTAATTTATTAAAATTGGAAAGCAAAAGCATATTCTTTCTTGAATATGAGAGAGCAAAAATGGCATTTTCAATACATTTCAGTTCAGTACAAACCGGAAATTTTTTTGTAATACAGGTTAAGAAAATAGGGCATAACTGCTTGGTGCTAAGGACATCACGATTGGATTGGCTTCTTGCAGTAAACACAGAAAGAAATAAAACAAACTACCGTAATTATCAGAAAAATTTGCAAATGAAATTTACCGAACGCAAACAACGTGCACGAAAATGAAAGCGTAATGAACGTGTCACGCGTGAGCACTTGGCAACTCATTGTTATGTGAAAAACGGACACAACAATGGACACCATTTCACCTTTCACCTCTTGAGTAGCAACATCAGCGCTCACAGTGTTCTGTGAAGATAACAAAAATTCCTACCAACTGCTGCCATAGAAGACGATACCCTTACTATACAGGGTGTCCAATAAGTCTGGTAACATGGCAGATATCTCAAAGCTGCCAGGTAGGCGAGATCTGATTTGTGTGGTTTTTAGGTAATAGGGGGTGGGGAATTCATTGCCGCACCCAAATTTGACTTTGACCCCAAATTTAAGGTCATCCATTTGCTAACTCGAAAACTATTAAAGACAGAGAAAAATTTCCAATTGCTACCCTGTAGAGCAACACCACATTAGTCTAAAAACAATTTTTAATCACACCCTTCCCCTTGAAAGATTTTGAGAAAATGGGCGAGGAAGAGTCACTCAAAGAAAGAAAATTCCCAACGGTATGCTTCACTGCAATTCAAATGTGTTAGAAACCTCAGCCATTAATTCATCATTAATTTTACGTTATATCCATTCATGACATGTCATTCCAAGTTGTCTGATATATTACATGCCATACCTTAGCATTGAAAGTATCGAATGGACTATAATGGTTCCATTAAACCACATACCATTGAACCAATTTCGACTATCATTAATTTTACGTTATATTCATTCATGACACCTCATTCCAAGTTGTTTGATATATTACATGCCATATCTTAGCATTGAAAATTTCCATTGGGCCAAACGATACCCCTGAACCACGTACCTTTAAACCAATTTCGTCTATCATTAATTTTATGATATATTTATTTATGACACATTATTCCAAGTTGTTTGATATATTACATGCTGTATCTTAGCATTGAAAGTTTACAATGAACCATAATGGTTCCACTAAACTAGGTGCGTTTGAGCCAATTTCGAATATAATTAATTTTATGTTATATTCGTTCATGACACGTCATTCCAAGTTGTTTGATATATTACATGCCTAATCTGAACTTTGAAAGTTTCCACTGAACCATAATGGTTTCATGAAACCACATACCATTGAACCTATTTCGACTATCATTAATTTTACGTTATATTCAACCATGACATGTAATTCCAGGCTGTTTGATATAATACATGCCGTATCTTAGCATTGAAAGTTTCCAGTGGACCATAATGGTACCAATAAACCACATATCCTTGAACCAGTTTTGAATGATATTGACCATCAAGGAAGACGATCACGTGTCTTCACTTAATTCACAAGCCTTTTCTCTGCTTTAGCTATGGAATGCCAAAGAGAGAACAGTATTTGGCAGTTCACAGGCTATTTAAACATGCAATTGTATAGTGAAATAGGCTATTTGCAATTGTAAAGTTCAATTTATACGACCTTTTGAACCGGAAGTAGTTCACCGATTTTTTCCACCAACGAACTCAGTCTTTCGTTTTCTCTGAGTTGTCGAATGGCGAAAACGGAAGTCGAAAATTCGGAAGCGTTCAAACGCTAGAGTACCAACAGACAGACAGACGGACGGACGGATGGAGGGAAGCACATTGCGAAAACATAAGTACCTATCGGTTCTAATAATGGTAAAAATAAGGGGGATCGCTTTAGGAATAGTGTGGGGGGCTCGGATTAAGACCGCCTAATGCATTTTTTTGAATTAATATTTTTCGATAACTATGCATGTTAACTACTTCAAACTTACATTATAATTAGGAAAAATAGGTATAATAATTACATCGTTTACATTCAAAGTCTTGGCATAAAACACGTGAAACTGAGGAGCATAAAAGTTCTGATATTCACAAAAAAAATATGTCGTCATTGAAAAAAAAAAACAGATTAAGTAAACAATTTGAGGGTTGATACTCTAGTAGGCAGTTGCATAAACTACTATCTCAATCTTTCATTGCTATGCTGTAGCATTACTTTAGGAGCGGAGCCCGGAGGTATGGCGAGGAAAAAAAAATCCTCTTAGATCCAGAAATAGTATTTTTATTTTCTGACTTAAGACTGCACTGATTTGATTTTAATTTAAATCTATGGATTTTATGGCAATAAATTCTGTCATATAACTCATTTTTCAACATATGTATATGAAAAAGTGAGTAAAAGTTTTGTGAAATTCATAAAAATATTACTTTCCCTGGGCCATGATATTTGTTCAGTAGATCATAGTTCCAGCATCTTAAACAGGAAAGACTCGGAATGTGCCGATATGCTAATGGCCCGTTTGATTCTTTGTGTCCACATGAGGAGAAAGCGAGGGAAAGCATCCTCGGCAAACCTTTCAAATCTTCTCTATACACAGTGCTGTATTGATCGACATTATTTATTTTTCCAAGAATATCCTTCCGGCTTTCTGCGAAAGATTCGGATGCCTACACAAAACGGACACAGTATCGGGATTCCTTCGCAAACTTCGCCTTCGTTTCGCATTCACATCAAGAAAGTTATAAAGGAATGAGGCTGGTACTATTATCCAGTTTGTGAATGATGAAAGTAGAGATGTCACTATGTTTTCATCTCCAGAATTTAATTTTAAAAGGAGTAAAATATTTACTCAGCATAAGGAAATATGTCACACACTCTTTGCAAACTCTGTTTTAAACCTAAGCAGTATTTAAGCTTATTTACTAAAAAGTTTCATTAAGTTACCCAAGTTACAAATTGCAACTTGTGTTTATTGAATTAGCCAAATTAGAGAAACGAATTTAAATTAATCTACAAACTGGAGAAACAATAGAAGTAAATCATCGTTTATAATAATAATAATAATAATAATAATAATAATAATAATAATAATAATAATAATAATAATAAAATTAAGTAAATAAACAAAAAAAACATAAAAGTATGGGAAACAGTAATCCGAAATTGCCTCCAGATTTTTAAAATATCTGCTCAACATTGTGGTCATCGTGGTGAATGCGAAATAAACAACATCGGCATGCAACGGTTAGGAAATCTCTTTCCCTATGATATTGTAAGCAATACGAGTGCTTTCCGGAAATGGCCGGAGTCCAGTCACATGATAGCGATATTTACTTTTCGACACGATCAATAGATTTCCGAAGCAGTTACTCTCTTCCTCCCAAGAAACCACAATGTTCACCTTGCCCATAATTTTCGGATTCCATGTTTTCTCACTTTATCCACGAACTCACCCGCACTCCTACGCGTATGACGGAGCAGTTTCTTTCCAGTGCGATAAAGCAACGTAATCTGGTAGCTATACGCGGTACCCCACAGAAAATAATCACAAGGGATTATATCAGGAGATTCTGGAGGCCAGGCATGGACGTGCGACCATTTACGATGGAGAAGTTGCTCATTGAGGTATGCACGAATCTTGCAATGGAAAGGTGACAGAGCGCCATTTTACTGGAACAGAAGTCCTCCATATCGGTCGGTAATAGCGACACTTTACTGAAGCATTCAAGCTAGATTTAGGATTGAACTCTGTCACATTAACAAGAGCAGACTTATTGAGTAACTGTAAAAGCTCTTTGTCTAGAAAACCTCCAGAGTGTTTTGATTTTTGTGGTTCGAAATCCCGGAGTGACTTATGAATAATCATCCAAGATCATAATAAAATTTTCATCTTAATTTAATCTTATAATCATGTTGAAGTTATAAATAAGTGATGAAGCTTAGAATAAGACTAAAGGGTGATTAATAAAACACTGTCATTATAATAAAGGATGAAGTTCAGAAAAAGAATTCCACAATTTCGTGCAGTTTTCTACTTAAGAAGGAACTTACGGAGGTAATCCTAAACCCTGATAACATAATAGAAATTTACATATCTGAATCTAATAACGCACCAACGTTATAGACAGACATCAGCCTTTCGCTTCTCCGTCAATTGGCACTTTCACCTTTAAAAATGATGAAGATAACGAGAATTACATACTTGGAGCTTTATTAGCAATAAAGCTTTGAGTTGGTCACAATTGTTTCCTCTTCGTTTAATAGAGAGAACTCTGAAGCACTTCAGATTATATTTTGAAATGAAGGCATGCGCTTTCAATACATGTCTTCATATGCTTATATCCCCGGAGTAAAGGTTCTTATTAAATATGTTCAGGATTACGTTTGTCATGCATAACGTGCAGAACTTTCCACAGTGAGCATTTTCTGTCACAAAGAGATCGGATGACAATTTTCCTTATTTATTACGTATTAATGAGCAAAAGCCTAGAAGTTGTACTTTTTGCAAATTCTTTTTTTATAACCCTGCATTTTTCTTTTAACCAATATTCTGTTAGTCTTTAAAGTTATCTGTGGCGCGCGAAGTATTGGATTCTCCGCGATGACGATGTACCCCGTCATCGAGCATTTTCGTTCTTGAGTTTCTCGCCAAGCACAATATGTTGTCGCTTCCGCACCCATCCTACTCGCCAGACTTAGTTGCTGCGGATTTCTTCTTGTTCCCGACTATAAAGATTCAGCTGAAAGGTCGCCGTTTTAACACAGAGGTCGAGATTCAGCGCAAGCGCAGAAAGTTCTCGACTCGCTTACAAATTATGACTTCGAGGCCGCGTTCCAGAAATGGCAGGTGCATTGCTGCGCAAGGTGGCTATTTTGAAGGAGATGGTGTTCTTACTTAGGTAAATAAAGTATACTTTTTTAAAAAGAGAGCTAATCCGGTCTTTGCTGACGACCTTGTCCTCCTTGAGTCTTCTTGCACTAACCTTCAGCATTACTGAAGCCAAGTGTGAAGAGCCTGGGATGAAAATCAGTATAGCTAAGACTGAAGTTCTCGTTCTTTCAGGACAGCTTGCTCAGTGCGCTCTCCAAATAGGGGAGTTCCCTAGAGACAGATGGAGAAGTTCAAGTATCTCGGGACTGCATTTACGAGCGATGGGCGGCAGGATAGAGAATTGGATGTTCGGATCGATGCGACAAACTATGTCAGACACGAAATGTGGCGATCCGTGATAACGTAACATGAGCCAGATAACAAAGCCAAGCTCTCAGTATTCAAACCTATCTTTGTCATTATTCTCACCTTTGGTCATGAGTTTTGGGTAATAACCAAAAGAGTGCGATAGCGGATGCGCGGCTGAAGTTAGATTCCTGAGATATGCGGCAGATGTTACCTTATTAGATAGAGTGCACAGTATCACAATTAAGGAGTCTTTAGGTGTTGAGCCGCTACTTCTTCGTTAAGAGAACGAGGAGTCGGCCTAGAATCAGATGCTTAGACTACATGGGGAATCCAGGTTCGAATAGCTTGAGTATTACCATTGACGACATGCGCCTGATGGCGTAAGATCGCGAGCGATTCTCTTCCTTTCTCTCAGTTTTATTGATGTTCTTTACCTTTTTATTCGTGATCTAACGCTTTCTGATACTCCCAATGTTTTTCGTTTCTTCTGGTTTAAATAGATTTTTTCCGATTGTTTACACTGATATTTATTTCTCCATTAATGAAAGTTATCTTTAATTCTCTTTGACATTTCCTATCTAATATATTGTTTATTGCCTTGTATTTTTACTAAATTTTCGTGCTCATATCTATTTTCGAGTCTTGTTTTCAACGAGTTGGCAATTTTTTGTTTTCATCTTATCTCCCTTTCGTTCCGGCTGCCCCAATGCCCTTGATAGTTTAGAACGCCCCTTTAATATTTTATATTATTTCGAAATAATTCGTATGTTTATTTATGGAAGACTAAAGTGTTGAAATGCATTTCTTAGAGATGGCCTGGCTCTTCATTTTGATTTGACTTTTGAGTCTTGAGAATGAGCCACCGACATGTTCGCTTTACATTATTTATGATTTATTTATGTTGAAGACATCTTGTGGGGGTGGAAAGCGGGATAGGTGCACCGCGGCGTCAGTAATGAGTGGTGGTGGAGTATAGTATATTCTGGCTTCCGACTCCAATTATCCTTATAAAAGGGACGAAAACTTAGTTCACTAGTTCCATCGTCTCTTTTATGTTAATCTGCATAGATTAAAGAAGGTGGATTAAGCAGCGACCGATCAGCAATTAGAGAAGTTCGAAGATTTCGCAGGGCTTCACTACTTAATCTGACAAATAAGGAAGGAGAAAAGGAGAAGACACGGACGAAAATTAAGAGCTTTTCGAGGAAAAGAAAAGAAGGGCGGACGATGGTTGATTTACGAGCAGAGAGATTAAACGGCGTAAACAGCGAGAGACACGAACCAGAAAGAAAGGAAGCGTAAAGGTATAGGAGAAGAAGATGGTGCTTCGTCATGTTAAAGTGCAGACATTGTTCTTCCATTTGCACAATTTATAAAACAATAAAGTTGAGTAGGATTCATTTTAAGTAAGTTTGCACATAACTACGTAAACAACGTTACTCTTGGAAGTGTCCATCTGTTAATATCATCGTGATGAAGCACAACTTAATCCTCTTTGAAAGTGCTGGTGAATGAATTTAAACAACTACTGGCTTATTAATATAATGTAAGTAATTTATTTGATGATTTATTGTTTGTATTTGTTACAATTAATTCACTCGTTTTATTGTGCTGACAAGAAATATTTATCAAATGAAATATCTTTTTCCTAAATATTTAAACATTTACATATTCATCTTATTTTCTTAAATGTTTTGATATTTGTATTTAATAAGTAGCAGTTAATATAATCTCTCTCTGCCTTCTATTTTCATATTAGAGTAAGCAAGCACGAGTTTACGTTTATACATATCATTGTACAATAATTTTACATGTAAAACAGAATCGTGCTATTAAATACCAACCGAAAGGAGAAAAATTTCTCATTGCTTCGGAGAATTGATAAAATCCCGTGTTTTTGAAATGTCATTGTGGATCTTCCTGAAACCCTCAAAAATATGACATAGATAATGCAGTAATTGCTCAGCAAATAAAAGCAACGGCATGATCAAAAGCTAATGAAACTACACACCTCGTCAGAGAAATTCCGTTTTGTGTTTTCAGATTTACGTTTAGAAGTTATAAAACAAAACGTTATGGTTTAACCATCTCAAAACACTTCTTCGAATGCTAAATATCTAAATATTTCAAATATTTTAGCTACGCCGAGAGCCCATTCTGGATTTAATTTAATTTGAATTTATTTACTTTTAAGTTAATGGCATCTGTAGGCAATCGATCAGTCATGTCAAAATGATATGATTAGGAAGACTGCTATGAAACATCGTTGAAGTGATCAATACACAGTAAGATGTCAGCCTACAAAATGCTGTCATTTGTTCAGGGAAAGAAGTGGAATTAACTTGATTGCATATGAAACTTACGAAAACTTTATGGACTTAGAACGATGAATCCAATTAAGGTTGAAGCTTTAAACGCCTTGTTGCCCAATTCAACGATAATACTTAAGCATTTTATAGCGTTTGAAGCGGCCCCCTTGGGCTGGTGGCCCCCTTAATGATTAGCTTAAAGTTCGATGGCATTTCTACAATCCCAAATGAAAGCAGAAAAGAGCACATCTGTATTGAAATCCAAGCTCTAAATGGGTTTTTACAATTTCCAGTTCTAATTTCAGAGCTAATTTGAGCAAATTAAAAGATCGTTGTGGAAAATATTACGACCACTTAAGTGCAAAAATGAGGCCTTGCTAACAATTGCCTCTTCTTATCTCAAGAAACTCTGTTTCAAGTAATATTTCTATTATAATCCAGAAAATAGAAACAATTTAGCGATTCTTCTCAATTTCGTATTTTACAGCTCATTTTCTTTTTCTATAGGTTTTTATTTAATTTACGACGAGTTAGTATAGAACCTGAAAATGCGTCCACTGCTTCCTATTATATTATGAAGCGCATATGGAAAAATTATATAAAAATTTTTTTAGTTGCTGATTTGCCAATCTCTCATTTTTTCTCTCTCCGTCGTCTATCTGCTTGCTTGAGGGTGAATGGTGTGCATTGAAAACATCAAACAAGTATAAAGTGCAATAGTTTTTAAAATTAAAATATCCAGAAATGTACGAAAACATTTCAAATCAAATAATAGGAAAACAGTAAGCTTTTAATCCATTTGCATTGTACAATACTCGTATTTTAAAAGGATATTGTTTCGAAAAAAAAACATGATAGGAAGATTTGTTACACCCGTCTAAAATATTAGTACTAAATTAATATTTTATCCATTCAAATGTTATCAAACCTAGCCTAATACACGTTCATTCCATTCCCTAAGCTCTTCTAGTAGGGCATGGATTTAAAATTAAACAGAATATTTTTACATTTATTGCATTCATACTTAACTGCCATAAAATAAGTAATTTTTTCATTTTGGAATCGTGTAACAGATTGTTTCATTTCGTGCATCTTATGAAATTTTAACCCGTTCTATTCAATAGTGAAATGATAGCAGCAGCTTCTGCGTTATGTACAAGGTGCTCCATTCTAATATCTTCAAGAGTAAAAGTCCATAACTTTCATTACTCACCGAGTTTTTTGGCAAGAAATGCTAAACATCATGAGGGTTTAGTCATCGTAATGCGTTATAGCCTACAAGATTGCAGCTGCTCGTGAACCCAGCTCACTCCGAAAGGATATTTACGCCCAATAATGGTAGCATCTGTGATGTAATTTGGTGAAACGCTGCTATGATCTTCTGCTTAAAGTCTTACAGATCGGTTGTGCGTTGAGCATGTTTGATGAAACCCCATATGAAAACATCCGGAGGGATGAGATAAGATGAATTTGGTGGGACCACTTGGCCTCATCGTGAGAGATCTCGTGTCTTTTAAGATAGTATTCAAAAGTCAGGAAAATCAGGCGTAATTCTACGGAGCTTCCATCTTGTTAGAAAATGATTCCGTCGGTGCCATCGTCTTCCAGTTGCGTGATAAGAAAATTCTGGAGCATGTTAAGAAGATAAAACTCAAATATTTTCTACACTTGTATTTCGAAAGTCGCGGTCTTCTAACCAAATGGAACACCCTGTTAAATAAAGGGGGGGGGGGGGTCTTTATTTGATTTTGAAAGCTAGGGGATTCCTCCAAATCTACATGAAGATTGTTACGTCCAATCTGAAATTGCTAGAGCATTCTAATATTGGTTGCTGATACGTAGACACTTAAACGTACCTCATAAATTCTTAAACCAACATCTCTTAAGAGAAGCCGAAATAAAAAGACTTATAGTAAACAAAAATTAGAGGTTTCTTTTCATTCTATTTAAATAGTCCACTTGAGAATAGTTTCCCTTTGACTGGCGCGTTTGATTTATCGGCCATTGGTTGGCCGGTCGGTAGAAGGGAGGCAGTAGGAAGCCTATGTGACCCGGTTGTTTCACCAGAAAGGATGTCCGAAAGCTATTATTTAGTTCCTAATTGTACTGGAGGGATTTCCAATGCTTGTGGGTGTAATCGATGTCGAGCGAGAGGGAGAAAGGTAAGTGAGTTGGGGTGTCTGATAATCGCGTAACTTCTGCTACAAGCGTTCGCCTATTGTCTGAACGAGAAAGAAATGGTTTTCGAATCAATCAGAATGCGTGAAATTTACGAATTGTGCTAATCTCTAAAGACTGAAATCATTAATCAAGGTACATGGCTCTCTTCTGAATGATTACTTATTTCTATTTTACTATAAAGCAGTTGTTGCAGAGATGAGTAACAGGATGGAACTAATAGATAAAATTTATTAGATAGTGAAAAGCAAAGAAAATGGAATTATTTTCTAAGTTTTTAAAACTTCATTCTCTATCATTGAAGACTTTACCTGAATGCCAGAATATAAAAATTTCACTATCATTTTTTCTAAGGTAAGTATACACTATTTCTACGCTTGTCGTTTTTCCGGTTATCATTTTTTCTTTTCACTTTCAGAGATTTATAATGTGGCACCTTTATAATTTGCTTATTTCCTTTAAAAAATGTACTCAGTAGTATCGTACGTACGGACTATGTAGTAATTCGTTTCTATTTTTCTATTAATATATCAAAATGCAAAAGAAATATTCCGAATTTAACTATTAACTTTATTTACTGTCAATTATTTTGCACTTGATGTATTGTTTGATATTAAAAGAACCGCTTTTCCTTTAGAGCTTCACCGCTAGTTCTATCTGGAAAAGAATGCTTTTGCAATTTCATGTCCAAACTTCAAAGAAAAATGATTAATTCATCACATTTTCCCCATAAGAAAAAAATTAGTTAAATTATTTTTTTCAGATGGAAATATTCTGGAATTTTTTTTTTCAATTTTGTCCTCGTATTCAAAGAAAACATTAATAATTCATTAAAAATGTATTAAAATGCAAAAATAAAAAAGTCATGGGAACAAATTCAAATAAAAGACGACAAAGAAAAATGAATAATTTCCCCCATAAGTCTTTTTTTATTACCATTATTTTCTCTGGGTTTTATTTTTCATACTGATTATCTGGAACATCCTTTCCTCTCCACCTTACCCTTCGATGTTTTATGATTATCCGGCATTCCAGTGGAATTTATTACCCCGATAATTTTGTTTGTATTATCATTCGTTTTTCGATGAAGAACAAGGGCAAAAGAGGGAAGGCTGAAATGAACGTTTTCATGGTTGCCTATTGAAAGAAATATGAAATTGTATTCGCAAACAGTATTGCTTCTTACTACTAATGACGCAACAACTGTGACTTCAGTTTTATTTATTAAGTTTATTTTGTTTGGATTAATTATCTATTCAAAATCCACACTTTTACCTTTATTTAAACATTCTTATCGCTTCTCTTTCTACGTTACGTTAATTCAATAAATTAACATATAGAATATCTCAAAAGATTCAGTTGTTTAAAATTCAGTAATGATAAGCAGCTCGCAACAGACTGTGTTTATTTGAAATCGAATAAGAAATTAACAGATAAACCTATTCATCGATCAAAATAAGCCAATATCTTTTAAATCGTGCAGAGGTATAGTGCTTAATTTATTAAATTATACCCATTAGTTACTATGGCGATTAGAATTCAAGCCGCTTATGTAATTATCAATAAAAACAATGAATACTTTAATTAACTTAAACAGGTCAAGAACGTTACTGGAATTATGAAGCAAATAGTGTTTAATCCATGGGAACGATAAATACAATATTCAAAGCGTGATACGAATCTTTAACCTATGAAATGATTAAAAAAAAAAAAGCTTGACTTAAAGGAGAGCTTTATTTTATTTAAGTCATCCCCTCCCCTGTTAATTTAAACGTGTTAAATTAAATAAAAAAAAAGTTTTTATAACTTCTTTCTTATAACTTCCATGATGCAATTAGGCGTTGGAGTATTTGATGATGTGCAACCGTCAGACACGTAGGAGACTATAGAAAAATTTGATTTCTTTGGCTTACTTCCCAACGTCAACATTTCGTTTTAGCTGATGGCCAAATCGTTCCCTCATTAAGTAAAGAAGGAACAGGAACTGCTAAATGAAGGCAGCATTTTAGATAATCATTTTTACTAGCTAGCTTTGACATCTTTTATTTGCTTCCTTTGTTGTCGATAGCACGATTTGTAATGCAGCTTCAGCGCTGGACATGGCCGTAGATTACAATTATTCTTGTTAAAGCTGATGATAAAAATAATTTTAAAAAAATCTTAAGATTCATCTCTTAACCGTCTCTTCGATCAAAGGAATGACACGTCATCTCTCCGTTTTACTGATCAATGAGAGTATGCAATTTAGCTTTTATTTGTTTTTTTTAACTTTAACTGAAAGTATGTTTTAAAGTTAAAAGAGCAATTTAGAAGTGGATTAAGTTCGATATTTTTAATAGTGTTATTTTCTGTGTGTTCATTTTGCCGTGAATTTCGAATTGAATGCACGGGGCGTACGCAATAATGTATTTAGAGAGAACTCTCTCTACCCTTTGTTAATGTCGTCACAACAGGAAGGAGCAGAATAAGAAATCTCATAAAATCACTGTATCTTTTTTTGCAAGGATTACAGCGCACATGGGATTTGCGCATGCACTTCGGTCGAGACTTACACAGCTTTCCCATTATGTTGCTTCCTTGTATATTATCCTTTACGTTTTGGATTAATGCTAAAAAAAAAAACCAAAAACATTACGCTGAATCCTATTCGCCTTCTCCTCCTACTCATTTCTCTTTCTCAACATCATTAAGGAAGTCAAACTTGAAGTATACTTGTCTCTTTTTTTATTCCCTACGAAACCATTTTTCCTCTCTGAAAAACCATCTTTCTTCTCCACTTCTGACACACTCACGACTTCGTTTTCTTTCATCGATAGTTTTGAAATAAGCTCCCCAAAGGAATGAATTTCCCCCTCTCTCCTTTCTTTCCTTTCTATTCATCAGTATAGGCTTTAGGTTTTGATAGAGTATACATCATTAAAATGGGACATAATCCTAGGGGACTAGTTCTTTTTCAGTTTCATTCATTTTGATTTCTTTATATATAAAAGATTTATATTTGTTCCCCAACTTTAAAAGTAAATGTAAGGAGTAAGGTTTCAGCCTTGAAAACGCTTTTCTTGAAAAGTTGCGAAATTCTGCTAGGTAGTTTTCTCTTGGAAATGGCCAGAAGGTTTGCAACTTGCTATTTGATCAATAACCAATCTGGGACTCAAATGTTTCCGTTCTACACGTCCTAAACTTCCTTGTGTAGTTCATTGATCCTCTTTAAGGGCGAAAATATTCCGGATGGCCTTCTAATAAACTAAACGCTAAATGGGTTAATTGAAATGAATTCAGGTAATTGCTCTAATAATTCATATTGATAAAACCGAATTCATTGCATTCAATTTAATAACATTTTTGAAAGCTCTTTATAAAAAAATACAGTTGCTTCAAAGCATGGCATAACTGTATTAATGAATATCGTTAAGTTATGATGACTGAATAAATCGATATACCACTTTATTGGTTTGGTTTAAATTCCTAAAAGCGTGAGCTGGTAAGAGATACTATGAGGTCAAATTAGAAAAGAGCAATATTTTTTTTAGCATTTATATTATTTATAATATCGGATATCTTTGTATTATAAAAATAGTTCTAGAATATACATATTAAAAAGGATGAATTGCAAACGAAACCGCATCTAATATCACTTTCGTTTTAATTAACATTAATTATGATTGATAAGGTTTTGATAGCGAATTCTAGAAAATTTTCCGAATCAGATTAAATTTCAAAACATTTAACAATTTAAAATGAGACGTGTATTACTCTTTCTATAAACAAACCCTAGGCTTACCTTCAATGTAACGCAAAGGCTTATCCTTGTTTAAAATGCACTATTATAATATGGATGTCCAACGTTTCAATTGTTAATGCTCAGGAACTGTATTAAAGTTTATTGCACTCTTAATTGCAGATAATTATAAATAAGTCTTTAGTAAAAAGGAGTTATTTATTACAGAACAAGGTGCAAGGTACTCAATATTTACTAACATCACAAAGAATCGCAAGCATTCAACTGGGAGCCATCGCTACGCATGTCATGATAAATCTCCAGATGCTAATCTAAATTCTTGCCATGCACGAGCTAACATCTCCATTTCGATGAATTCAATGGCAGCATTATGTCCAGTCCAACGATGGAGCAGATATTCATTCAGGTAACGTTAGGCTACGTTGTGAACATTGGAACGGGCAGTTCTTCATGTAATTGCGGAAATGAAAATTGTTCCAACATGTCACAGTAGGACACATTTGCTGTTTTGCAATATCAGTGCCCCGAACAGAGCAAAACGTATGTACATAGCACAGATAAACACGTTGTTCTGAAATAGATTGTTACTTTGTAAAAAACACGTAAAGTACAAGGCTCATTCAATAAATATCCGGAAAAATTGTATAAAAAAATCTAAAATACGACCGTGATAATTACACATTTGTTATTTTGTGGAGACAATCCTTAAGCTATTCATGGCTGGGATTGGCAAGCTTGCCTCGTGCATGGACGATGGGAAGCAGTTACACAAGATGGCGCCACCCTAACAGGAGTGCTCTAAGCTGGAGCAGGAGAGGTTCGTCAGATTTTTGTTAAGTGAACCATGCGAGACCACACACTGCCAATGTCATATCATTGTCTACCATCGAGGACCCATGGTTTGAGTGCTTATGGTCTCACCTCCATATTCGTCCGATCTCGAACCTTTAGATTTCCACATCTTCGGCCCACTGAAAGATGCAGTTAAGTGGATCGAGATACCAGAATGATGAGCAAGTCTAGTTAGCGGTGCAAGAATTTTTTTCCTGTGAAATCAGTGCTCTTATTTCGCTGGCGTAGATGCATTGGATTAGGGGTGAGCTATATTGAAAAATAGTTATGTAGTTATTTTGGTGCTTTGTAATACAAAGTCATGGCAACTACTTTTTGGTGGCTAAATGTGTTGTTATATAAACATTTCATAATATACATATAAAAATACACAACGTTACAAATAATGTCTGTTATATAAGATATTTCTAAAGGTAGTTACCAAACGTTACACATAGTTAGGGAACACCAAAACAGTTTTTACCACAGCATGGGGGGGGGGGGGTGTTGGAACCCTACCATTGTCCGGCTATGAGGGAGAGAACTCCACCTAACTTCTCCCTAACTGGTAATCGTTGGATGGGTAGAGGTGGACCTGTTGCATGGCATCCCAGGTCACCGGATCTTACTCCCCTTGACTTCTGATGTCCAATCTGGTAATTTCGCGTCGCATTGCGTTGGCGAAGTCTTTTCGTGTAAGGAAGCGTCTCCCATGCAATGGAGCTTAAGCAACATCAGGCACAGCTAGCACCCTCCCCCCTCCGGCTGCTATGACCAACAAACAGCAGTCGTTAATCCAGGTCCATCCAGAGACCCAACTCGTCGGCCTTAGGCCATACAGGTTCTGGATGTACGTATTGGATTACAATGAATAATTAAAAAGATGGTAGATGATTTTTTTTATTTTTACTCTTCTCCCTTGTCTACAAGACTTCCTGATTAACTCATCTAACATACACTGAACGACCAATTTATTAGAGGTACCTCTTACGGAAAATGGATCGGCCTCCCAATAACACCCAAACATTGGAACAGGCCGAACGGTGTATAAAAGGGATGCATTGGATCACAAGTTGCAGACAGCAGCAGAAGTGGACTGAATATGGGTAAATCCATCCAAGGATTTGACTGACTTTGAACGAGCCATGATCATTGGAGCTCGACGGGCGCAGTTGAGCATTTCGCAAACTGCGAACCTCCTCGGGTTTTCCCATGCCACAGTGTCAAGGGTATTCCGTGAATGGCAGTTGTGCCAAAAATCAACCTCCAACAAACACAACTCCGCACAAAACAGGGCCGTGGATGAACGAGGCCAACGGCGACTGGCACGAATCATCCACAGCAACAGGACGGGAACAGCCCAACAAACTGCAGTGCAGTTCAATGAGGGAGCATCCCAACCCATTTCGCACCTTGCACCGAGATGGGTTTAACCAAGGCGGCCAGTACGGATACCATCACTGTCACCGGAAAATAGGAAAGTGCGCCTGCTATGGGCACACAGGCATCGCCACTGGACACTGGATGAGTGGAAGAAGGTCGCCTGGTCTGACGAATCGCGGTTCCTACTTCATCATGCGGACGGCAGACTGCGCATCTGGCGCACACAACACGAGGTCATGGACCCATCCTGTAAGCAGACAACTGTACAGGCGGGTGGAGGAGGAGTGTTGGTCTGGGGTGTCTTCTCTTGGGACACACTGGGTCCTCTGACATCTGTAGACACATCCTTGAATGCGACACACTACTTGAACATTGTTGCCGATCAGGTGCACCCGTTCATGATAAATGTGTTCCCTGGTGGTGACAGACAGTTTCAGCAGGACAATGTTCCTTGTCACCGTGCTCGAATGGTCTTGAACTGATTCGAGGAACATGACGCGGACTTCCACCTGCTTCAGTGGCCAGCTCGGTTGCCCGATCTCAACCCGATCGAGCATTTATGGGATGAAGTGAAGAGAACCATCCAACGCCTTCCTACCCTACCGTCCAACTTGCACCAATTACGGGTTGCTCTGATATCAGCCTGGGCTGCTATTCCTCTGCAACGGTTTCAACACCTTGTTGCATCCATGCCAGCACGTTTTCAGGGAGTTCTCGTCGCTAAAGGAGGCGTAATACGCTATTAGCGTGGTGTCTCTAATAAATTGGTTGTTCAGTATACATTATTGGTAAAGTAAATTGTGTATTTTCATATGTATATTATGAAATGTTTGTATAAGAACACATTTTCCAGCAAAAATAGTTGCCATGACTTGTAAGTGGCCCTCGTATATTTACTTAAATATATTCCGGTTATTTATTGAATGGATAAGTCTTTGTAGTTTCATTCATTTAGAATTACCCTGTATATGCTTTCCTAAAATTTCTGCGCAAGTAAAACGTTTCTATGTCTGAGTGCAAAGAATGTAAATAATATTAAGAAGCCTTCGACTTTAGGCGATACAATTTTTCAGTCATGTTTTTTTAATTTATTTACCAAATGATTACTTTTTAAAAAATAAAAATTCGGTTTATATAATGAGCTCTCTCATTTATAGAAATCTCCATGGAGCCATTGTTCTCTAGATACCTCGGAAAGTTTTCATTCGCTGTTTCATTAGTACGGATGCTAAATGCCGAGGGATGCATCTAGCTTGGGTTTCTACGATCTCATAGGCCTCAGTAAATAAGATTTCCCAAGCAAATCCAATCATCTACCGGTCGTGCATTGACTTTCCTCTCTTGACGACCTCTTTGCTCTTCGGCAACGAGAAACCTTCAATTCGGATTCCCGTTAAAAAAGACTGAGTTAGAAAGAGAGAGAGAAAGAGAGAGAGATAGAGAAAAAAGCTCTTCTTCCTCTCGGCCACGGCTTAGGCTAAATTGTTTCTTTTGCAATTGGACACACCATCTGAGATTGGAATCTTGTGTAGTCGATTTTTTTCTCCTTAACCCAATGAGAAACTTTACATCTTACAACATTGCTTTTTCCTTCAGTTTTTTCATTGCCGTTCTTGTCTTTTATCCATCTTTGCTGCCCTCAAGACTCCTCACGAATTTGTACAAATTGTTTAAAGCCATCTTAAAGACTCTGATATAAAAAGTACGATAACGCAAATTCCTTTCTTTATCCCTCCTCTTTTCCGCCAAAATTCGTTTATTTAATTTTTGCCTTACTTTTGCTGTTTTTGCTTTTTTTTTTTTTTTTACCTACTGATGCAAAGTAAAGAATTATTAAAAATTAGAATTTTATATATGTATCAGTTTAGTAGACTATTTCCTTTGTTATAATAGTCAAAAAATTGAAAAGCTATTCTTAGTGAAATATATGATATAATTTTCGCTCTTTTATTTGGATCTGTGTTAACAAAATAGTGATGAAAGGAAGTTCCACGAACATGAGAAAGCATAAAGCAGTTGAAATGAGTTTGCAACAGATATTTAAGTTAAATATTCCCTTAAATTAGCTATTAAAATGCCAAAGAACTAAGGAGTAAGATCCTGCTTAATGGGTAATCAGTTTTGATTTCTTGTGTTGCTAAGTTAATGACTTTTTAAGCTTTCGCTACACTCAGGCCTAATTATGAGCACTATAAGTGTCAGCATTTCAGTAGATTTCTAAGTTGTTGGGCAACACTTCAGATAAAGCGCTTGGAAATTTTGCTACTTGAGCTAACCAGCAGTTATAAAACAAGGGCTTGAACAACAGCTCGTTATTATAGATGAAAATTGAGTGCCATACTTTACCAAGCCCAGCTGATGATAGGATGACAGCTAGTTGATTCTCTTGCTCACCACTAACATATTACTTTCACTTATCCGTTCACAAACCCCCAGGTTGTTGGGTTTTTTTTTTGGTTTTTTTTGCTTTTTTAAGTTGTCGCTGTATATCAAAAGGGAAAAACCCATTAAATCAGAATTGTTGCGATGTGACACAACATAAATCACTGAATACAGGTGTTAAATAAATGGGACTATTTAAATTACAAAAGTGAAATATTGTGGAGATAAATAATAACCAAACTGCGAAAAACTCTTAATCCACAAAAAAATTGAAATACACGATCTCCAAACGTATAATGTAAAAATGATGAACAACTGCCTAACGATTTAAATTTGCTTTTGCGTTTTGAAAATTCGTATTTCAATATTTTTTCGTTTGCGAATGTATTATTAAAGCGGATTCCAACAGATATATGGTTTTTAGTCTGCTTTCGCCATTAGTATTGTTCACCAATCCTTTCAACCTCTTCTTGATTCGTGATTTTAAAATCAAAGGAAGAGCGCAACATCTAAACGTTCTGTCAGCTCGCAAAGGAAAAACAGTGGAAATGTTTCCCTTCTACTTTTTATAAATTCTTTGCTTCTGAGTTAAGGAAAAATATTTTAGCTATTTCAAGGAAATGTTCTTAAGCGTTCTTAAGTGACATATTCAAAATGCCTCAGCAACGCATAGCAAAATTGCATTCATTTGACTTTGATGGCGTTTATTCGTCTACTGCTTGTAAAAGAAACTTGCGCAACACTGACCAGACTCAATTCCAGAAACTGCGAGACATTAATACCCTTTTTATTATAGTATTAAATTCTTAAGCAGAAGCAAATGAGAGCATACGATCATTTTCTGGTCGGGCACTTTCTGACTCAGGGCGTCGTTTGTCTACTATAGAATTTCCATTAGCAAGAGCCAGTGAAAAAATGTCGGTTTATTTGTGCAACCAAAACCGTTTATGAGTGAGTAAATTTTTCGACAACGACAAACGAACAATTATCAACCAACACAAGAAATAGCGTATGTTATTAAATAACTAAATTAATAATTAATTATTACTTGTTTGAAACTGGGTTTTTTCCAGACCAACTCGTTCCTGTAAAATTTTCACGTTCGTTTTCTAAACTCTGCCGTAAAATTTGTAGCAAATCTTTCATGAACATCCCCGGTTTAAAACGATTTATTCAATGCAGCATATAGCAATGTGGTTAAATAATAAAATGAAGTTTTCTCTCCGGGTTGTTTTTGCTTCCATTCTCCTTGATGGAAGCAAATGTAGAGAATTCGCTCGGCTTATGCAGAAGAATAATTTTTAATTGACAACTACACTATATCGTGAAAACTGAGCGGTGGAGGGAAAATGCTTATTTACAGTTCTCGTCCCCATACTTTATCGTTTGCCCCGATCACCCTTCGCCTTCACTCCACCATTAAATGGTTTATTTGAAGTGTTGTAATGCTGTCAATATTACAGGAAATTCGTTCATGAATAATCGATTAAACCCACTTTAAATTCTACTCTCCCCATTAAAAAAAAGAAATTAAAATACCGTGCTCGTAAATCATTTCTTTTTACGCAGTCATTTTCTGCCGCATTAAAACAAAAGCATAAAAGTAATAAAAAATATTTATCAGCAGTCAATGAAACTTTGCAGTATTTTTGGATGCTTTTATGACCTTATCTTAATTCAAAAGAAGAAATTGAAAATAAAAAAAACACGTCCTGAAATAAAAAAATAAAAAAAAAAGCTTTTCGACATAATTACTAATAATTGACTGAAATTTATCACTATACCTAATTTCAAGGACGCCTTTGTTATTAAATGAAAAGCATTTTAAAGTAAGCTACAGGTGATTATTGTTGTTGCATTTAATGTCATGTCTTTAGTGCTTTGAAAGTGAGTTATGTCCATTAATAAAACCGCTTAAATTATATTATCTGTCCAATTTTTCTAAAATGAAATAGCACATAACTTTTTTAATTGAAATCAGCCAACCAAAGGATAGCTTGGTTGTAGCAGTCATCAGCATTTGACGAGGTCAGTTTGACTTTTATTTTTAATACACTTTAATATTTTTTTAATACTTAATAAAAACATACTACTTAAATTTAGTAGGACTGTTCAAAGCATTGAGGATGAAATTCTATTTTCTGTTTTCCCGTTCCATTATGTCCAATTTTATTTTTTTCTCTTTAGCATTGATGATATTTTATACTGGTATTAATTTTCATACTTGCACGTTTAAGGAAATACGAGATAAATTCTACGTTTATTTTTATTGTGATACAAATAACAAAATTGAAGTATCATGTCGTTTTAGCCCATTTCATTACAATTCTGTATTGTATAAGTACGATAACTTTATACAAAATGGAATTGTTTATTTATACATATAAATTTTGAGAAATTTTCGGAATATATATATTCTTAGGCTAAGTAAGAATTTTACCAAAAGAAACCAATGTTTGTAAAATTTGGCCCTATTGACGAGATAAATAATGTTTGAAAAAATTTTACGATAGTCCTTTGCCCTCTGGAACCTTTGCGCAAATGCTTTAAAGAAAAGAACGTCCATTTTATTTTATGGGAATTTATACGATTGTACCTAAGCTGAAATCATCTATGGTGGGGTTCAAAGAAATGCAATTAATCCTATTTTTCATTTTTTTTTTTCTGAAACTATTTCTTTCAGGCGATTCGTCATTAAAATCTTGGCGATTCAAAGAATTATACGAATGCCAAAAAAAAATTTCAAATTTGGTTTGATAAACAACTCCATTTCCTCGAAAATGTAGGGCTACCGATTTGTAAACATTAGTTTAGCGGTTTCTTGAAATAAAAATATTTTAGTGATATCTTGTTTAAATTGGAATGTAGGTTTTCACGCATCTTTCTAAATTTATGGGCAGAGGAAAACACATGAGATATTTTGTCAGAGTTTGTCCAGAAAATACTTTTGTAAGCAAGAGAATTTTGGAATTAATGAATATACAGTACTAGTTAATACATAATAGAAAATTTTCAAAATAAAACTTTATTTTTGAACGCTAAAATAACAAACTTTTACTTTTTCTTTGCTTTCTATTTTGAACAGCAATGCAGAGTTGTGATATTGAAAATAATTCATTATGTTGGATTTGCATGATTTAATCAATGAGTGTTTTATTATATTGAGTACCTCCAGTCCACTTTGAAAAATAATCGCTATTTGATAGTATACTAGCTCCAAATCTATTTTGTATGCGAAATCAACACATTCGTGCCGACTTGTTAATTGTAAGTTTAAGTGGAGACATTTTATATAAATCGGAACAAACCGGGATAAAAAAAAAGAACACCGTTCTCGGGAGAGAAAAAAACGAAATTCGGGACTAATAAGGAGAAGAAGTTGGTACTGGTGTCCGGTCCAAAACTAAAGTTTGGGAAACCCCTTATCGTTTTGTTTATTTTGAGAGCAACAGAAATTCAACTCATTTTATTGACGATATCTTTCTGAATTTTCAAAATATTTGCTTGGACTTTTTATAAGAGTAGCTCTATACAGTTGGCTAATACCTACACAAAAGGCATTTTGGTAACGCTTGAGCATGCGCAGTTAAATATTATTTAGTAAAAAGACTCATATTTCATCAAGTATTTAATATTTTTATATTACGATTACAGGGTGTTGTCTCTATTGTAATTTTCAAGATTCCTAAAAATGGCATTGCTTTGGGTTGAAAATCTTGCATGTTAGAACATGTAAGTTTAGAACTTCAACAAATGAGAGCGTGAGGTAGAAGCACGAGAATATATAGGCGCGCACAACCTTATTTTTGCAATAAAAACTTAAGAAAAATTGTCGATTTTTTTTAAAGAAATCTTTATATCTCCATGAATATACCTGCTATTCTCATACAAATCAATACAGATAAGTAAACAAAGCCTCATAATCATATGCAAGGCATTTCAAGCATTATTTTTTACTGTCGCTGGTCCCCTATTTGCCTTCTGGACAAAACCGTTGAAATATATGCGGTGTAACATGCTCTTGACTCCCCTGAAGTTTCAGGATAATTTGTTAAGTATTTTTCTAGATATTCGACAAAACGTCTAAAATCAAAAGTGTCCACTTTCAATTGAGCAGTCAGTGTAATTTGCAGGCAAGCTTTTTAACGTTTGGTGGATACCATTGATATAGAGGAAGAACTTGTTAACGTTCTTCTCTATATCTATGATGGACACACACAACTTAGAATCAATTGCATCAGTATCTACAATTTCATATGAGATTAATAAATAGCTCACGTACAGTAATGATTACTCACGCATAAAATTCATTATTCTCTCCATCTAATTCGAAAGGAAAGAACTTACTAATAAACATAAAGCTAGTTATTTATTTAATGACCTGTATGTCACGTCGCACTGCTTTGTGACCCTGAACATTTATTATGAACAAAACGACTTCATCAGAAAAATTAACTTGATTTTGATAAATAACTCTAATTATATTGGAATCGTTTGCAGTTCTTCAGATGGCGTAATGGTGTTTTTTGATGAATTATTATTGTCAGTAACATTAAAACTGAATCAGAACAGTTAGAAATAAATGGAGTTTTCCCCTTATAAACCATAGCAATCCTCGTGCTCTTAAGAAGATTCTTGTGATAAAATCTAGTTTAACAACGAGCCGTTTGTTTAGGTTGTGTATGTGCACTTAAAATGATGCAGAATGGTGAATAATTAATAACCCTTTTATTCCTTAAATTTATTACAAATATTCCAGCTAAGGTATGAAGAACATTTTAGTCATACATTATTCTTTTTGATGTTTGGTGTTTTATTGCTCTTTGTGTAATTACATGTAAAGAAGGCGTGATAGCAAAAGACTTGGAAAAACCTGACGAAGTACTATTTAATACTTCCATGATACTACCTAATCTTAAGATAGACCAATTAAGGATTTAATATTTTAAGATTGCGTTATAGCATCAGCATTATTATAGAGCATATGACTATAGTAATATCTGACTTTGGCTCCTGAAAAACACACTTTATATTAAATTAAACAGGTGGTGGCCTTACAGTATAACAGAGGGACATCAGGAGTTCCAACTAGTTTCGCCATTTATTCCCGGCTTTGTCAAGGATATATCCTTGACAAAGCCGGGA
>JAHWFO010001074.1:12157775-12189731 GCA_023313115.1 Rhysida immarginata
CTCAAACGTTCAGCAATGAACTCAAAGAGTTCGAAATACGTATATGCGGAATAGAATCCAGTTGTGGACAACAGGTTGTTGTCTTATGATTATGATTAAAAAATTACGGTTTAAAAAACACGTGGCGTTTTTACACAAAACAACTACAGCTATAGATCCCTTCCTCTCCTTAATCCCTATCCCTACTGGCATGACGTCATAGCTTAAGATGCGAGGCTAACGAGAAAGACGTAGCGCCTTGGCTTCACGTCACGTCTTTCTCGTTAGCCTCGTTAAGATGTGACGTAGCGCCTTGGCTTTCTTTCAGGGGGTGTTGGTATTAGGCACTAATATGGAGTGATTTGATGTCATGTTGGGCAGTGTGACTTGGAAACAGAATGGAATGGGGCTTTAGTCGGAAGAAAAGTATGCAGTTCTTCGGAAAACGTCCCAACCCGGGACATTTCCTGACCTTTCGGGGACGCCGGGACGGGTGATGCGAAAATAGGGACGGTCCCGGGTAAAGCGGGACGTCTGGTCACCGTATCTAAAGAGGATTTTCTTTTCCATCAACAAATAATAATTGCTAACAAATCTTTAGGTATAAATAAAAAAATTAGTTAAGGCATCGTTATCCAACGATAAAAGGGTTTTAGCATCAAATTTTACGAGCAGTAGCGCTTAGTGATTATAATAAGTGGAGGGGCACAAATACAAAATTTCAGGTTCTTAGGCCTTTTCGTACAAAAGTTATAGCTTGATTTGTATTTGGAACCTCGCGGCTCCTGCCGAGGCCTCAGAGCACTATATCAATTTTCGTGTGTAATAGCGAAACTTTTAAGCAACATATTATAAATATAAAACATTTCAGGTTTCTGGATTTCTGGTTTTAAATTTATAGCTTGATTTGAGATTCAGACCGCAACTCCCCCGCCAAGAGACTTATAGAATTTTTAATATAGACTAGGTGATATGCCCGGCGTTGCTCGGTCTGTTTATTTGATGAAATTTTGACGGCGTTTCCCTTTCGCCATCTCTTGAGGAAACAAACAAACATAAATCAAGATATATTATATTTACCCTTACCCCCTCCCTTTGGGGACATGTAAACCTTACTCTGAACCTAACGAACATATGGCGCGAAAATGAGCTCAATCGGATAAGTGGTTCAAAAGTTTTTAGAACATTTACAGACGCACCCTGAACCTGAATTTTTATATATAAAGATTAGCTAAATTTTTAAAAACCACACTATGATTAAACAAAATTTCAGGACCATAGGCCTTTCCGTTCAAATTTTATAGCTTCAATTGTATTTGAGGCCGCCAGCGGCCCCGAGGCCTATACCAGTCTCCTTGTATACTGTCTATAATTTTTAAGTAACGCACTGTAAAAATATAAAACTTCCAAGTTCTTAGGCCTTTTAATTATTCAAATGTTAGAGGTTATTGGTGATTTGGGCTTCAGGGCCCCTGTGGAGACCTAAGAGCCTTATACCAGTTTTTCGTGTATATTAGCTAAATTTTTTAGTAAACTACTATAATATATAAATAATAGTTATTAAATAAAAATGAAAAATAAAATAATAATTATTCTGTTAATTGTTAATTATTATTTTATTTTTCATTTTTATTTAATAACTATTATTTATTGTATTCCAGGGTTTTTGTGTCTCGTCCTTTTCTCTTATAAATATCCGTTCACTATAATATATACAAATTTTCAGCTTTTTAAGCCTATTCGTTCAAACATTATAGCTCTGTGTTTAGGGCCTGCCAGGGCCCCAGAGGACTATATAAGTTTTAGTGTATAAGAGCTAAAATTTTAAGTAACACACCATAAATATGCAAGAAATTCAGATTTCTGGAGTTCCGGTTCCAAAGTTATAGCTTCATTTGTGAGTGGGGGCTAAGGGCCCATGTCGAGTCCCAAGAGCCTTTACCAGTTTTTAGTGTATATTAGCTAATTTTTTAAGTAATTTTCCTGTAAGTAAGCAAAATTTCAAATTTCTAGACCTTTTCGTTTAAAAGTTGTTGCTTGTGTTTGGGGCCTGTGGGGCTCTGCTGGGGTCTATATTACATTTTTTGTATATTTGCAATATTTTTTTAGTACCGCACTATGAATATACAAAATTTCAGGTTCCTAGGCCTTTCCGTTCAAACATTATAGCTTCAATTGTATTTGGTGCCTCGAGGCCCCTGGTGGGGTTCAAGAGGCTTATATCACTTTTCTTGTATATTGGTTTTAATTTTTTAGAACCGCACTAAAAATGTACGAAATTTCAGGATTTTTGCCCTCTTTGTTCAAAAGATAAAAAAGGAACCATGAAATTCATACAAGTGGCCCCTTAGGGGCCCCGGGCCACCCAAGAGGATTCGCTATATTTTTCTCACCGTCCTCTGTATAGGGCCTACGTGTGTTCAAGCCTCTAAGTCAATCCTTTCAAAAGTTATGGCATCAAAATGTTACGAGCAGTAGTGGGAGGATTCGAATAGAGTTCTTTAAATTCTGATGTCAAACATTCAAACTCTGACGTCACAAATTGCTCAAGTGCTAGGGGCTAGAGAGCGAATTTCTGGCGGTAAGTAAGACCAATACCTTATACCTCTGATAGATATGCACCTGGGACGATAATTAGATTTAGCTGTTGGTAAGCATATGTCTCCAACATAACGAGTAGCGTAGTTATGCCTGTCGTGATAGAACTGAATTGTAATAGGAGAGAGAAGAGATAATTGTAAGTTTACGGTTTTATAGATAAAAGAGCATAGTTGAATTTTGTGAATCTGATAAATAGTAGGGATACCAACAACTGAGAAATAGCATGAAATTGAAAGTGGCCTACGGATTTTCAAAAGAGTGTAAAGGAACCACTTCTGAAGTTTTAATACGAGGGTTGGAACATAAGTCATGGCAACTATTTTTTTTCTTGTAGATACAGACCACATTTTCCAAGACTTTTGCCCCAACCCTCGTATCTAGTCAAATTAAAGGAAGTAGAAGATCCCCAGAATATAATACAGTAGCAAAGGGACGAATATATCCAAGATATAACAAAGTAGTAATAAAATGTGTCGGTTAGATATTGAAGCCTGGAGATCATCCCTTGCTTTATGTTAAGTTTTACAAGAAGAAGTGAATATGGTGATCCCAAGTCATGAGTTAAAACAAGGCCCAAATATTTAAAAGTGCTGGTTGTTTCAATTAAGTGGTAGTCATAGTAAATTAACGGAGAAGAAAAGAATCCTTTCGCTTATTACGTTGGTAAAAAACATTTAGTTTTATCTACAGTAACCAAAAAATGATTTGAGTAGCAACGCAAACATTAAGAGTAGTTAACAGTTGTTTAATATTATGGTTAGAAAAAAAAGAAGAGTGACATCGATGGCATAAAAAATTGTGTTAATAGGAAGATCGTTAATGAACAAGTTAAACAACAGGAGATATAATCGATCCTTGTGAACATCAAGATACGTGACAGGAGTGAAGAAGATTTACCAGAGAAGGATAAGTAGTAGCGACGATTAGTTAAAAGATTAGAAAGCCACATTAGAGGAAAACCATGGATATTATAGTAAAAAGAAAGTTTGAAAAGAAGAAGGATAGATATTGAATCAAATGCCTTCAAAAAATCAATAAAAATAGCCGCATTGAATTTATTAGAAGATAATTCCAAGGAAACAAATTCCGTAAGTTCGTAAATAGCAGTGTCTACACTCTTGTGAATGAATATACCCATACCAGTTATGATTATATCAATCTCTTTAACTATATCAAACTGAACATTTGCAAAAGAATTCGTAGCACAAACTTCTTCAGATGGATATAGACCTTTTTCAGCGGAAGTTGTGCTCGCGCGGTCACGTAACTTGGCCGCCATTACGAGATGTTGATTTCAGCGATTTGAGCACGAAGCGTTTGGATAAAGCTTTTGTTCTGGATCAAAACTGACTGATTTAATCGCAGATAAGATAAAAAAAAAACTCATTTAAAATACAAAATTGTTATATGTTTGCTCATTTAACCAGTTAGATTAATATTTACATAAATTTCAAGATGCAGAAATGTTTATTTCAGTAAACTTAGTTTTCGTATAACTTTATTGCACATGTTTTACTTAAAATACTTATATGTAGACTATAGATTATATATTTCTTTAAATACGAGGATTGAGACATAAGTCATGGCAACTATTTTTATGAGAATTCAAGGGTGGATGGAAAATGTGAAATATACAGACACGTTATGTCTTCACTCTCCGCTCATCGCGCGATGACTGATCATGCGACCAAGGTAAATGAAATTTTTATCAATTTAACTATCACTTCTTAGCCATTTACTGTGACTAGATAGAAAAGGGCGTATACATCAGTTCGTTAGAGGGGGTCTGCCCCCCCCCCCTCCGTTATTATTAAAAAATAAAGTCACTTACCTTGGTCGCATGATCAGTCATCGTGTGATGTGCGGATAGTGAAGATTACCCTAACCATTAAAGATAGTGAAGATTAAAACTTAACGAAATGTTAACGCACTAGCAGCATATACTTTCGGTATAAATTCTTATGTAAATTCCCAGTTTCCGTCGCTAAAAAGTTGATTATCCGGACCAGTACACTGAAATCTGACATCTTAAGCCCAAGTCTTGTTCAACTCTGGTTACATGCATCCTGCACTGCGGTTGAGTAAGAAATGATTTGTGGAAACATAATATGAATACACGGCTTCCTTGAGACATATAAAATTTTTTCTGTTAATTGCATTCATCCATTTCAGCTTTTCTGCATGGGAAACAAAAATAAAGAAAAGGCACCAAGCAAGGGCGGTCTTCATAATGTAGAGGCGCATGAGCAACACAGACTTGTTGCTACCGCTGTCGCAATCGAAAATAGCTATTTGAGCAACCTACCACGGCACAGCATGAGCCCTGCTTGGTTTAGCTTTTCCATCTGAGCACTAAAAACACTAGAAATAGAAAAGGGGTTGCCTACGAGTGTCGCAATCGTTCTTGTCCCATACATTCTCTAGCCTGAAACTCTAAAAGTCAACATCTCATAATGGTAGCGCTGCTCTGCCATCTGAAAAAGGTCTATATCTAAAAATTATTTCTTTACACAGTAAACAATGCAAATAAACATGAAATGCTAATAGTCTTAACTTGCTTCCTCTACTTAAAATCATCTTTTCGATGATTCAAAGCACAATTGATGAAAGTATACTGATAAAACTTTTTATAATATGCTGAAGAATAATTGCTAACAATTATAAAAAATTAAAATTAATAGGGTTTTTTTTTCATTCACAGAATTCGCATTTCATCATCGCACCCTTAAATTAACAACGCATTTAAATTTATATGCAACTCGAAGAAGTGACTTAACAAAGGAGTAACATAAATATCGAATCAAAGGAGTGATACCTATAAATATTAAACAAAAATTTAAAAGAGTAACATATCAGAGAAGTGACATACATTGAAGAGCAATTGAATTAGAGACAGCTGGCGTTATGCAAATGTGGCGCTGCGGCGGCCCTGGCAAGGAAAACGGAATGACGTAAGCAGCCATTCGACAATCTAAGGAGAGTTGCGACAGGAATCAGTAATAGTCGGATGCAGTATGGGTAAGACGAAAGATCTAAGCGCATTTGATCGTGGGCAAATTGTCGGGGCTCGACGAATGGGTCACTTCATATCGGAAGTCGTGCAGGCACTGGGGTTTTCTCGAGCCACTTTGTCACGGGTATACCGTGAATACGTCGATGCGGTAAAGCAAGGGTCAACTGCCATGGACGAGCGGGGTCATCGTCGGCTAATTCGCATAATAACGGCGGATAGACGGCCGCAGTGCAACAGATCACTTGGCAATTCAACGCTGGTGCACAGAAATGTGTAAGTAGCCACATCATCCAGAGCAGTCTCCTCGCTATGGGGTACAGAAGCCATCGTCCCACGCGAGTACCTCTGCTGACTGCGCAACGAGTAGCATGGGCACAGGAACATCGCCACTGGATAGAAAAAGGTTGCCTGGACTGATCATGCTGGTACATGCCGATGGCAGGGTACGAGTACGGCGCAAACTACATGAAGCGATGGGCCCTTCTTGCCAGCGATGAACCTTCTTCAAGCTGGTGGAAATGGCATTCTCATTTGGGGACTGTTTACGTGGATTGAAATGGGGATCCGTCGTATGTCTGACATCGTCCCTCACAGGTGAACGTTATCGTGACATCCATGACGATCATGTAGTCCCGTTTGCATGTCTTCAACATCTCGATAGAGACCTCTTCCTGCAACAAGCAATGCACCGTGTCATCGCTCCCGAATTGTATCCGGATGGTTGGATGAACACTCTACAGACGAAATCTCGCTTCCCTGGCCAACTAGGTCACCTGACCTCAATCCATCGAGCACATCTGGGATGCCATCGAGAGAGATGTTCGGGCCTCAGATCCCTCTCCCCTTCTATCAAATCATCGTGAATGTGGGATTTGTTCAGGGGTCATAGGTTCGTATGGTTCCCAACGCTTTCGGTATCTGGCCACTCCATGCTGAGACGAATTGCCGCCGTAACCAGGGCAAAATATATTGCTACACCATACTAAACAGGTATCTCTAATCCGGACCACAATTGAATGGCAGCTTTCACTTCATCGTCAGAACGAATAGCGGTTTCTTTTCATTCTTTATTGTTTTGATAAATGGGTTTTTAAATTTTTAAACTGTGTGCAGGGTTTAGACCAGTGATTATTAATGCATTTATTAAATGCAAAGTTTGCAAATTTATTTTATTCTAAGTTTTGGTATCTCAATTCAAAATATTACTTAAGTCAAAACACTGTGTTTTGTCAATTTTTATTGGTGGCTTTTTTAGGTAACCTTAGATTTAGCGAACCAGGCTCTCCGTCCCTTGTCGCAGAGGGTGATGACGTTGCCCCCACGATTGCAATCACAGCTCATTATACAGAGGCTTTACTTTTCTCCGATGCAAATTGGAGCGTTTCTTAATCAATTGTCGGTGATGCTTGACAGACGAACGTCTTTCATTCCCCATGCAATGAAGAGGACCGCCCAAATCACGTGCTTCGGACCCCACAACTAATGAAGCAGACACTTCTCTCCACTCATCCGAATCCTCTTGAAATTTTTCCATTTTTTTTTTTGAAGTTGCCTTCAGACTCGTACTTCGAATTCTCCCTCCCCTCCCCTCCACCCATCCTCTTTTGAAATATATTTACCTGAGCACTACACCGCACTTTGAAAATGCTTTACTTTTTCTTTATTCCTGGTCTGTTCAGTAGACCCAGGAAAAAGAATTGCTTATCCAACACTTCCTGAGGTGACGTTGAGCCCAGGAAAACGGTTTATCGGCTTTCTCTCTTCCATCCCCCAGAAAATCAACCTCGGTCTCCTATATAAATTTCTACCATTTCGAAGCGAGATTCGCAGATGTTAACCATTTCAGTTCCGATTTTTTCCCAAATGTTTTCTGACAAAACATCAAACCTCGTCGGTAAGAATTGTTCTCAGAAGTGTTTATCCTCGGAAGCCAATCTCGGAGAGTTTTACAACTCGAACCCAACGGCATCGGCGATAAAAGCTAGCAATCTTAACATAAAACTCCAAAGGAAACAAACAAACAAACAAAATGGGCCGTAAAATGGGATTAGGTCGGTTTATGAAATGTTTAAATCGTTAACAATAAAGGGAGAATGGGTTTATTAAAGATTTACTTTGACATAAACAACTGAATTGATTTTTTTTATTTTTTGGTGCAAGAAAACCAACACAAGATCAGACAGGTGTTGTCCACATTGAATTAATTTCACCCGATTTATTTAAGGCGAAACATGGTTGTTGGATGTATTAACGATTGTCGTATACCTTTTGCTACCATTAACACAATAAACGGACTTTGTGAGCAGAAGTTGAAAATAGACAATTAAGTAGTTTTAAATCAAGCAAATAAACCTTCATTATATCGGGTTCGATTAATGCCTAATAGTATTTTACAAAAAATTACATGACAATGAAATTAATACAGTGTATTGGAGGCTGTTGTGTTTTTTGTTACATACGTGCAAAATCGCGTGATTATTTAAAAATATTTTTAATTTAATATTTTATGTTAAATCTTTTTGCTCGTTCTTTATGCAACAAAAACACTGTTATTATGTTAAAAATATATTTTTATATATAGAATAGTCTTAAATAATAGCGCTTCGGATTGTGATTGGTTGAATCAGACAAACGATCGCAAGGAGACATTCGTATAAAACATAAAAAAATTCAACATATTTTGTTATGTAAAATTCTCTGGCTTTTTACCTGAAACTAAAGCAGAATGGCCACATAGTCTGTTGGTCATCGAATTTCAAGTAATATATGTTCAAAAACTCGGGTATTCCTTGAATTGCTCCATTAAATGGCGCCAGAATGCTCTACTGTCATGTTTACCTTTATCATTTAACGCTTTCTACTATTTCTCACGTTTCATTCAGGAATTAGTTAAAATTAATTTTAATTTAAAACACTGACTCGTTCTAAATTAATAAGCCCTAAAATCTAAATTAAATGCATCAAATTTGGCTGCGTGATTAAGGAGCATCAATCATTTGCTTAATTTTCGAAATCTCTATGTCCAATACAATTTTTTCCATTAAAAAATAATGAATTTTTGCCTAAGAATTTCTATAACGCTAACTATGTATTTTGTCGCTGTGTTTCTTTGAAGAGAAATTGCTTTCGTTGTGATTGTAGAGCAGTTGTGATTGACAACGCCAGAAATACGAAACAATCCATACACAATTTTTAAAATCGAATTTAAATAATATGGCTATTTGAGTTACACATTTAGAAATACAAATTCGAATGTTTCTATGTTTTATATCAGGTCTAAAATTTCAAGAGAACTAATAAATTTCATTAAACCTAATGACAGAAGTACTGAGTCGAGAATAGTGTTCAAAATTGCTTTGAAAGCCTAGTTTTTAATTCTACTACCTTCGAATTCAAGAAAATACTTCAAACTTAGAAAAATAAATCTTTACATTACCAGGGCATGCGCACCTTCACAATTTAGTTTGGTTTTGATTAGCCCACTGGGGTCGGAGTTTCGGGGATGAAAATCAGAGGGGACCGAAAGGTCTACGTGTATTTATGCTTATAAAGGAGTGAAATTCGATAGGCAGATTCCTCTAAGCAAGATCTCCATTACTATGAAGTTTGGGCCAAATTGTCTCAATAGGGTCGGAGTTGTGGGGGTGACAGTTACTTGGTCTTTAGAACGATGGCAACCTATGGCATGTGATATATCATTCGTTCGGAAATGATGAGAAACGAAAGAAGATAGAGCTCTTTTACACTTTCTAAATACTAAGTTCGAGAAAATCAATTTTTCGATTTAAAAAATTGGGGAGGGGAGGTTAAAAAATGAGATAAAGTAAAAATAGATTATCTCAGGGCTTCCGCTACTTTCTTATACCCTCGGGAGGATTAATTTCTTGTTATGTTATCATTTTATTGTTTTAAATCAGTAGTAAATGAATTTTAGAAAATTTGCAAAATTTAGTTTCTGTGTTCAAAACCATTTCTTCGTTGGAAATAATCTTTTTACGTTTACTTTAATAAGTTTTTATATCTTGAAGTAAAATATTTAAATTGATATAGACCTAGTTTTTCAAAAAAAAATTCAGACCCACTTATTTATTTTAGCCCGTGCAAACTAATAAAATAGCAGACTTGTACAGTCTCAACTTTGGATCGGCCGTTGGTATTGCCAATAACCGCAAATGCGAAGAATTAACAAAAAAAAAAAAAAAAGATGGAATTATTCCTACTTGTAAGGGCGCCAAAAATAGCCCGGGACGTCAGCAATCTAGGGCTGAATCTATTTGCAATATATCGATATCACATTACTTTATTTACATATCCTCATTTTATGCACGTAAGTTGCTATTCCAATTTACCAACTTTCATTTGAAATTATAGCATTTATATCCAATTTTAATCATGCAATATCAGTACTTCTAAGAATTATATTATGGTAATAATCTTGGATAGAAGAATTTCAAATCTTTCGACATGGCGGCAAACTCGGACTCAAAACCTATGAATTAGCCTGTTATTCAAAACGCATGAATTAGCCTTACTTTGTTTATTTTGTTTAATATTATTTTATTTTATTGAAGTACTTAAGCTGAATTTTATGTGAATTTTGAATCTTATTAAATGTACTTTGTAATTGTTATGAATCTACGATATTTTTTTTCATCAATAAAAAGAGTCAAAATACAAGCATTTAAAAGCTTAATTTAAGATATTAAACAAGGAACTCTTGAAATTCCAGGGTAATAGAGGGAGGAATGAGTAAGTCAGTATATCCTTTTCCCTCCCAAATGATAGTTGTATTCTTTCCTCCCTGGTAATAGTTGTTCTGCCAGTTCTGCCATATTTCGGTGTTCTTTGATGGAAAATATTTCAATTTACATTAGTTACAAGCAAGAACCAGTTAAATTTTTTTTTAATTTTTACTCTACATTAAAATGAAAGAAAGTATACTAGCTTAGGAAATGTTTCACGCACTTTTAAGTTTAACAGCACTTTATCACTTCGGAAAAACCGACACTAATAAGAGTGGCTGTCGAAAAGCTTTTTCAATAGGGGTCTTCGAACTTTAAGTTGTAAATACTCAGGTTACTCATCATTGTGTATCCCATTTTAGAAAAACAATATTAACTCGAGGGCTTTGAACATGTAATCAAGAATGCCTCCTCGATTAACTGTTCAGATACTGTCTCCCACTTCAGCAGAAATTAAGATCACAAGTCTGCTGCTCTCTTCACAATATTTTAGTGGGAAAACCTAATGCTGAAGTTCATTGCTCTAAATAATGATGCCAGTTTATTAATGAACATTCATAAGGTTGATTCATCAAAGGAAAAGTTAGGAAAATGAAAATACTTATTTTCCCATCATCCTTTTTACGTGCGCTTCTTTATTTATTTGATTGATTCTTTTTGCAGACTTATTGCCACCCGGCGATGGAGATAATAACGCTCCCTCTAAAAGGAAATTAAGCTAAGATTTAAAAATAGAATATGAGAAATAAAAGATGCCCTCTATATGTTCTAATTCATGGTAATTTTTAATCTTCAAAACTTATACCTTTGATGGCCAAGTTTCCAGAGTTACTTCTGTCTTCAGGTTGGGATGAATAGATGAAATAGTCAAACTTTACAGCTTTTCATATCTAATTTTATTAATTTTATTTATCTTGTAAAGATGTTTAAAATGAGCTTCGTTCTAATACATTTTATTAATCGAGTATATTCAATTGTCGTTTTATTTTCATTTTATTTTATCTAATAAAGAATTTTAGAGATATTTTTATTGGTCAGTTTTGCTCGCAGTAAAATGATGCGAATTTCCTTTGGTCGTATACATTTCTTTGTTACCATAACTTTTAATTAAAGTGGCTGGATGCAGACCAACTTAAAATTAATTTTTAAAATCGATTTTTCCGTGCTGAAATGTTAGAAGGCGGACATGATGTCACCCTTTCATAGACGCTTTGAATATCATTTGGCATTACGACGGAAGAAACAAATATTTTGCATGGAAGTCGTAAAAAAGAAAGATGTAAAAGGCACAAAGTGGAGTTCACCCGTTGTTCTTCCCATTTCCACCCATTAAAACGAAAGAGAAATCGTTGAAAGCGTCCACGTTAATTAATTTCCATTAGGCGGCAAAAGGAGTTTCTATTCCGTATTAAATCTAATACGAAAGTTTCACTTGTACTAGCCAAGGATTCGTTAAATGGAATAAACATTTTGCCAAAAGGGAAAGCACAGCATGAATTCGCATAAAGGATTGCATTTAGTTAATTAAAAATGACCATAAAAAGCTATCGTGTTCGTTCAAAGTGGCCGACTTCATTTGTTTGTTTGTGCGAGAATTCGAATCAGTATACCGCATCGATGTATGTACATACCCTTCATTTTATCTCGACCTAATTTTTCTTGTTTAATTTCTTATGTTAATTTTATATAAATAAACGGAAAATATGTAGAACGGAAGTATGATAGCTAGCCCTTCCTTAATAATGCCCATTAATTTTAAGACGGACCTCCTTAATTTTTCTGAATCAAATGTCTCATTTAAGATTGTTAACAATTTACAAGTTTATGACTTTATGCTTACGGGAGAACCTTAGTCCAAATAGTTTGGGATATCCTAAGTTAAATGCATTCTAAGCAAACACAAAGAATTCACACTACAATATTGACCAGTTACATCAAAATAAAATACGTTTATGGAAATACATTTTTGAAATTAATCTTTTTAAAACACTTGTTTCAAAACTTTGAGATAATATAAAATTCGTTAATTAAAATTCCAAATATTAATTAAAATCACCTATGATGGGATAGTGCATTTTTCATCAGTGGAGGGATCAATAATTAAATAAGCAGTCATACATGTTTGAATGTTATAAATAATTGAAAGCAATTTACAAAAATGATAAAATCCCACAATTCTCAGAAGAGAACGAGTTTTAATGTTGAATTAAGTGAAAAAAATTTGAAACAAGCTGAAATAGCAAAATAATAAGGAAGACATCAAACACAGAAATTTAAAAAGATGGTTGGTTTATTATAATTTTTGGCGTAGACTACTAAGGTCATTTTGCGCCTTTTACACAAGTTATAGCTGTAAGCAGCCCATGGCGGGAATTGAGCCCACGACTAGTTAGACTACGAGAACTAGAAAGTCTACGCCCCAGCCCTCTCGGCCACCTGGCCGGTATTAAAAATATGGAGATGAGATCAAATTATGAAGGTGAAAACTCGAAGTGGTCGACCAAAGTTACCCAATGATCATGTTCAAAGAAGACTAAAGCGTATTGTGAAAAAATAGGATGGACATTCCCCAATTTATACACATCCGACATATCAGCATCCATAAATAAAAAGGTTTCATGCTGTACAGCTTACAGGTATTCAATCTCATGTTGCCATCAATACTACCTCTTTTAACACCCACTCAGAAGAAAAATGTCTTCAAAAACGGTGATTTAGTTTCGAATCTGCAGTCCGAAGCATTGAATCATGTTATTAGATGCAACAAACAAATATTTTACAGTGCATAAACCTTTTACTTATTTATCAGTGGACGAGTCTACAGAATCATGTGCATCGATAATACTGAATAAGGGCTTGTAAGTAATAAAATAAAACTGAAGTATGAAATATAAGCACGGATATCGAGTCTTTCGATATGTCAAGTAAACACAGCGTCTATGCTTAAGGTGCGTCTCCTGCGTCTGTGCTCACAATCGATTGTGGGACCACAAGCACGGTACGTGCAAGCTTTTCGCAGTATCTAAAGTCACAAAACGAGTGTATTTTGTATGAAGAAAAATTAAAATTATTGCATCACCCTAACGCTTTTTTTTTGGGTCGAAACATAATTCTTAACTATCGAGAGGAAGGAATCTGTAGAAATAAATTAAGCACTTCAAAGCATATGGAAATTCAATAAGCATATAAATTATAAATAAGCTGAAGACTTCAAAAACATCAAAAAAATACTAAATGTTTCAAAACAATAAATTATGAATTAAATTGTGAGTAATAAAATATATTTATTGTAATGAAAAATAGTTTATTCCAATATACTAGAATTCATTAGCCTTCATTCAAAACGCTGAAAGCAAAACGTTGATCCATTATACGAATTGACTAGGTAAGACATCGAAGTATTGTGGCACTATCTGTTACCACACTTACAAATATTTCATAATATCACTATCGTAAAGATGAAAATTGTTGCTCAGACAATATTGGTCAGGTGACTTTTCATTGCTTCAAGCCGGCGCCAACAATGCTTAAACGTGCACAACAATGTAAAACTGTTTCCGTAACGCTTTTTGGTGTCGTTTTTTGCATCATGCATTTTGTAGAATGATGTCAGCCTTAAAACATTATTATCCTGTTAAAATTTGACAATTGGACCTCTAAAATGTGGCCATAGGTCATATTTAGGGTGTGTCTAAAAAGTCCGACCGGTCGCGACCAGTCAAAGCCCTTCACAAAGCTCATTTTGGAGCCACCAGTGACTGACTCGAAATTTCGACTATGTCCGGTCGACACGGGAACGATGCAGGCATACGTAGCTGGCTTTATTCATTTTAAAATTTCTCCCGATTCGGACGATCCTCGATTCATAACATGACCGGTCGCGCTAATTGCGACCGGTAATCCAAAGCCTGCATCGTTCCCGCGTCGATCGGACATAGTCAGAATTTCGAGTCAGTCACTGTTGGCTCCAAAATGAGCTTTGTGACGGACTCAACAGTGACTGAACTGTTGGATCCAAAATTTCGCGACCGGTCGGACTTTTTAGACACACCCATGGTGATAAGTCAATGTTCTGTCTCAATTTCAACAAAAGTAATCGCGTGTGAAGATATATGCTGCTATGCCTTCAACTGTCAACCGAGTGGTAGAACACCTTTTTGAATTGGAAACGTGCCGGGAAATGAACATGCCCTCCACGTTTTTTGAGTTGCAACTTGATTATTAATAAAAAATATTCGTAAGAACATTGTTAAACTTATGCAGCTATTACAGCCATTAAATAAAGTATCTAAGACCGTTTGAACCTAGAGACTTTAACCATTTCTGGATATTGGGATCTGCCCTTTATTATGTAGCCTTTATTTCATCTCGTTAACTACTAAAGGATACATTCAAAAACGTAATATGATCTAATTTAAATTATTGTTTTTCAATACTTAAATATTTTGCTGTATAAAAATTTAAAAGAACATTAATGCCGTGTGTTTCAAAAGTTTCCGAACTGTCCCTTCTGTATGTAGGGAAAGCCTAACCTGTGACAGCAGGAGTAATAAACCATGCGCTGAAATAAATTACATAAAATCAGTTTTACATAGTGGCAAAGTTTCTCAAATGTGTTTATTTTATTTTTACATTCCCAAAGGAAACTGTACATGTAGGTTACACGATATAAAATAAATAGCGGGATTCGTAACGACCGGGAGCATCCATTAATTGAAAAAAAGAGGTTGAGAGACAGTGGCTCCTGTCTATCAGCCCTTCAGCATACCTGCATAACAGAACGTTATGCAGGGAAAGTCATCTCCTACGTTCGGGAACCTTTGAAACACATGGTATTTTAGAATAAAGCTAAAAACAGGTGAAGGCTTTTAATGAATGAGTTGTGGTTAAAATGACAATGTAAACTTATGGTTAAAATTCCAAAGGAAACCCTACGTCCTTTCTTTAATCAATAGACAATCGAGGAATCGTCATCATTAGAGCAATAAAATCTCCATTTGTCAATAGTGCAAATCCCAAATTTATTTCGAGGCGATTAGAGAGAGCGGGCTCTTGCTTTTTTTTTTTTTCCTTACTCAGACTGTTGGTTCGTTTTCTCTCTTCCCCTCGTCCTTAATGCCGAGCCAAAGGGGGAGGCCATCGTCAACACGACGATGAACGGTGGAAAAGTCTTTGAAAATCGAAGAAGAGGGACTCAGGCAAGGAAAAAAAAAGAAAGAACTTTCCAAAAAAAAGAAGACCTGATGAAAGAATTCAGATGAGTTTGAGAGCTAATTCCGTTAATTTTCACTGAATTGAAAAAGCGTGATTTGCTGAAAACTTTTCTAATGGGATTTCCTTCTGTTGCTGACATCGCTAAATTGAATTCTTCCTGTGCAAGATGGATAATTTTTACGTAAAGAAAGGGAAAGGGAAATCATTTGAAATATAATACTAAAGTGAATTCGAACTACTCGATAATAGAAGAACAATGTTATCCTAAGACGTCGTAGTTTCCAAAGGTTTCATGCGCATTAGGAAATAATAAAACTATGTAAAAACTAGTTTTTTAGATTAGTTCGTTAGTATTCACTTAGCTGAGTGCATCGATTCGGCCAAATTAAAATATAGGATGTCCATAAATTATCTTTACAACTTTAGACTTTAATAGCATATACAATATAAGAAGAAACGGTTTTTACCATGTGACAAGTAAACTCAAAGTTTTCCCCCCTCATTCATAAACCTCAATCTGTAAACACCTCTTGGACAAAAGCATTGAGAACGCACGTCTTCAAGTACACTAAGTCTCTAACCTTGGTTTGATACACCTGGTCCTTTGGGAAATCCTACAGGAAGAAGTCCATGGTAAGGCCATGTGATCGAGGCGGCTACCGAATCGGACCTTGGTTATCTGACTTGTTCTATTCTCTATGAACCAGGCAACACACTGAGCATTTTTCCTGTGGGGTCCCCATTTCGTGCCAAAACTGCTTCATCTCGGGCAAAGTAAGGCTGGATGGACTATAAACGTGTAACCCAGAAAGTGCATTGAAATCTTCAAAATGACTTGCAGCCTTACTTTCAGGTAAATAGACATCTTTGTAAACACAAGTTTTAACCATTTTTGTCTTCTCATGAAGATTGTGTAATATTTTTGAAACACTATATTTTTATGTTTGAACCGAAATTCAATTCCCCCCTCCTCTCCCTGTTATCCTTTATTCTCATGAATTTGTCGTGCCCTGTTCCATTCCAATGCTTTAAAAATTGTGTACATTTCTGGTTTAAAAATTGTGTACATTTATCAGTTAAAGTTCTTAAAGTATAAACAAAGATGGTGTAAGCAAATAGATGGTCCGAATCTCGTCAGATTTCAACGTTGCATGAAGAAATGTCGAAATACAGCAATATACGCGTCTTGCTGCTTTAAACAAGAAAACAGTCTTCTGTGGACACTGGAACACAAGCATTAATCGTTGACTAAGAAAGAATCACTTGGTGTTCCAGTCAATTTCCTACTGCGTGATGTTGGCAGGACCCGCATATGGACATACGAAGAAACAGCTTGGGTCCAAAGACCCTTCCTGCATGATACATGCTGGATCTGGCATTTTATGGCGTAAGGAATCTTTTCTTTGCGTATGTACACGTGTTAATGCTACTCCAGAGCGAACGCTAACACCACAGCTGACCAAATATATTCCTTCACAGGACAATTGTATCTTAGGGCAGCTGGTTACTTCAACAAGTAAATACGCCGACGCATATAGCCCACGTCACTTTTGGATAATTTTGAAATATGTCAACGAGCTTTCCTTGCTGCAAGTACGCTTAGTATTTGGAAGTGAAACCCATGTAGCGTTTTTCGGACGACCTGGACGGATCTTTGCGAATCTCCGAGTAATGTGTGATAAACTCATATCTGCATGGTACTCCTTACCCCCAGTATATCAGTATTAGTACTTTTTAAGTTTTTATTACTTTTCAGTCGGTAAAAAATTTCATTTAACTGCAGTTTTTACCCGTAAATCTGGAAGCAGGTTTTATTCTACAAAAAGAGTTTTTAAGTTTACAAATATTCAATGAAAAAAATAGAAAGTGGGAAAATAAAAACTAATTTCAACTGTAATTACTTTTAATGAGAACAATTTTAAAGTTTTACTAAAATAATTTCACCATAATTGCCCCTTTTCTAGTCTCCTTGGAAATATCTCTGACAGGAGTTTGTGTTTTCTGCATTTATTGTTAACGGATGCACTTAATGGATATATTAGGAAGTTGGATTGGATCCAGAGAAAACGAAATTCGCCTCATTCCTCACTCCAGGATTTTGACATGCATTATGAGGTTAGAGAATATGGCCTTCGTTGATAAAAATCCAGAAGAGAAAATATAGAGTTACAGAATTTTCAATGCTCTTCTTAGATGTAGAAACTATTATTTGAAGGATACGGTTATTGAGCATACTCTCAACCTATTACCAATTAAAAAGTGGGAATTTAAGAATTTGTACCAGAAGAAAACTAAAGATAATCTAGAACTATAAAAGTTATACATAAGAAAATATTTAGTTCTAAAAAAATATATTCATTTACGGAAAAATAGGCTAACGGAATACTTAAGGAATTGACGCTCATGTCAATGCAGATGAAATTTAAAATTGATATCATGGTATTCCGTGCTGGCATGTTGCGATGAAAATTCAAATCTTTATTTCTAAAAATATATAACAAAACATAACTGTCAATAAAAATTATTTTTAGTTTATCATGGTTCAATCCTCTATTTTACCCGCAGGATTACTACATGATTAATGTGGGCTAGGTAATAAAAAAACTGAAAATGCGAAATTAAATTTTATTTAAATAGTTTATTTGCGCAGCTCGCAGCAGAAATCGTTAATGCCGCGGCGTAGGCATCTAGGGCTCCTGTTTGCACGCGGAACATTGAATTCAACTTTCTCCATTCCATTCTTGAATGATGAAAGTTTTTGACGTTTTTGTGTTGTTTTGTACGCAGATTTTTCCGTTTGCCTTTGGCAGAAGCCTTTGCTCTCTTTCTCCTCTGCGGTTTTTCTCTTTTTCAGCTTTACTCTGGATGACAGACTCCAACTGATTTTTATATGCGTTTTTTCTCTTTTTCAACTTTTCTCCTCAGCTGTATAGATTGCCGATTTTCCTTTTTTAGTTTTTCTTATTTTTTCTGAGTTTTGCTCTGCTTTTAAAAATGGAGGAATGTTTTCTGGTGGAACAAATGTAGGCATCGTTCTGCAGGCATTTATATCCCATTTTAGCCACTTAGGAAGATTTTATCTAAATAGGTTTCGGCTCCAACAAGTAACCTCGTTTCATTGTTAAAACTGATTCATGCCTAAAATAAAGTAAGAATTGTTCTTACTTTGGTTTACTCCTAGAAGAAATTATTCAGACAGTGGTTATTTACGCTAAATTTTTCCCTTATAAGTAAATCGATAAAAACAAAAAACATATCTTACTTCTTAGTAAATCGATGATTCCAACTCAAAGATATGGTGGGATGAACAAAGTAGAAAGCATTACGATGAGTTGCGACATCTAAGAAGCAAATTCCAGTATCCCTTTTAATACAACAACCCTATTCTTCTACTATTATGTAATTTATTTTTATGATTAAAATGTAATTGATTTATATTTTTCCAAATCGAAATGTTGGAAAAATCGGGAAAAGTGATATTTTATTCGCGTTGGATCTCCGCGTGCTGAAATTACGAGGGGCGATTGAGAAATAAGGACTCCATGGCTGTAACTTTTTTTATTTGTTAACCGATTTTCAAAATTCTTTTTGTATCTTATACTCACATTTGTCCTCTATGTAATGCACTATTCACTTTTCGACATAGTCCCCATCCCTTTCCACGCATTGCGCCAACGCGTGACTAGTTGGGTGAGGAATTCCGGAGTTGTTATCGACACCAGGAATTGAATGGCAGCTTTGGACCCTCTTCTGGAGTATGATAACGTCCGCCCGCACACGAGTCATCACACACCAGAGGCGTTGCAGCGCCTACAGTTCAAAGATGAAAAATTGCAGTTCAAAAATGAAAGACTTTGCACATTGCGACTTTCACCACTTCCCAAAGAAGAAAGAGCCCCTTAAGGGACATGAGTTGGTTCTGACGGCGAGGTAAACGCTGCCATTCAATCCTGGTGTCGACAACAACTCCGGAATTCCTCTCCGACGGGTTCACCCAACTAGTCACGCGTTGGTGCAATGCTTGGAAAGGAATGGGGACTATGTCGAAAAGTGAATAGTGCATTACATAGAGGACAAATGTGAGTATAAGATACAAAAAGAATTTTGAAAATCGGTTAACAAATAAAAAAGTTACAGCCATGAAGACCTTATTTATCAATCGCCCCTCGTACGTCAGCCACCTTTCTAGGTTTACTTTCTACAAGGTTTCGATAAACAGCTTCTGGTATTTGAGTCCATTCTTCCTGCAAGCACCTAGTCATGACAACAGTGGATTTGGACGAGGCTGCCTGGCTCTCACTCGACACTCAACTGTTCGATTAGGTGAGGTCAGGTCTTTTGCGGGCCATGGCAGGTAATTGACCGTCTGCCACTTTCTGACGGAAGCTGAAACAGGACGTGGTGCATTATCGTTCTGAAAGTAACAGTCCTAGATCAAAGAATTCCCACAGAGTAGAAAGCACCCAATTGTCCAAATGTTCCTGTAGGCTTCAGACTACAAATTGCCTTCAACCAGATGTATGAAAAAAAAAACCCAAACCATTACTCCATCACCACACCACCACCACCGAGCTCCACGGTCGGAACGATGCGGTCAGGTAAAAGGCGCTCCCCTGGGAAACCAAACATGCCCGCATCCGATTGGAACAGTGTAGCGTGATTTGTCATTCCAGAAAATGTCTTTCCGGTCTTCGATAGCTCATTGTCAGCGTTCCGAATCCATTGCACGTATCAAGCATTTATTATTATTATTGTCATTGTTTGGGGAAGCCAAACTCAGATCAAGTCCGGAAGCCAATCCCAGAGGCAGACCCAAAAGAGGACCAAAAGCCCAAGGGACTCAAATGCGAGGGAGGGAAAGTTATGCACTCGTGGGAGTATTGATGTTTGGGTGTAGGAATTTCCTTACTATGTGACAGGTGTTTAGAATTTCATTATTATTATTATTATTATTATTATTATTATAAAAAAGTTTGATATTTGAACACAGAATTGAGCTTTCTAACAACATTTATTGTAATCAATTTGTGCTTAATTTTAACAAAAGTCGGTTTCTGTCCGAAACACTCGATTTTTTTTCTGAATTTTCTGTTTCCAATTCGTAATTCCAATTCTTTAGTTTTTAATTTTCTTCTACGTTCGTGATACTATAACAAATACAAATGCATTGCTTTTATTTCATTTTAACATAATTTTTCGATAAAAATGCATTGCTTTTATTTCGTTTTAAATTGTAAAGGGTTGGGAAAGCAATGTATATATTAAAAAGCGTAAAGAGCTAACATTATTAGAATAGTGCTTTTAAAACTTTCATTAAATTTTTAAATCGTTTCACAATTTACATTGTAAAGTTTGCCACCTTTCCCTTGAATCGTTATTAAAGGAGAAGTTATAATGGCCGAATGGAACGTTGCAGCAGATTATTTTCGTTTTCTTTCCTTCTTTTTCTTCCTCGTTCTCGATCGTAAGTTTAAAAGGAAAGCAAATAATTTCTTCCCAAACACGTTTTTCTGTCATCGTTATCGGACTCATTAGGGCTTGATAGAGAGACAAAATCGCGACGGGCGTTCCTGATTATGATCGCAAACGCCTCGAGGAAACTTCTCACTACATCGATGAAAGTGGTGGAGGAGGAGGGCAGGCCAATCGCCTTGTGCCCTCACTCGGAAACGGAAATCAGCTGACCCAATGGCCAATCTCGATAAATGACCACTCTCTCCTTACTTCTGTAGACTTGGCATTGCCGACTTCTTGAAGGTCTCTAGCTCTTTTACGCCCACTGCAACGCAAAGAGGTTCCCATCAGCTTTTGACAGCCGCTGACGAATGGCAATAAAAAATATATCTATACAAATAAAAATGAAAAAATAAAAGACCAGCGTGTTTTCAACGTTCAATAAGTGGCAGTCGTTCGCTGGAAAAGGCTTCCCAATGAAAATGCAGCTGAAATCTCGTAAATTGGCAGCTGTTCTCTCTATTTCCGTTATTTTTTATGTTTTCTCTTTCAACCGCTTGAGTTGCAAACATGGAACTTTGTTATTTGAAAAATAACTTCTTCGCTTATTTTTTCAAAATTATACGGGCTTTAAATAAAATTATGCCTTCTTTCGTAAATAAATTGAACCTGTGGCAATGGGATAATTTTCTCGCCGCCTTAGAATCCCCACCCATGATGAATTTATTTATTGATAAGCACAACGGCAGTTTTTTTGGAATAATTATTTGAAATCAAGAACTTCATTACATGAAAACTTTTAGAGATTTTTTGGCGAGCAATGAGTTTTGGAACGTGTATGATATATCACTAAAGTCTGTCTCACTATATGAAAAAAGCTGCAAGGCATATGGGAAAGCCACGTTACCAATTGTCATCTCATTCAGATCAACGCGCAGCCAATAAAAAAGAAACTGAAACCATAGAGGCTAAAATGATGCTGAAACAGTGCTTCATGTTTTTGAGCACTACGCGTGCGCAGTCGGAGAGTACTTTACAGGACGGAGGTGAAAAAGGAGTGACGTATTTTCCCACACTGCCTTGCAGTTTTTTTTCATATAGTGAGACAGAGTATACTTCTTTCAAATTTCAGTAAATAATTTGGATACGAGGTGTCATTTTTACCTTAATATGCGGGGATCATTAACAGTCTGCGGGCAGTCATATTAAGCGTTTTTTTGCTGATTATACAGGATGTTGACAAATATTTGGGAAACTTTCGAAACTGGTAAAAGTACCAAAAAGCCTGTTTTTAGACAAAGACTGAAGATTATTTTTCCAACGGTTGAATACTCTGGATATCGTACCTTTGAGAATCCAGTCATCTGCTTCGTTGTTTCATTCGTAGTTCCAACTAGACGAGCACTAACAATGAGTCCCGTTTAAAAGTCATTTAGGTCCTTCGTTTTCTTCATGTTCCTATGGTCATGCTCATCAAATTGCTTCTTAAATGGGGGATAAGTATACGCTTGAATTATGTAGTCTCAAACTATTTTACATAAAAACGGATTAAAACAAATATAAATGTTTCATACACATTTACAATTCATTTGCCTGAATGAGAGTGTGCTTGTGTGTATGTGCATGTGTGTGTGAAGCAGAGAAGGCAATGAAAACATGTACAAGGTATTGCAGATAACTACAGGGTGTTGCTCGGTCGATTGGCAGAATGGTGGAAGATGAAGGTGGCCTGCAACAGCCAACAGTTTCCACAGTCGGGGTGGGGGGTGAACGTCAAAACTGTCATGTTTTTGATAAAATTACCCAATTATCATTTGATGTCAAGCCGGCCCCTGCAATCGAGCGGGTAGGCTTCCCGTTATACTGCCCTGTAGTTATCTGCAACACTCTGTGCGATATCGAGCTTTAAATGGCATTAAGAGGTTTAAAAAGAATGATTGTGGTTGAAACAGGAGTTGTGTACAAAACAAGGACTGTTTGGCTTCCTTTGATAGGGTTGATTTTACCCCTCATCTTTCTTCGTGTGCTGCCTATCTTCTCGAGAGGATTATTAAAATATTATCTTGTGTTGTATACGACTTACATTCAACAGTTAGCTTTTCATGGTGAGTTCGTTGATAGGCAAAATTGTTCAGTTGATTTTGGGTCAAAGTATTTTTTTAATAATTTTTATATTTCCCCTGTATTTAAGTGTCTGCTTTATACGTAGAATATCTATAGTTAGGAATGTGATCTTAGCGAAACATTAATTTTTAAAGTAAAGTCTTCCTTAGTTGTATTATTTTTCCATAATGTTTCCAAATCGTATGTTTGCTTTTCCAATCAAATAAAAAGCGAATCTGTAATATTCCCTTTTTTATTTTCCTGAAAACATCTGCCACCAACCGGAAAGAAAGATAAATGTTAATGGTGACGGTGATCGATACTTGTGAAATGGATGAGGATCCTGAATCGAAACATTTTGGCTGTTATCCCGTGCTTTTTTTGTCTTTGTGTAATTTTTTCCCTTCTTTTTCTCCCCTCTTTTATGCATGGGAGAGCTGGGACGATGATGTTTCTGCTGTCTGCATTCGTGACCCTGTGGTGATCTGTTGCTCGTTGGGAATTAATCACTTGGCAGGCTCCTCGAATACGATAAGAGCCGTATCTGTCTTGTCCGTCTGTCTGTCAGTCGTCTTGTCCGCCCGTCACCGAGCATTGCCGGACTCATTCATCTTCGGTGGCATGAGTTTTGTTTTCACTCCTGGAGAGAAACAGATCGAAAACAAATTAAAGTTTCACTGTTCCATAAAACATCGTGGGAAATGTTATTGATTCGCGTATGTCTCTATCAGTTATTTAATCGGCTAGTTACGAGTCAGTTATTAATAGTTGTCTTGCCGACACAGTTGAAAAAGGCTGTTTTTCTCTTGTGTTTTTATGTTGAGTGCATATTCCATGAATAGTATGATTCATTTTAAAATTTCATTCATAAAAAAATTACTTTTTACATCATTTTAAAACACAATGTAAACATTGTGATCTTTTTATCTGGCAGCGTATTTGTCCTTTGTAAGAATAAATCCTAAAGAATAATCTCGTAATTAAATTTCTTGTACACCTCAGTTGTCTCTGTCTGTGAAATCTTTGGGGGCACAAAATTTATTCTGACAAGGGGACCGCACGGACATGTAATCACGGATTTGGTTGAAATTTTAGGAAGTCAATCTACAACATTAATATACCTTCTGTGTATATTACTTGTGTGTAAAAGGATTTGAATCAATGGTCTTTCGTTTTGGAGAAAAAAAAATAAAATATTTACGTTTATTGTTGTAGTGCCAGATAAGCCAAGTGAGAAGAAAGGTATACAGTTTAACAGCGGTGGCGTAGTGGTTAACGTCAGGTTCTGTGGACTTACTGGTCCAGGCTCGATTCCTGTCTATTGAATTTTTTTTCATTTTTTTCCCATTTATATTTTCATTTTTTTCATTTTTTTTTTTTTTTGGTATTTTTCGCCATTATTGGATAACATTCCTTCTTCAGAGGGCAAAAAGTCCGAGAAGAAACCCAAATCTGGGACTTTTCATGAGGCTTTAACAACTATCAAAATGGCAGTTGTCCTGGATGGCTATCCAGACAAGCAGCTCACTGAGTAGCTTTCCAGGAACAGGACATTTTAACAAATAAATCTGGTAAGACTTGGGAAAATAGAAGAAAGCAGAAGCTTTCTTTTACTTTCAAAGACTTAACAAATTAAACACCGTCAGAAAAATTTATATGTACAACATTAGTTAAAGGATAACTTTACGGTCACATTTGTTTGCATTTTGCATATCACATACATAAGCAACGTTAGAGTTAAAAAAAAAATGCAAAATGCGTTGTAAAATGTTTTCATGGACGGTCATTGTCGTGGCGTGTGAAATGAAAACGAAACGATAAAGATCTATTCACACTATCGATGGTCTATGCGCAGTCGTCACATTCACCGCCACGTCACGGATCGCCAATGATCATTTGTGAAAATATTGTACAACGCATTTTGCATTTTTTTTTTACTGTGACGTTACTTATGTACGTGAATATTATTAACAAATAATGTCGAAAGACACAAAAAAAGAAAAGAAAATGGAAAAAAATACTGAAAAAAATTTTAATGCGACAGGAATCGAACCCGGACCAATAACTCCACAAAACCTGACGCGACTTAACCACTGCGCCACTGCTGTAAAGCTGTATACCTTTCTTCCCACTTGGCGTATCTAGCACTACAATAATAAACGTAAAATATTTTATTTTTTCTCCGAAACGGAAGGCCATTGATTCAAATCCCCTTTTACACCGAAGGTATATTAATGTTGTAGGTTGACCTCCTAAAATTTCAACCAAATCCGTGACTATCTGTCCGTGCGGTCCCCTTGTAAATACCCGTTTCCTTGCAGTGCACGAAGATCATTGGCGATCAACCTTTAGCCACAGAACAATGTCGGTAACCACATGGCTTGATGCGTATGGTGAAAGGGGATAAATCTTACACCACAGAGATTACATGAACTAATTTTTTTCAGTTTTTCGTAATTTTTCTTCAAGAGTGCTGTGTGCATTGGAGAAATATAAAAATAGCTGTTAAATTTACATTAAGCATACAAGGATTTTACCATTTAATATTATCATAATTGATTTTAACATGTGTTTATTTCATATACTTGTGTATGTTGTTATGTTATTCAACTGGTTCACAGCGGTTCACCAGAATGAATTGTTAAAATCTGTGGAATTCATCATGCATATTTTTAACATTGGCGGAAAATGGAAAATGCTGCAACATGAAGCAGTACCTGAATATTTATCAAATGTTAAGATATTCGTCAACATATACGGGTCGCTTAATTTATAGCTTGTGATCATTTGGTATCATAAGTATAAGTAAAAATGTCTAATCCATAAGGTGAAAAACAGGATACGTATGTTGGAGACTAGGTCCCCATCCTCATCCGGCGGTCCCCATTTTATCTTTTGTCTTAGACCACTTCAGGATGGAGACAGTCTACGAAATAAGTATTTGGAGAAGGCTATCTGGTAGTTGTAATTTCTCCTTGCGGATTAGAAGTATTCACTTTATAGTAGTTCATTCCACAGGATTTCCCTTATAGATTTGATTTGGTATTATGGTTATGGAGGATCTGACAACAGAGTTTATCACTCTTTTCACATATGACGGGCAATAACCAAATCAGCCTTGTTTGTCATTAACAATAGCTCTTCCACACCATTATCCCAGAGTTATAATATGCTTCTCGAGGATCAGCGGTGGAACATTTTGACAACAGTCTGATCGTCTCAGTCATGAACGGAACTCGGCGCTTATCACCACAAAATGCCATTAAACTATCCAAGTTTTCGTCGCTATGCTGTCTTTGATGTTATGTCAGATTGAATTAACTACACACTGAATTAAGTTTCAAGCTAAGCTTATTTGTTCCCAATGTACTAAAAACACAAAATCCAAATATGGCAATATGGAAGGAAATTTTAATAACAGCCGATGCGGTTTGGTAATAACACTATCATCATGGGCACAAAATCATGTTCCTAAATGTTCGTGGCGATACTCTGCTTGCTCAAAATTCAGTTGTCTATTCGCTTGATCTTCTGCTGTTCTGATTTCATCTCTCCACTAACTATTTTTCTAGTCATTGCACTACTACAATCTGCCTACGATTTTCTTGTGTTTCTCATACCAGTTATGGGAATCAAAACTGAATTATGGTTGCAAGTTACAAAAAGGGATTTGTAAATTCTAAAATAATTTATAGTATAAGAATAAATAATTCTTTTTTATATTTAAGTTTTCTTTAACACAAAAAATTAATGTTTAAAGTTGAAACAAGCCACTAGCTTCTAAAATAATAGGTATTTGTGTAAATGAGAATCGTAAGTGTTTGCCGAAGATAATATTTATGAGTATCTCTTTCTGCTAAGAACAGTGGGTCTCTTTTAAGCGCATTTAAGAAAGTTTAAACGAGAAAATTCCATGTCCTTCAATTAATTTTTGTCTTTTTTTAAACTAAACTATGTATTTTCTTTGAGAGGTATGAGTATACAGTATTATCAAGAATAGATGAGTATACAGTATTATCTTATTACATTCGATCCTTCTTGGTATTATAAATAGGTGATTCTAGTTATTAAAATTGAGTTTATTGATTCAAGAATTAGTCATAAAATTTCTTCGCACTTTCCATATTTAACGTTAACATTTAATTAACATGGTTGAAAAATTTAATGCATTACAGATACACAGACATACACATAATATACTGTATTTTATCCTAAATGAAAGTATGATAGTTATTGCCGAACTATAATGACTGGAATCCTGAAACATTTTTATTGCCCAATTCTATCGATTTAACGTTTTAATTGTTATTGTAGTGAAGCATAGATCAATAAATTTGATTCATTGCAAAAATGAAAATTTTAATGATCCTAATGAAACTTCAATCGACAATTATTTACTGTTGAAAACTGGATAAAGTTGAGCAACACTTGCCGGATTTGGTTTAAATCTCTGGTGTGAATATTTATTTCTCTGGTGTAATATTATTATAAGAGGCTATCAGTTTCAATATAAATCCAGAAATTAGTTTTAAAAAATAGTTTACAGGCCTTTGCGCTTAACTGATTATAACATACTTCTATATTACACTTTTCAAAAATGTAATTTTATCGATATCAGTTTTATTATTAAAGCATTTTATTCTCCCTGATCTTTTTTTTTCAAGGAAGTTTTATCTTTTGCATTCTAAAGCAAAATGAATAAAAGAAACAATTAAGCAAGTATTTAATTAAAAATGAAAGTTATTTAATTAGGGCATTTTCTATCGGATTCGCGTCTATCTGGGAAAAAGGAAGGTGGAAATAAAAATGAATTCGGTGTGCTCTCTGCTCCAGTGACTAGGTGTCCACTGACTGGAGCAGCTAACAAGGGTCTGTAGGTCAGCGAATGCGTAACAGGACCAAGGTCATACAGGTTCATACTGTCAACAAAGTCGGTCTGTCAGACTAAACTAAGTGTTCGACGTTGAGCTTGTTGTTCGGCCATTGTCCATCTCGGGTCAAATGTTTACGTTATATAATTTAGTTCTAAAAAGGTTCTGTTTTATGATCGAGTGATTTTTTTACTGGGTCCTTCCATTGGTATCAATGAACTGAAACCAAGCACATCATTTAGGCCCAAGAAGCTAATAATTTTTTTTAAAAAAATAGCTGTGTTCTATAACTAATCCTCTAGGTTACAGTTTTCTAAAGTATTACAAGACTTTAGCAACACGATCATTACTTATTATCGATAAAAATTTTGGCTCAGGGTGCTCATAATTAAAGTATTTAGAACCTAGCAGCCAAAACTCCATTGGGCAATACTCGGTCAATGTTCTATCCTGTATACACTTGGGACAATGAGGTTTTGATTTGTAAGAACAAATAAACAAACGTAGAAACTGAAAGAAATTCTACTGTATCTGTACAATTTCCTTACGGTAATTTTTTTCTTTGGCAGACGTGTTCAATTTTTATTTTGGTTCGGTAAATGGTAATTGCACTTACGGTAAAGAGTACATTGAATAGTTTTTCTAACGTATTTTCTTGTTTAATATAATAGAATTGCAGTGATATTTGGTCTTAGAAAGTTGTTAAATTATCTGCGTGTCCTAAATACACCACATATTTTAGATAACTCACGCAACCAGAAGTCAAAGGAGGGAGGGTAAGTTCAGGCGAATGGCTATCTCATGGGGAAATGCACAACTAATATTTAATTTTAAAATAGTGTCGTAACACTTGCTGTACTAGTACTTCTGTGTGAGGGGGAGATATTCCATCCTGCTACGCCGCTTAAGTTCGGAAAGAAAATTGAAGGAATCAAAAGGAATCTACTAGAATGCATGAAATGGGCAAATTCATGGGCTGTCATTGCCGTTCAGATAAACATGTCCAAGATCATTCTAGACGATGAGCTTCTAAACTTAGACGATGGGCCTATGGATGTATCCGATTGGTCGTGTGTTTTTTGTTTTTTTGTTTGTTTTTATTCATACAGCAATTGTTTTCTTGTCTGATTTGTTTTTTGTGGAGCATTGCTTACGCCCACTCTACGAAATATACACTTCACTGAAGACGGCGAGTTTACTGTTATCAAGCCGAAGAAGGTGACTAAGTTATCGATAACATACGTATCTTACATTAAATAAATGATTAAGATGAAAATCGAAAGGAAAATGAACATACGAATTTAGATACTCGTAATCCCTAGATTTTTCATCTTAATTAATTAAACAATGATGAAGCATGGCTTCTGTTTACAGCCATCACTCTGTTATTAATAAATGATGTTGTATAAAAGTAGGTTTCTTTATTTCCTCCTATTCTATGTGATAACGTTATTTTTGACAAGTCTGTTATGTCTTTCGTTTGACTGTTATGATATAGTCTTCCGCTAAGCATAATGCAAGAAATAAGTGGGTTACATTACATCCATTTGTCTACTAATTTGAATTTAACATAGTCGCGTAATCAATGCTTGTATATGAAGGAAAAACTCTAACCATAAAAAGTAATCGGAGATATACGTATTTTGAAGGCTGTGCCGACCTTCTCAACGGCAAGATTGAGACTGATTATAAAACTTATCTAACAATATAAATTACGTAACTAAGAGTGTATATCAGGATAAATAATCTACGCTGCTTATTTTGCTAACTCGTCAACAACAACATCGTCATATGTCCCAGCTTGATTTGTATATTCAGTGTATCTATATTAATTATTACAGATTTTCTGCACTAGGCCAAGGTGACTGTTGCTTTAAGTTATCTAAAATCATATGCTGAGAATTGCAAAATAGTGTTAATTTAGTAATTTTTTATTCAAATTTTCCAGTACAAAATAAACTTAATTGAAGATCTGATTTTCAAAACCTGTTTTCTCCATTTAAACTAATTGTTCAGGAAATAGAAAAAAGTGTAAAGTTATTACACATGTTTCTGAAACAAAATTCATTTTGTAGGAGACGTCTACCTTCGAAAATAGCAGATTTTGAAAGGAATTTTATTGCACTATGTAGAGAAGGCCATAAGCAGTGTTGCCAGAAATTTGAAGGTGCTAGGACAATATAAATATTTTTTGGCTTGGTTTAAGTTGGTTTTTGCAGTTATCTGCTTTTGTTTCAGTTGTTTTAAAAAAAACAGACAACTATGAAAAAACTCAACTAGCTCCTCCACTAAATGTTTGTCAATAAATTTACTAGTAAATTTTTTCCACTAAATCTAGAGTGGCTTAACTGGCTAAACAACACAAAACAACCATAAACCTCGGCTTTTTAAGAAAGCAGATCTTAGAAATCAGCTCTTCAATTGTATCAACATTAAACTTTTAGCGCGTTCTGCGCAAAGAGCTGAAGGTTCCTGGTTTGAATTCAGGCTGTGGAATTTTCTTTCCTATTTTAATCACTGATTTAAACATTTGAGTTTGGCGTAGGATAAACCCTCATTGGCCATTCTTGAGATATTCTTTATTACACTTTTGTTGGTGTGTGTCCTTGCTTGGCAGAGTAAATTTTTTTCCAGTTCTTTTCTACTTTACGGTGTCAGAGCCGTTGTTTCTTTCTGTCAAATGGAAGGAAATGTAAAGGATCAAAAAGAATCCGTTTGAATTTTCTGCAGAAATCGGAAGAAAGAGACGAAAGATATGAAAGGATCTTAAGTCTCAGAATAAATGGCTCCCATCAACGAAGGACATCCATCTTGAGAAGTGAAAAAGAGTTACACCTCATATTTTTCTTCTTTTCCATATGCTATTTTTCCTCGTTTTTCTTTCCTTGTTGTTTTTTTTTCCTTTCAAAGTCAAAAGTTGTAAAGATTGGTGAAAAATGTCAAACATCACCAAAGTTAGCGGTAGACTAGCGGTGGATACAGAGTGTCCTATATCAATCATATGGAAATGTCCTCTTTCTGCTCCGGTGGTGGATTTTCTGCTGTTTCTCGCAGGTTTTTCTTCTTTTATTATTACTTTTTTTTTCATCATTTCCACCCCCTTCATTTCGTTTCCTCTCCGAATGTCCAACGTCGGTCGCTAGAATTCGTTTGCGCAGCTGTGACTCTTTCGTTCTCTCCCAAAGACGAAGACAGCGGGATGATGTTCGCATCTGTCTTTTCTGATGAAAAAGTTTAGTAATTCTGCCTCAATTATTCGAGTTACATCATATCTCGTTTTTTATATTGTAAATTATTTTTTCAGTTGTGTAGGCCTACTTTAAAAAAATCTGACGAGTGGATATGCATAATTATTAAAGAACATAATATTTTGCTGATATAAGACAAGAAACTGATTTTTTACATTACACTGAAAAACATTGAAGATGTTTAGTTCATTAATATACAGGAAATATTCAAAAAAGTTTTATAATAGACCTTCAGTTCCAAAGGAAAAATGGCTGAATGACCAAAATATATTCAATTTAATGGTGGCCTTGTCCCTTGCGCCTTTACACAATTCCACCTGAAGTTTTTTTAAGGTCTTCATTCACTCGGTTTTACACGTTCTTTCAAGTGAGTAATGGGTACGCTACCGGTCGGCAATTTGTTCCATCTGAAGAATGAAATATGAGAATGATGCTTCTTCGATTTATTTCATACAGTTTATGCAGCCGAGGCATATTAAGAATCAATGTAAAAAATCTCATACTGTTCTCAGACATATTGAATAATTTCAGCCCAATCGTAATTTGCGATACTCATGGCTTCTGGTATGTAGGATAACCACTGTCTATTACTCAAGCTCTCAAGATTGGGTTGCCGAAGAAATACTATTTGATAGATATTATACACTGACATGTCAAAAGTCATGAGTAACAGTTTGTAAAGGTAATGGTAGGTGGCGCAACCCAACCATGATGTCATAGAAATCCCCCCC
>JAHWFO010001074.1:12189831-12255224 GCA_023313115.1 Rhysida immarginata
ATCATTCTGTATTGAATGAGGATGCCATCCCGACTTGTCTCAATTGTGATCGGCCATCTCATGACACAGATTGAAGAAAGGATAGGGTATACCTCACGGAAGGCATTATCATCCACCGTGGACTACCAGTGGCCAACCATGCATGCTTACTGATCGTGATCAGCAGAGTCTCGCCATAATCACCCAGAATCACAGACAAGTGACACAGATGTGCAAATGACATCCTCATTCAATACAGAATGCCAGATGGAAAGTGTAACGTTTTTTAGTTTCCATAGGATGTGGTAGAGGAAGAAGACCCGTCTAAGTGCCACTGTTGACATCACGACATTGCAACTCATTAGGCTCGTAAGGTCCGGAAAGTGTTTACAGGTATATTGAGCCATGCTGACTGCAGTTTAGTTGACAGCTGTTGGAGGGTGCGAGGTGGAGCGAACAATCCGATCGAGGTGGTCCCATAGATGCTCGATTGGGTTTAAGTCCGGAAAATTTGGGGTCCAGGGCAGTACCGTAAAGTTTTCTTCGTGCTCTTATAACCACTCAAGTACAATTCCAGCTGTATGAGATGTTGCATTGTTGTGCAGGAAGATGCCATCATGCCCAGGAAAAGCAATGTCCATATACGGATGTACAAGGTTAGCAAAGATCGATACGTACTTATATCGATTCATATTGCCATCCACAATGATGTGTGCACCCAAGAATGCCACGAAAGCATTCCTCAGACAATAACGCTGCCTCTGCCACCTTGTTCCCATCCACAAATGATTGAAGAGTGTTTGTTTTCTGACGTTTCCCGCCATACGCGCAAACGTCCATCCGTCCGTTGGAGCAAAAAAACGTGATTCATCTGCCAATCAATGGATGTCCAGTGTGGTGCTGCCGTGCAAATTCCAGCCCCTTCCGCTGATGCAGAGTCTTAGCATATTTGCTGTCACCATCCGTCTGCTGTGGGACCCCATACGCAGCAACGTTCGCTGAACTGTAGTTTTGGACACATTTTACCTTTCGAGTTAGATTTAACAGAGTATCGTGTACTTGAATTATCGCTATTTTTTGCAATAAAATCTCATATTATTTCAAATGAATGATACTTCCTACTACAACTTTTACGGGTAACACACGAATACCGCGGAAGAAAAATTCAGGTTCGTTTGATATCTTTGAAAGATATGAAGTGATGCTCTGAAAGGCTATGCTCTATCGACCGAAACAAATGGTATTCTGGTGAATAGGGCTGGTGGGGTAAGCATCCCATCCAAGTGCCTCCAAGAGCGCCCTGGTTTTCAATATATGGTCTAATATTGTCTTTCAACTCATACGGAACCAGTTTCCTAATTTTTGGATCATTACCATTGCTTTTAAACGTTTGCTAACGGTAGACTCGACATTTAGTGTTTCCGACAAACTTTTGAGTGTCTGAGAAGAATTTTCTTCCAGTAATACCTCCAATTATCTAACAACTTTTAGGCTTATCAGGGTGCTTTTGGTCTTTCTTGTTGAAATGGTTATCTTTGAATCGTTTAACGTTTACATTCTAAACCATTCTTTGATGAAAGCAGGATAATAATGATTCCGAAAATGCTCGTTTTTGGTACGTATTGCAATAAAAAATTGTGTTCTATGCACTCCGATCTAATGTTGCACACAGATTATTAAAACTTCTTGAATTGAATTCAAGCAATAATAGATTAGTTCAGGTTGCACTTTGTCTTTTTTTATGGTTATCAAAAGATTTCTTCTTCCATACTTTTAAAGAAAATTAAATAGGAATATTACACTCGATTGTCTGTAATTTGTTTATTTAAATGCTTATTCCGAAGTGAGCAGAATTTAAAGGGAGTGTATACATTTCGAATAAAAGTGCACGGCAATTGTTTAAAAGTACAGTCTGCTTTTTTTTTCTAACATTTATAAAAAATTTTAAATTTATTATTATATACGATCTTATAGTGAAATGTTGAAAGGCTATTTATCATATTTAATTGATCTCAAGTTTTGAACCCAGAAAGCGAAAAAAAGAATTTCGCCCGATAAGGAGGACCATTTGTTTCATTCTGGAAGTGTCTTTTTTTCATTAATCTACGCCAGGCCTCTTTCTAAATTTTTTCATTTCATTTGAACTTGGCATCTTTAAAATTCAGTTCTTATGTTTTCTTCTTTCATTATTACTTTAATCTGATATCGATTTTGAACAAAATGAATACATGCTTAGTTTAGATTTTTTTGTCATTTTTAAAATATCTTGCCTGGCCAAAAAAAAAGTCGCGATGTCAATTTACACACGCAAATTCTGAAAGGAGAAAGAAAGCTGACGTAGAGAGAAAATTTGCATATGTTTGCACACACGACAACCTTCAAAATGATTGGTGAAATGTAATCGTAAAAATCATCCTAGAACTTACAAACAGTTTCAGTACGGAATTCAAAACCATTTCCACCCGGACATTGAGACGAGAACTACGAGGACTGGGCTTAAACAGTTGTGTTGCGACAAGAAAGTCTTCAGTTACTGCGACTAATCGGAAAAAGAGATTCCATTTGCAAAAGAGTATAGAAATTGGACCCCGGAAGATTATGTGGTACGATAAAAGCCGATTTACTCTCTTCCAACATGATGGTCGCATCAGTTAGAAGGGAAGCGCATGAAGCAATGGATCCATCATGTACTGTACCCACTGTTGAAGCCTCTCGAGGAAGTGTTATAATCTGGGATTACTTCTGGTGGGCTGGACTAGGCTCAGCAACTTTGTGCAGCAATAAAATGAAGTGTCCAGAGATCTGAGCTTACTGAGTGACCATCAATACAGCATTTCTTTCCCGAAGGTGATGGCGTTTTTCAGGATGACAATGCTCGGATTCATCGAGCTCACATTGTCAATAACTGGTTCCAAGAGCATGAAGATTCATTCACACTTGAACTGGCCTTCGCAAAGCCCTCACCTCAATCCTATCAAGAAGTTGTGGGATGTCCTAGAGAGGTCATTGAGAAGTGAACTGACACTTACTTCATCACTGGACGATCTTGGCGAAAAATTGATGTTATTGTGGCTAAAAATGTGTCTAGACCATCCAGGGGTTAGTACAATCAATGCCAAGACGAATGCGTGCTGTCATTCGTGCAAAAGGTGGCACTACAAAATATGAGTGCGTGCGACTTATTGTATTTTGGCCAGACAATGCAAATGCAAATTTCAACTATAAAACGTTGTTTCAAAGATTTAATGAAAGGCGTGAAGTAAGGACGTTTGAAAAAATTTATAAAATAATCTTTTATGATTTCGCTAATCTTAAACATTACTCAGGAAAAAATTTATAGGGCAATAGCATTTCTTATAACATATCGAAAAATAATGAGTACATTTAATGAAATCTTATAATTCCTCCCTAGTGAAGTTGTAGTTTATAATTCTTAACTTTTTTGTATAACAGAAATAAGCTTTTCGTTGCTGTAAAGCGATTTGCTATATCATTTATATGAAAATTTGTGGAGATATACTTTATGTTGACTTTAGAATAACCTCAGTATCGTTTAGCACCCTTTAATCCAGGTAAAGATAATGCTCGTTGTGTTTTTTGACTAGTTTTTCTGTAGACGGCTTTATCTCGATAAACTTATTTCAATGAATAGCGCTAACATCCTTGGAGGATGAATATAAAATTGTAAAGTTGGCGCCGCTCAGTTATTTACGCTGTTCTTCATAGTGATTTGAATACATTGGGTTTGATATTCCCCTTAACGTTATTATTTACTATCGATGAGGTTTTTAATTGAAAAATAGCGAATTTTTTTTGTTGTTGTTATCACTCTTTAAGATTGTATTATTTATACTGTATTATACTTCGACATTTTCGGAGATAGGTTCTTTATCTTTTCCCCCTTGTATTAGGAAAATATCCAAATTTTTAATTTTTTTTCTCTTATGCGAAGATGTGATTTTGCGAGGTTCAATGCCTTCCCATAGGTTAGATGGTATCTAGGAGAACTCTGCCGTCATTTCACTTTTTTCCTTCAGAGTCAGCGTTTTTTGTCAAAGAAAGAAAAAATATAAAAAACCCGTCTTGCGTTTAAAGACGTAATTTAGACGGAGAAGAATACTCCTTTTTCTTTTGATCATTTTAATCAAGTCATTGTGCACGTGGTATCAGATGTAAACACGATTGAAAAGCTTAACAAACCACAAGATAACCAGAAGAGATTCTCAATGATTTTTAGAAAGTAAGAAAAAATGACATAAATTGTCTCATATTTCAGTAACTAATAAGGAGAAGGCCCCAACGAACAATCGAGTTTTTTGATGCCCTTTGGTAGGATGGTAGTCTGATACGTCCTTTTCGTAAAACCAAGTCCGCAGTCTCCAACTTGGCCTTATTTTCGAGAAAATCCCTTTTAAAGTCTGTGTTATATAACTAGTGTAAACTGTACCTCGGCAATCATCACAACAGCGGCAGCCGAACAGGTAACGTCGTGGCGTGTGAACCGTAAGATCTCGAGTTCGAATCCACCCGTGTTAGGCTTTGTTTTGTTTGTTTTTTTTCTTTTAATGTTTTGTAACTGTGCTATCGTCCACTTTTTAATATATTTTTCTGGTATAATGAAAAAAATATTCTTAACAAGTAAGAGCAATAAGGAAGACATTTTCAACTAATTATGATAATAATATCTGTTATAAAAGTGTAAATAATTCATAAACATATATCGATTTTAAAGAAGAAAAAAGATTTTAATGTTTAACTTTTCATTTCTTTTTATGTTCAGGTTTTGATGTCTTTGCTTCTTGCCCATATTGGGCGCTATAATAAAGTAACATAAAATAATCGTTTTAACAACTAATTTCGAAGTTGTAGAATATTTACAGTTAGGCTTGTCGAATACAACATGCTGGATGGTCTTTAAAAGCAGCGTTATAAAAATTAAAACAAAAAAAAAGTCAACGCGTGGACTCGAACCCACGATCTCGTGATTTGTACGCTCGCCGTTGTGATAATACATCTACAGTTGTCGAGATGCAGTTTACACTAGTAATATAAGACAGACTTTAAAAGGGATTTTCTCGAAAATAGGGCCAAGATGGAGGCTGCGCACTTGGTTTTACGAAAAGGGCATATCAGACTACCATCCTACCAAAGGGCATCAGAAAACTCGATTGTTCGTTGGGGCCCTCTCCTTGTAAGTTGAAAGCTCAGACACGGTCTTTTAATCCCCTGGGCCGCATTCCACTACATGAAACATCGATGCAAAATGTCGCGCATGACCTCAAGATGAGGTATAATGCTAAGCTTGAGCATTGTTGGAGACTGGTTTCAATAATACAAATGACGTAACATCGATGCGAGTTCCATCGATGTTTATGTAGTGGAAAGCAGCCCTGGTCTGTGCACACGCGCAAATTCCATTATTGTAGTCAACAATTGGATTGCTGTATTTATGGAAGATGCGTTTTTAGTTCCCTCTATTGCATGAATTTGGCTATATCTCAAACTCAACAATATAATTTAACGATCGTACAACGTAACAAAAATGTCAGCTGATGTTACGTGTTTGTTGCTGAACACGTAATAGTAGCTGACAGTTTTGTTATGTTGTACGGTCGTTAAATTATATTATTAAATTTGAGATGTAGACAAATTCATGCAATAGAGGGGACTAAAAGCGCTTCTTCCATAAATACAGTAATCCAATTTTTGACTAAAACAACAGAATTTGCGCGGAATACAGTATCTGCTTTATACAGTGGAGCAGAGCATGCTTTATACAATGCACGTCTTTTAACATAGGATGAAATGGTTTGTAGGAGCAAAAATAAAACTTAAGAAAATAAAATTTTAGTCCCCATGTTGATACATTGTTTACAGCACGTCAAATGATTTTTATATTCAAATCATTAGATTTACTATTTCTCTAGTTAGAAAAAGAATAGTTTGGGATTAAGACCAAATACGCGTGTTACCTAATTTTGATTAATAAATTTCAAATTACTTTATACAGGTATTAATTCTTATTGAACCACACATTCGGAATGATTCGAAGCAGCGAACCGAAACACTAAAAGACAACTCTTAAAGCCGAAGATGCCCATTTTTTAAATAAATATTTTAAACAGGGATCTATCTAGGGCCAGTTTGGTACCGTTTAAGGGTACCTTCACAAAATTATTTTAACTGGAAACGGTATCTTCACAAAATTATTTTGATCGGAAACTGTATCTTCACAAAATTTAAATCGTGTTTATCAACGTATTACCTTCAAAAATGGGTGTTTATCAACGTAAATAATGTTAATTAAATAATAAAAAAAAGAGTTGTTTTTTTAATTAAACCCTGTCTTTTATATTTTTTGTTAAAATTTTTCACAAAAATGGATATGGATTTTGAAATTGTAGATAGACCCCTGATTTTACAACAAGAGCAACTCTGAATCAAATCGCAACCGGTAACTAATTAAAATTGTTCCCCAAAGGACATACCCTAAAATGGGGTTCATGAAATAAACATAATCATAAGCAACATCAGAAAATTAAATGTATTGCCAATTTATATTGATAAATTTTCATAAATATGTCAAATTTACGAGCATTAGTACGATATGAAGGTGAGAAAGAAGATCAATTTTTTTTGTTAGAATGGGGGCCAGGTATAATAAAGGACATAAAACCATGAACTTTTAAAATAAATTCAGATGCGTATAATAGGGACCAGAGTCAAGAGTCATTTTTTATTCTGCAATTGAACGGCCCGGTGCAGTAACCATGCAAGTGCACTTACCAAGTTTTTACAGTTTCCTTGGAAATATTATCCTTTACCACTTACTTTGTTTATGCAGCAGCTAATTTAAGCTTGTCTGTGTCTGTTTTCCCTAAGAATTAAAATTGTTTCAGTGCATAACTTAGAGTTGAAATTTCTAGACGCATTTAACAAATTTTTTATTCTATTACTTGCCTGGTTACTGCACCGGCCCACTCAATTGGCAATAAAATTGAGGAAGAACTCGATAGCTGCTGATTTACCTATATCAGGAAGTAATCTGAAAAGGCGGCAGATATTTGCAATTAACACATTTACTTACAAGGGTATGCGCAGTTAAATGAAAAGTTTGAGCAATTCAGGAAAGCAACACTATTGGATGCGATTAAATCGCGAGGAGTTAGTGCCAAATGAAAAGTTTGCTGACAGGAACGAATGCAACAAATTTTCTTGTGAAGAAAAGGAAATTGGCTTGAAGCAGACTGGACGGATACTGCAATGAACTTTATAGGAATAGAAGTAGGAGCTAGAGATGATCAAATCTACTCAACACGAGAGCAATAAAAGAAAGATACATTGATTTTTTAAAATGAAAGCTACATATTCTCACGTGGAGCAAGGCAATATTTTTCTATCCACAGTATGACATGAACTTCTATGCATTTTATCATCCCACAAATGCATTAATCTCCATTTCCCTTCCTATAAGTACAGAGTGTTTCTAAATTATCTCCCGTATTAAACATGTTTATTACTCAAAAACTTTTACAGAGTTTAACGTGTTTTTTTTATTTACAAAGAAAAACTCAAAACGTTTCTTAGCACGCCTTAATAAATTTCAATTTGCCCTCCATTTACGGCGTGAAGGAAGTCAAAGCGAAACTCGATTTCCTCCCATGTTCGGGCTAGCATTTTGGTGCGGTTTAATGCATGATCGAGTAACCGGACCTTTCTTTTTCGCTAAAGACACCCTTACCGCTGCAACCTACCTAGATATGCTGGAGTACTACCAGATTCCACAAGTGGAAGAACTGCAGCTCAACATAGTCCACCAACCCTCCTCACTGGAGCACCTCCTCACTGGGGTCTGCAAGTCAGGCAGTGCTTTGATACGAACTGTGCAGGACGATGGATTGGAAGGGATAGGCCAATCTCTTGGTCCCCTCGCTCACCCGATGCGAACCCTCTGGATTTTTTTTATCTGGGGATATGTGAAAGACAGAGTGTACAAGACCAACGTTGATGACATTGAAACTCTCAAGAGCAGAATAACTAAAACAATCGCTGAAATCATCCCCGAAATGCTAGCCCTAACATGGGAGGAAATCGAGTTTCGCTTTGACGTCCTTCACGCCATAAATCGGGGGCACATTGAAATTTATTAAGGCATGCTAAGAAACTTTTTGAGTTTTTCTTTGTGAGTAAAAAAAATGTTAAAATCTCTAATAGTTTTTTTGTATAGTACGGGAGATAATTTAGAAACACCTTGTATATTGGGTCGTCATGCACAAGAGGTTTAATTACAACAACTATTTCTTCCGTAGACTCTTTTTAAGAGGAAAGAACTCATAAAGTCCCTTAGCAACAGGTTTAAATTACAATTTCGTGGTCTAACTATTACAGGAAAGCCTTCTCCATGTCATTTATCCAGTGTAATAGCTCTATGTGAGGATGGGTTTTATTTTGAATTGCCACTTCCTGACTTCTTATTGTCAGAAGTTGCTGATTAATTTCATTTAATTTCACAAACCATGATTCCGAATGCAGTGTGATCATGAATCTCTTATGAAAAGTTAATCCGGAGTTACTTAAATGACTTATATGAGTTATACGCTAGTGTTCTAGAAATCATTTATTTCCACTGATTTGGGCCTTGTCTGATCAGAATTTTCTTCAATAAAGTCATAAATCACATTTTCTTTAATAAAAATGATAAGCTGTAGAACCAATTGTTCACTCATCGTCATTATAAAGCAGTACTTTATGACTAAGCCCCCTCCTACTTGGATCCGATGGAAAGCGTTAAAGAAGAGAGTCGTTTTTGTATTTGAACTTTTCCCATAATCTAAAATAAATTGTGCTATACGAAAACGAAACTTGCTAGCTTTATTAGTGCTACTGTCGGCCTTTTTCAACAGCATCATCTCATATTTGTTAATTATCTGCCCATTTGTTTGCAGAAATTTATTTTAATGTGTTCATTAACTAAGGAAACAATATTTTTATTGCATTATAAACGAAACCACAATTAAGCAGTAGTGTTTCGTTAACTTTTAAAATGTTTAATTAGTTTCCATTCAAATGTGATTTCAACTTCTGGACTTAATTAATTTAGCCCTGTGGGGTTAAAGGTCCACTGTATAGCAGAATGGAATAATGGCATTCAACATACATTTATTTAATTGATATAAACTTTTCTTATTCTCTATGGAGTTGTCATGTCAAGAGAAGTTAACATCAATTCCACAGAGAATGCAGGGGAAAGTTGCCTTTAATTAATATAACAAAATTAAATAGTAATTGATTAGCTGAAATTGTTTTCACCATTGTTAATTACCTCAAGATTGAATTGGAGATAGGAATGCTGGAGTAATTGATTTTTAATCATTAGTTGAAAACTATACACACATAATCAATATTGATAAATGCTTTGGGGTACGGGGGAGGATAGGAGAAGGAATTCAAGTGTACTTTGATATAATCAATTGAGAATAAGTAGGTTTTTGATATCAATTGCGTTCATTTAAATTCCTTCTTATAGGTATTTGAAAATTTTATTGGTCAAAAATATTCGGATAATATTGTGCTGAAAATTAGAGCCATCTGAGGATGTTATGGGGTTCATGTTGAAAAATAACTTAAAAAACTGTGGGGTCCGGGGTTTTAACCAAAATATGTAATGAGTTATGAGGAGCTTACATCACTGCCCGGCCAACCCAACACATCCTTCTGTCCCTATAAAAGTAATGAATTTCAGTGTGGCTAAAACTGAAGTTCTGGTCCTTTCAAGACAGCTTGCTCAGTGCGCTCTCCATGTTAGGGGAGCCTCATTGAGACAGGTGGATAAATTGCATCTCTCGGGATTGCATTCACGAGTGATGGACGGCAGGAGAAAGAATTGGATGTTCGGATCGGTGCAGCAAGCTGTGCCGGACGTGAACTGTGGCGATTCGTGGTAACGAAACGCGAGCTGGGAAACAAAGCCAAGCTCTCGTCTTCAAATCTATCTTTGTCCTCATTCTCACCTGCGGTTATGAGGCTTGGGTAATGACCGAAACTGTGCGATCGCGGGCACAAGCGGCCGAAATGAGATTTCTGAGAGGTGTAGCAGGTGTTACCCTACTAGATAGAGTGCACAGCAGCGCAATAAGGGAGTCTTTAGGTGTTGAGCCGCTACTTCTCTGCATTGAGAGATCTCACTTGCGCTGGTATGGCCACGTGATACGGATGCCGCAAACTGGTCTTCCTAGGCAGTTGTTATTTTCCAAGTCGGTGGGTAAGAGACCAAGAGGTCGGCCTAGAACCTGGTGGCTATACTGCATGGAGAATCTGGGTTCGAGTCGCTTGGGTATTACCAGGGAGGACATGCGCCTGATGGCGGAAGATCGCGACCGCTGGAGATCCTCCATAGGGCTGCTGCCCCCTCGACCCTAACGGATAAGCGGGTTTGAAAAGTAAGTAAGAAATTTTGGCGTCGACTACTAAGGTTATTTTGCACTTTTTACACAAGTTTTATCTGTACGCAGCCCGGGACAAACACAAACATCTATTCCCACGGCGGGATTCGAAACCACGACCAGATGGCCTCGAGAACTAGAAAGTCTACGCCCTAGCCCTCTCGGCCGCCTGGCCGGCTAAAAAAAATAGATGAACTCAGGGCTTCCGCTACTTTCCTATACCTTCCTCGGGAGGCTTAAATTCTTGTTATTTCAAGTATTTCACAAATCATTATTATTTTTATGTAGAGTATCCAGCTAATAAAAGCATTATGCTCCTTCAGTTTCTAAAAGAATAAATTCTACTTTAAATATTTTTTACAACACTTACTTAGTTCTTTTAAGTTTGTTTTATGCTTTGAATTGATTGATGGACTGCTGTAAAATTTTTATAGCTGCTCTTCATATAACAATGTGTGTCCTTTTTTCCCCCTAAATTGTTTAATTTTCTTTTTCATTACAGATTCATCTGTTTTGCATAAGGCAAGTGAGAAATGAGAGAATTTTGTTCTTTTCCAGAATGGAACAAGTGATAAAGGTAGGCAACATCATACTTCCTTGCATCTTTCTTTTTAATTTAAAAATTTATGAATTTATACTATAATAAATCGCAAGACGGGGTGAAAATAAACAGGTCTTTTAAGGGATTTGAAGTAATCTTGTTTAGATTAAAGGTAAATTTTAGGTCTAGAAACGTCCTAGAAAATTTTCTGTTTTCAGTCCACAAACGAAAACTTTGTTAGCTTATATACCACATGATATGAAATTAACATATCTTGTATTACACAGAAAAACATTGCTCTGTAAGGTTATTTAAGGTGTCCATAGATTGTCATTTTAGTCTTTTTAATAATTCAAAATCGTTTATATCATTAAAGTTGATGATCTCAATTCTCTGTAAATCTCTATAATCTATAATGGCTTAAATGGATATGATTACGGTAATCATCGGATACCTCATTCTTAAGTCTATGTTTATATTGCAAACCTCATTATGGACTGGCAAACCACAGGAATATTGCTTTAAAGTAATATATATTGACAGATTCTTCAATGGATGATATACAAGGGCTGGAAATTTAATAATTTCAAAATGATACAGATTAGCACAGGGAAGGCGTATCACAAATTCCCGTTTACAATCTCTCGATATAGTCCTCAGAATTGTCCATGACTTTTTCCATCGTCGTGATAGTTTCATAATTCCGTCAGCAAACTCACATCTGTTTGTTTCAGGGATGGAGCGATGAACTGCAAGCAAAACGCCAGGAACCGTGGGGACACGGTTTTGAATGCTCTCAAGAGTACTTTAAAAGAAGGATGTCAGCAACCTGATTAACAAGGCAACATTGAAGTCTCTTCTTTTCAATGTTGTATCTTTTATTATCCAAAATATTTAAATGGATTTTAAACGCGGTGTCTGAAAGCTTTTCGAACTATCGTCTAGGCCAGCGAACTGCTCGGCACTCTCATCGAACGTAATATAATTCTCTTCAACAAAATCTCAGCGCCAAAATTACAGGCAGTAACATATTATAAACTTTTCAAGGAAAAAATTTATATTCTTATATGGGTAAAAGTCATCATTTGACAAACTGAATGTTAATACGGCTAGTATATAAATTTTAATAAACTTACAGCAAATCCTGGATAAGCAATAAGGTAGAGTATTTATTTTGACGACGCGTTTCGGTTAACATCATCCTCACGGACTGTACAGCTACTAAAAATTTCTAAATCGGCAATCGAACAGCTGAGTGCACCTTTCTTATATTGGGGCGGAAACAGCGCTTCCACAAAACTCAACCTACCTCAATAGATACTAAAGAAAATACACGGAGATAGGTAAGAAGTCTGAGTGACGCAAATTGTCATCCACATATTGCAATTGTAGAATAATATTGACGATTGTCAGCCTAAAAAAGAGAAAAGACGAAACAAGGAAAGGCACAAAAAGATGAAGAGGTAAAGAAGGAAACGAGAAAGATCATATTGCCCAGCCGTCCAGAAATTCAGAAGGATGCCTAAGAACTTCGTGTGCCACTTCGTGTCTAGGCACTGCTTGACAGGATTGTCAATTCCTGTTACTAGGTCGCTGCTATGATACTTCATCTTCTCCAGCATTTTCTTCAGAAGGTCTTGAACAAATCTGTCAATATTTGCCACTTTAAAGTCGTTGTGGATAGACTGGTTCTTCGTAGCTTTCCTATCTAGTTGGGCAGTTGTCCTCAGGGTACCGTTCTATAGAAGTTGTCTTACTTGTGCTATAGTCACCCACGCTGAAAGGTCCGAATAATCATCTTGTACAGGAATAGCTGCTTGTCGAATTTAGGGCAGTGTTGCGGCCAGTAAGAGAAACCGACTGAACTTGGCCCTTTTCGCTTTGTTCAGGACTACGTCACATGATGGTTCCAGCAGAGTTTAGAGTTCAAAATCAAACCAAGGTATTAGTAGTTATCGACGCAATTTAGCTTCTTGTCTTCAGTTGTTGAACCAGCATTCAAAGTCTTTCAGAGCCTTCTGTAAGCGAGATAACACTAATTGATGGACTTAAATGCCGGACTGAACAGATAGATATTGCTCTCTTCACATCCTGTTGGCATCTCAGTCCTGAAATCCATTAATGATGTCTAGGGTTAAATCTTTCTCGAATACGATTTGATAATTTAATAAAATATCTGGGTTCTCTAGATGATTTTTCCGTATGTCTATTGCTTCGTGTGTTAGGATTTTTTCCGGGTTTTTAAACCTCTTTAATATCGTCATAACTGTATCGATTGGTATTAGCTGGTATCCATTTTTGATTAAACGGTCCGCTAAGGCGGACTTGCCATCGTTTTTAATCCATGAACGGTTGTGTTCCTTAAAACGTTCTATAAATGAGCATTTTGCGGACCCCACATAGCACGATGCATAGTTCGAACACGTTAACTTGTAAACGTCTTTAAAAATGTCCCCGTCACTCTTATGTTTGCCGTTATTTTCGTTTGGAATGCAATCCCAAGTCTATAATTCGGAACACTCACTTTTATGTACCGGTATTTAAATTAAAATTATAAAAGCCTGCGAAGGCTATAAATTAAAGTCTTATATTCTATTTTATTTTATGCTTTTTAGCCTTTCTTCTTGCAAAATATATTTATTCTTATAATCAATTTTTACTCTATAAGATTCATACATTTGTGGACAGCGAAAATCAGGCCATTTTCACTGATGAATTCAAATGCACCGTTCACAAGTTTCAGAAACATCAATGTTTGATTTTCATGTCGACGCTCCAACAGGCATATTCGTCTATCCTTGCCTTGGAAACCTGTTTCTCTATCCTCTGCTCGGAATGTAAATTAAATGTGAATATGTTGTAACCCTTTTTAAGAATTCAAATTTGGAAATTTTTTATAATGGATTGTATAGTTACAGGAAATGAACGGGTGTGCCAAATTTAGTCGTTTGAACAATCGGAAATTGACGAAAAACTGATTGAAAGTTTGACTCACACAAACAGAAAAGTCAAGTTGAATAAAAGCTTTGTAAAAATAATTCCATCGTATACTTGCATCTTAATAATACTGTGTCCCAAATTAATGTATCATAACGAGATAGAAATATAAGGTTTGTTGCGTATGATCCAGACGGCGCTGGAAAAACATAACACGTTCATTGTTGTTCATGTCAATGTGAGAATTTTTCTCGATCACACATTCAATCACAGATGGATAGGACGAGGAGGAAGTGCTGAGGAGTTTCCGCCTCGATCTCCCGATTTAACCCCTCTCGACTTGTACCTTTGGGGAACTTTAAAGAACACGGTGTACGCCACAAACACTGACGGAATTAAGAGATCAGATTCAACATTCCATCAATGATATTCCATTAGCTACAATCCAGTCGGTATTCGCTCTGTTCGACGTCGGTGTTGGGAGTGGACTGTAGCAGAAGGTGAACATTTTCAACATGTACGGGCTTAAGGAAGTTTAAGGAATAAAATACAATAAACCTTATTTTCTATCTCATTTCGTTGCTGAGTTATAACGTTTCAAAGAGAGTATACATCAATTTGGGATAGTCTGTATTGAAAAACTATCCATTGCAAATAGAAACCAGTAAATAGTAAATGCAAAAATTTAGAATTTACTAATTCCGACAGACTCTGGCTATCTTTTAAAAAAAATAATTCAGCCAGTATCAGAATTTTTAATTCAGTTTAAAATTTAGAAGGAAAAATAATTCAGTGAATAACTTATTAATGAAATATTACTGCGTTATTATAATCGAATATTACTAATATTACTTTTTTTTTTAAAATAGCTGTTTATGTTTATATTTAAGCAAAGTTTCAAAACATAAAGAAATCTGAAATTTTCAAGTTTGGTAGTTCTTCTAAAACATTATACATGTATTACAAAGTGGATTAATCTGCTTCTTTCTTTAATTTTCTTTCTTAATACTTCTTCTTAAGCTTGAGAAGTTAAATTTTCAATAATGTAGAAATCGTGTCTTTAGCCTTAGTATCGAAAGCATAAAAGAAAAAAAAAGAAAGGAGACGATTAAATTAATTAAAAAGAGCCTTAATTTATTTTTCTCATTTATTTTCGGGTTTCTTTTCTTTTTTTTTTTTTTTTACTTAGTAAATGAGTGAATTGTAATGAACACACCCGTCGAGATGGAAAGAAATTAAGGAGGGAATAATGGCCGGGTTACTTTCAAAAGTAAACATTCTCCATACGAAGTTTTAAAATTCACGCTGAATAAAGCCAATTGGAGAAGGGGCAAAATTAATTGATTGAATATGCCCGTATCGAAAATTCGTTGTTTTAAATTCTAAACGTGATGGAAATGTTGCAATAGAATGTAGCATTAGAAACAAATAAATATGAACTGCTCGAAATAAAGTTTATTTCATTGCATTTAAAAAAAATTTAAATTAATAAAATTTTAGTAAAACAAAATTAGTAAAGCAAGGGTTGTTCAATAAGTAATACAATACATTTTATTTCTCGAAGCATTTTGATTGATTTCTTCAATATTTAATTACATCACCTAGTTCCCGAATTCTTTGGCTACAAGAAACCCATTTTTCGAAATAAACTTCATTCGATTTTATGCTCTTACCCCGTACGGATCTATTTGTGCATATAAGAACGTGTATGCTTGCACGGCACTACTCTTCTGTCTGTGTTGCAGTCTATCTACTTGTTCTGACGATGACAGATGCTGCACCCCACGACTCACCGTGCTTTTATCGACTGCCATTTCTCCAAAGACATTTCGTAAGCGCTTGTGAATATTTGTTACTTTCCCCTTTTCCACCAACAGAAATTCAATTACTTATCTCTGTTTGGAACGCACCATACTCAAAGACTTCATTTTGAAAGATAGACTTTGCGGAAGACGATGAAACTGCTTGAGCTCTACTGGTGCGGGAAGATTAAAGGATGCTGCGCATTAAATATTTTATTCTTCTAACAAAAATTGGTCGAGAAAATAAAGAACAGTTCCATTACTTATTGAACACTCCTTGTCGTAGAACAAAGATTGTGTAAATTTAACATGCGCTTCTTATTAAAGAGCTTACTCGTGTATTTTTTAATTCCTTAATTATTTTACAATGTTTCTCCAAGGCTATGGTTCGTGATATCTATTCCCTGGTTAGTGGTTCCACGAGACGAGAACCACGAGCATATTGTTTAACCGAGACCATCGAGACGAAAACATATTGGAACATAATGCTATATCTCGTCTCGTCTCGTGGAACCGCTATCCCTGGCCTTCCCCCAGTAGCTAAATCCATATTTTCTTGGATGTATTCCGCCGTATTCTCCTTTGTGGATCGCTATCTGCCGACTTTGGCCGATTCTACCGAATTTTTCCTCTGATGTGTGATTCTTGTTCACACCTTTTTGTGTGGTATCACATTTCGTATCGTATTATAATGTGGGTAGCGGAATGAGATGTTCAGGAATTTTTTTTGAATTCCTCGAGTTTGAATTCCTCGAGTTTGCTCAGGTTTGATCAAGGTCCTCATTTCTGAGCCGTAGATGAGGCCAGGCAGGAACAGTGTCTGTAAGAAGCGAGGAGATGTTGGTCCACTTCCATAAATAATCTTCGAGGTAGACAAATGCTGCGGTCGCTCGTCTGATTCTGCTGCGGACTTCTGCTGTATATGACGCTTTCTTCTGCTTTATTCACGAACCTACTTACTTGAAATTCTGGATATCAAGTAACCTGCGACCCGTCAGATGCTAGCACCTTGGTCTTGTCTGCAATAATTTTCAGGACGTATGAATCGACAAATGGGGAGATTATTTAAAGGAATGTCTGTGGTCTCAACAACTTGCCTACAAAAATGCACAGTCGTCAACGAATATGAGATCAGTCACGAGCATTCCTTGTACTGGGACTCATCAGAAAACATGATGTGGCTCTATTGTTCGATACAGCAGACAAGTGTCCCTTCCGCTGGGATGGGTCAAGAGGATGCATCTCGTAGGTCTCCTGGCATGCAGGCCAACTGCATGGAGTCTCCTGTACAATGATACAATAGTTTGCCTTGCTGCCGCCAGCTTCTGGTCAACAACGATTCCATCTGGCTGCTAGCGCCGATGGCGATTCCGTCTGGCCGCTAACGCCTGATGGCGTCTTGCATGGGCGTGACAACCTCAAACATGGCTATTATGTGTTTCAGGCCATAAGAAAACAATTGGTTAAAAATTGGTCAAAACAATTGGTTAAAAAATAATGGCTCTGCGAACAGCCTCTAGTTGCGAACTGTGAAGCTTCTCATTTCCTGGAATCGATTAATCATTCATCATATGGCACTTGGTGCCATGGCCTTTCTACAATGATTTTCAGTGCTTTATGCGCGATGTGCAGCAATAGCGTTCTCATGTTTCTGTAAAACAACTTTAACAATAAGTTAAGGCCAGTCAACGAGAGCATCTTTGCGATCGCCGATACTGTTACCCAACCATCCTTGCACGTGTTTTAATCATGATGGGAGGACTTTCTAACGCGTTATGCCATTTTTGGTATTCAATATACGTGAGCATTATTCAAATATGCAAATTTCGGTAATCAACGCTTAAAATAAATATGCAACCCCAGCCGTAGAAATTATTCGGCGAGCATGATAATTTTGACTCTTACCCTTAAACTTGTTTGGAGTGATTTTTTGCAGTATTCTTTTCTCCCTAAAATCTCTCCACATAATCTAAAGCGTATCCCCCTCAAATATGACGAATTTACCGGTAGTGTTTGCGGATGTCCCTGAATAAAGGTACTTTAATTCATCTCACCTATACTTTATCCTCTCATAAAAATATGTAGCAATCTCATGATAATTTGAAATGATAATTAGATGCTTATGGAAAATTTTGGACTTTAATAATATCTTCCCTTTAGATTATGGTAAACGAGTAAAAATGTCAAAACATTAAAACAATGCTTAAACTTTTCATAAAACACCTTTTATCACAAGGGTCGCCTTTAAGAAGAAACTTGCGGGCCATCTTATTCTATCACGTGACGTAAACCGTATTGTCGGCCTGATAGGAACCTTACTGACCTATTGACGTATGCTGTAAGGCTTAGAGGTTTAAGCAATTTGAAACATGCGGGCAATGCAAATATGGTTGAGGCCAAAGTGGCCCGGGAGCCACAGGTTGAACACCACTGACGTAAGCCACCATTCGGAATCAGGCATAAAAAAGTAATTAAAATCAAGAATGTAATTCAGAGGGTTTCAGGTAAGGATAAGCAGAGTGATTCAAAATAAAGTATCCCTATTCAAATCATTCTGGTAAGGAAACCAGTCGCTTCTTTTATGAAGCCCTTATATTGTACGCTTTTTATACCCAACAAATAAATATCTTTCTTAAGTTGAAAAGTTATGCTAGTATAATATTATAACTAATATAATATTAAATATAAAATGATTCTGGATGATAACTTAAAAATCGAAACGCATCTTTGCTTTTCAAATCTGATATTTTACTGTTGTTTCTTAATTTGTTTTGTTAATTAAGTAATTCCTCAAATTCAGTAATGTATAAAAGGTAACTTTTACAATGAACTCCTGTCCCCTTTATTGACCCCCTTTCCTGTCAATAAAGATGACAAGCAAGGAGTTACTGGGAAATCTATGATCCGTACAATTAAGATGATCAGCTTTAATCTCGAATGTTCAATCTCTGCTTTGGCGATTCGTTCAATTACTAACAGTTTCCATTTTCCAAAGACCATTGTGGGTGAATTATCGTCAAATAAGGACATATCATTCGCATTTGGAATGCACAGACAGACCACAGAATGTCACCTCTTGTAATCAGAAGGCACGTAAAACTCGCTACACATTCCTGCAAAACATCAAGTGAGACTAAGTGACAACCAGAGCCGAAGGCTATACGAGCAGCATCCTAAGCGCAGAGTTTCAAAGCCTGATCTTTAAAGCAAATATCACGAATGCAATACGTGGTCTCGCCTTGTATGGTGTAAATAATACGTAATTGGTTTACGGAGCGTTAAAAATCGATTCTCTAGGTGGACATGCTTGCTACTCGCATTTCCGATTGGATAAGGTTGTGGCGGAATGCTACCAAACGAATTACGGGAAAATGTTACGTGCAATTATGTCTTAATATCTGATTATTTGCATTGTTGTGCTGGGCGCTATGAATGGCGAAATCTCTCTTAATATTTTAAATAATCTATGCCTTTTATAATAAGGTAAAATTCAATAAAGACTCCGTGCTCGGTTCAACTGGATAATGTGATAAACAGTGATTTAGACGCACAAGCATAATTAGCATTGTGTCGCAATTTTTGAACCCTTGGAGCAATTACGGGATAAATCGAAATGTCGATTGATGACCAGATGGCATGCTCCCCATCACTAGGTGGACTGGTTACTGTTTTCTAATTGGTTTTTTCTAAAAGGAATAGCCAATAAAAACGGCTTTGTTTTCGTGCACTGGTTGAAATCCTGTCCCATATAGTGCTTTGTAAAGGTCAAAAAAGGAGAAAACACTGGAAAAACAAATGTATTCATTATAATTTAAGAAGCTACCGCAAATCTTTTAAATGACATTACTCCTTTTATTTTAACCTTATAGTTAGGATTCAATTTAATCAATTTTATTTGCTAGAATCTGCTAAAATTGTTAAATCATGTTTTCACTGTTGCTGTTACACAAAATGAAGCTACAGCTAAATATTAAGAAGTGCCAAAGAGATAAAATTACATCCCTGAATATTTAAGTTTTTTTAAAAAAAATTTCTTTAAATCATTGGTGGATTGAATGTTAAAGAAAAGAAACTCTAAAAGACATCCATTTAGGGAAACTTTTGCGGAGAAACATTTAACGAGAGAACTAATGCGATGCCCTAGCACGCTGTCTCAAGTACAAAGAAAATTCCTGAAGTTTTTGAAGAAGTTTTGATCTATTATTCTTTCCGTCTCTCTCCCTTTCATTTAAAAACTTAAAAATATTTCAGACACCCATTTCATATCTCCCACAGGAAGCATTTAGGCAGAGCAACACGGGCTTCGTCTGCGCGTGAGTGGCACTCTATGCGCTCTCTTTTTTGAATGTCTTTCTGCACGCCATGTTCCCCCCCGACCAACCGACAACGCCCCCTGTTTCAACGGCATCTGCCTTTTGTTTACGTTGAGGATCCAACTTAATTATCACCGACCATACACGGAGACTCTTTTCAGTCTGAATGCGACTCAGTCTTTTTTACCTTTTTAAATGGGCCGGACCTAAATAGGCTTCTCCCGCCCTTTCGCTATAGCGAAAATAACAACGCAATTAATAAAGGCTTAGGTCGTTTGCTTAATACCTCAAAGAAGAACAGCCATTAAACATTGCTTCGCACTTTTTGATACATGTATAGAATATAAGGAAAGAAACACTCAGCAGAATAGACTCAAAAATACTAATAGCCACATTCTTAATGAAATTCACCTGGGTTCATTTTATTACATGCGGATTATTATTTCAACTAGTTTTAAATTTCTCTTCAAATTCGCCACCTGTAAAGAATGATAACGGCTTGGCTGGCCAAGTTGGCCATGACGGCTCTGGAATCTTTCTTAGTTTAACATCAGACTCTTTTGAACAGCTAATGCCCAAAGCACCGTTCACGCCTAAAGCCTGTTTCACATAGAGCTATGCGGAGCGGAAAACACGCGGAAGCGCAATCCGCGGGCAAAAGCGGACTTTTTCCGCTAAACTGAGGCGTTTCACATTCACGCGCAGACGTTGCAGATCCGCTCCGCGAAAGTTGTGGAGCGGATTTTTCATTTCAAGGAGGTCTGGAAATTTTGCGGAATCCGCTTTGCCTCAGCCAATCAGGAAGCAGGTGAAGCGCAAAGCATGTAGGGAGAACTAAAGCGGGAGAGATAAAAATTACACTCTATTACACAGCGATGGCCAGCAAATGTCTGTTTCATGAGAAACTTATTTCTTTAATTTCTGAACGAATTTCAATTTGGAATACCAAATAAAGGAACACAGAAATGCTCAGCTAAAATAAAACAAAACCAGGTAAAAGTCGGTTTCTATTTTCTCGGGTGACATCGATGATCGATCAGCCCCTTCACATTTTAAGCCTATTTTACATAAAGCTTGTTCAGCCCCGTCTAGCTCGAATTTATTATTGTTTTTAATCATTAAATAAGTCTAACATATTTAATAAATAAGTAAATGATATATCGCATTATACAATTATATTTTCGGAAAGTTATGCAAGAAAACACATCACGAAAATCTCATGACGATGTATGTGCGACCAGGCCGACATCAATGACCGACAGCCCGCCCTCGTAGCTGATGTTCACCGTCACGGGACTTTAGTGATTTTTTTTCCCCGCCTAAATTTCGTAAAATATAATTCCTATAATATGATAAATTATTTATGTATTAATTAGACACATTACAATAATGAATTCATGCATAAACGCGACGGGGCTGACCGATGTCTTCCGAGAAAAATAGAGAATGCTACTCTCGACTTTTACCCAAAAGGGGTTTAATTTTTTTTTAAATATTATTGTAATTAAAATATACATTTATTATTACACAAATACTGGGCAGTACAGTTCTTGTATTTTTAAATCATACTCCGCCAAATGAAAAATTAACAATATATAACATCTCCATTTAAAAAAATTGTTGAAAATTCATTTGATAGACTTTTTTTTTTTTTTTTTTTTTTTACTTCAAAAGCTTAGTTTTAGACTCCATTTTACGAAAGAAGATACTATTTTAGAGGGACCAATCAGGAGACAGCTTAAGCGGAAAAGTCGCGCGAAAGTTTTAATTGTGAAATGCTCAACGGATTCCGCGTTTCTACGCGGAATGCGCACGGAGGCGCCACTATACGCAATATATGCGGATCCGCATCTGCTCCGCCAGGGATTTTCTATGTGAAACAAGCTTTAGACTACTTCTGGAAAAAAGAAAATTCAATTCCATCAGTTTCCTCAAATGAAAAGAAAAAAAAGAAGACGTATTTCAATTTCGAATATGGGAGAACTTTTGCAAAAAGCACTTAACTGGATTGATGAATTAATGGCACAGAGTGCGCGCTGCGTTCTAGAGCGCATCAGAGTTTGTGGATATGCATCTACGGACTCTGGAGCGCAACCAGCAGCACGTTTTGAAACTGCTATTTGCCTCGTTTCATTATGAGCATTAGTCGCTGAGCTTCACCCAGGGAAACTCTTCACAGTCTGTTCATTTTGAATTATGAGAAAATCAGACTTGGATATTAGACCATGACTGTGTGTCGGTTCACGAGTTGTTCCTCATCCGCAGTCATTTGAAAAACAGACATCCGATGTACCCTATCCATCCTATTCTTTGGATTTAACCCTAGCAAACACTTTCTTCGTTTCCGAAGTTTTTCGTCATTCTGATAAGAATTAAAGACTTTGCTGGTCACTATCGCTTAACTACTGAATGAGGGGATGGGGAATGACGGGTCATGAATGGTCGAACATAGGTGTGACTTAAAAGAGAGAACGGTATCTACTAAATGTTAATACATAGAGTGTAATATCCTAATAGTGAAGTCGATGGTTGGGGAAGGGGGGGGGGGGGGCTATGATGGTCTATGATTTTTTTGGGTTGATCCACTGGTTGTGACTGATGAAATCATAAACACGCTATCTGAATATCCGGACAATAAATTATATCTTTCCTACACTTTGGCAACAGTTCGGTGAAGGGCAATTTATCTATGAGCAGAAACTGTACTATGCCACAAAGCCCGAACTCGTTAATAGACATGGATATACTTATACTGGATTGGCCAGTTCAAAATCTGGATCGTAAACCAATAGAAATCTCTGAGATGAATTAGAACGCCGTGTGTGAACACGTGGGAGGCATTCAGAAACGCGTCACTAACTAGTCCAGATTTGAAAGAAGTTGGACAAACCGGCACCCTGCTATCAGACATTGTTGAGGAATATGGTCGCAATGGACTTGATGAGTTGGGTTTTACATATAACCCCTTAAGTGCTTGGATCTTATGCCATCAACTTCTTCCTTTGGGATACGTTAACTGTGTAGGTGCCACCTTTCTCCATAAACCTGGATAGCTTAAAATGACATTGTTAATACTGGCGGACATGTTAGAACGACTATGGGAGGAACTCAAGTATCGTTTGTTTGGTATGTATGGGAAACTTATTTACACTTATAAGTGAAAGACACAACTTGGGCAGGAGGAGTGGTTCTAATGACTAGTATGCTTCCTGCCGAGAGAATTGTTTCGTGCCTTCTACCTCAGAACTTCTGACTAAAGGAAATCAATTTGCTAATGATTTAAGTTAACGTAAGTCCGTGTAAAAAAATTACATTCTCAGTTCCGTGAAAAGCAATCAGCTTACCTGCTTTTATTGTTTTGAAATTGTATTGAATTCAGCTGCTTTCGAGATTTAGCTTCTTTAACATAGCTGCCAAAGAATATAAACCATAGACATGGATTATTGGAAAATTTTTTATTAAGCTTTAGTGAAAGGTTTTCTGGTTTACATTATTGCGATTATTTTAATGAATTTTTTTAGAGCGAATGCATTATCGTAAATATTTAAGAAAATCGCTTTTCCCATCCACTGTTCGGATATGAATCAAGGGTTGCATCAAATATTAATCTTCGTTGTGCAATAATCTTTTGAAAAGAATGTTGGAACTTGCCAAAGAATCTGATTCAATAGGTTCCCGTCAATCATTTTGGTGCAAAGAATAGAGCTTAATTTCTTTGTCCGGGAACGTGTATGCGATACGATCGAATTCGGTTCAGAGCAAATAATTATCTTGACTCCCTCATTCTGTCCTTTCGCTCGATAGTAAACGAAAAATAAATTATAGAAATCAATATAAGCCATACAGATCAAATGAAAATTTCTCCTAGATTGTTTTTATTTATATATTGCAATGGTTCGCTATATTTATCATAGCATAGGAAGCTTCGTAGGGTTTTATAAATGTTTTTATTTTAAACAATCCACGAATCTTCTATTCTTAAACTGCTCGGTAACAACTTTCTAATTGTAAAATTTTGCTTTGTACTCTGTTTTTCAAGGGTGTGATAAAGCTTGCTGTCTACACAAAATGACACTTTTCAGGTGCATATGACCGAAATACAAGGGTATTTAATTGGAGAACTTCTAGCATTTAACATGGGTTATCCGAGCAAAATAGGCGAAACTTAAGCAACTTTGAGCGCAGCATGATATTCGGTTCCAGAAAACTGTATCCAAGATTTATGCTACTGCTACTTTGTACTCTTTTGTGGTACAGCTACTGCTCAAGCCAAAGAAGGTCCTGTAGCCGGCACATCTCTTCAACGACACGGTTTAGAGAGATGTTACATGCCCACCTGCAGGCAATGATTTCTGAAATAACCAACCAGTCGGTAACAACAGCTGCAGAGGATAATTTTAATATGAACTGTAGATGAACGTTATCCCGTATTGGTTCTAAAACTCGACGAATCATATGTGTATCATTCCTTTCAATGCAAAACAAAAAATTGCGGCTGCACTGGAATACTGAAAAAACGAGTCAAATGGTCCGAAGGATTACGCTTCCTCTTTTACTGCCTTGATCGTAAACAGCATGTGATCGGCCTTGGTGGCTGTGGTTGCGTGATCGCCTTTGATGCCCGAGGACGCGGGTTCGACCCCGGCCGAGGACGACGAGGATTTTTTCAGGGGGGAAATCCTGAGATTACGCACTTCCTTCCGAAGGGAAGTAAAGCTGTTGGTCCCGTGTAGTCGTTTGCCGGCTGCACATTAAAGAACCCTTGCGAGGCAAAATTTGCGGCCCCCTATAACGCCGTCCTGAAATTACCATGGCGGTTGAAAAGGACGTTAATACCAAACAAACCAACAAACCAACCAATCAAATCAAACAGCATGTGAGTTAGCGACGATACAATCATGGTTTGAGAAGTGTTTCTTGGACGACATTAGCTCCCGTGATATACAATGAAAACTCTCTGTATCGAAACTCCTTATAACATAAACACTCTATAACATAAACATGAACTTGGTTGGCTTGCTTTAAAATCCATGCATTGGTTCACTCTTTAACGAAACGGCCGCTCTCTTTAACGAAGCGAAAAAAAAATGCCGCTCAACGGCGTTCGGCGGCACATTTGTACATGGATTTATTGAAAAACCTTTATTAAATATGCATACCATAAAGGTACGTTGGTTTAGTTGTTAGATAACTAACTAACCCATATCAATCATTATTAGTCGTAAGTTAGTCATTGAACAAGGCTAGTAAAAGAAAAGCTTTTTGTGTAGCAGAAAGTGGCCTTAATACGTATTATCGAAGATGAAAGGAAAAATAAAAAGAGAAAAGGCTGAAAAAGTGATGTTGGACGACGGTTAGGATTCAGTCCATTTACTGTGGCCATTATCTAGAAAAGTAAGAAGAAACTGCTGGCTGAAATGAAGGCTAGTTCTTTTGAGAAATTAAGGACGTCAAAATTTGAAGACTAGGACCAAGCCATTGTGTCGTGGTTCCATAAACGGCGTTTTAGTGATGTGCTAATCACTGGGCCTCTTGTATGACAGTTTAATTACATTAGTGCTTACGTAACTTACAAAAAGTTTGATGCGTATATACAGTCATTCTCAAAGGTTTATATCCACCCCTGAAGTTGTGCTTTATGCAACAATGATTACTTTGAATGACGTTTACATTTTTTTATGGATAAAAGGGTCTTTTTTTTTAAGGAATCCACAAAATACTTCAACCAAAAATACAGCTTTATTGCTTAACAATACATGAAAACTGAAAACAGCAGCTGTTCACAAGTATAAGTCCATCCTTAGAACTCGTAGATTATACCCACAAAGTAATGGGATTAATCTTTGTTGTACTTCCATTTTGTTGGCCCATGCTTTGTTGTACCTCCATTTTTAGAAATAACAGAAAAAATTCGATTTGGCATTGATTCAACCACTTTTAACAAAACATCGCATGAGATTTTCTCCCAGGATTCGACAATTGCATTTTTAAGTTCAGCAATTGTTGCAAACTGCCTTCCTTGTCTGGCAAGAATTCCCCACAGGTTTTCTACGGGGTTCAAGTCCGGGGAGCAAGCTGGCCACTCCAGAACAGTGATGTTGGTTTCTGTAAACCACTGCTTCATGGCTCTTGATGCGTGGCAGAGGGCGTTATCTCGCTGGAAGATGAAGTTTTTACTCCCCAGTAACTGAATGCGTAAGGAATAAATAAAAATAAAACTGAGGACCCCATTTATACAAGCACAATGTGCCCATTTCTTGCACTGTAGACACTTTATCTAATTTTCGTGGTGAGTTAGTTGAGAATACGGCTTCCACAGTAGGCAGAACGTTCATTCTTCCAAATCTGAGTCATGAATATTGGTTTTCTTTGCCCGTCGAAAGAAAATGTAAAGTTGATATAGCTTGTAACAATCAACCCCAAATCACGAACAGCGAAAACGAGTGCACATTTTTCCACGAACTTCCACGTACCATTATGACTTGATAATTGAGCTTTTTCAGAACCACAATAGTCCAGAATATTTTACAATACCCACTACGTTTAAGAGAGACAAAAATTAGGAGAGGATACAAAAAATCGAAAAATTGTTCTTACTTGCGAAACCTCCACGCCAACGGTTCGTGGAGGGAGAGAATGCTTTAGATCCAGTAAAGGTTGGATTCTATGTATCTGTCTGCTGGCTGGTGTTAAAATTTTAAGATATTTTTAAATTGTAACAACTTATCCGGGTAACGACTTGCCCCTGTCTCCCCTATTGTGACGGGTAAAATGCGAAAAGGAATCTGGAATCTGCCTCGGTCGCACGAGAACTCGATTGCCAGAATAACAACCAACGCAATTCCAGACTTATTCGGTCACTATCAATTCTAATTAAGGAGTGTCGCTTTTTTCTTATCTGTTATACTTCTAGACATTTGCTTCATCGGATTTCTCAAGTAGTTAAACTTTAGGTTAAAGCCATGGAAGAAGTAGAATGCCATTCTACGACATAAGATGATTTTCTTGATGCATGCTGTATTAATTTATGTTTATCTTACCGATATACTATGCAGTATTAGACTGCAGTCTTCCTTGCTTTTAGAAGCATAACATTGCTTCTTGCTTTATAAACTAAATCGTTTTGACATAAAAAGAGTACAATTTTGTTAAAGCGTTGACTTCCCATTTAACGGCCATTTGTGATCTCAGCAAATTTTACACCTTTCTAGATTTTGTTTGATAGATTCATTTGTATAGTCTGGAAATTACTTCTGAAAGTTAATTAAATCTTTTATAAATGTTTACATATGTGCATGATGAATTCTTCGTCGAATCTTAGTTCTGCGTAAACAAATCTTGAGAAACGATGCGGAAAATGTTTTGCCTACGCTTAGCTAAGGTTGAAGAGTGTCTTTAAGAGCTTGAAGGTTTCTGCGAATATTTTCTGCCCATTAGTGCATTAATAATAATCTGGCTAGATGTTTTTTTAACATTTAAATTTTCTGTTGTTAAAGTTTGAATCTATACATTTCTGATGTCCCTTTAAAGTATTCAAGGCCAGAAATTATAATAATTCATCTAAACCGAATTTTTTACTTTTTGACGATCGCGAATACTTGGATTAATCTGTTTGCAGTTATTGTTTATTCTAAGGATGTTTTACTATAGATTACTCGCCTTTATGCAGAAACTATCAAAATTATGCAATAAGAGTTAGATTTACGGAATGTCTTGATATTCGATCCCTGTGCAGTCTTCGAAATGGATATCGATCAATAAGCAATGGAATAAATAACTAAAAAAAATAGCATCATAAAGAGCTGACACTCTGCATTAGAATTACGTAGTTTCAAAAACTGTTTTATCAAAACATTTAGAAATTCCATAGTGAAGCACTTCCGATAAAATTAACTTTTCGAAGATAGTTGATTTGAAAACTAAAACAGAACCGTTGTCACTTCTTTGAGCGTTAATTAATATTTAAGATTTTACTAATTTAATGGCGCATTTTGAAACGTTCACACGCTTATATTTGCCAAACATGTCGTAGATTACACGGGGATCAACGGCGGCTCTTACGGGCTTTCTAGACCGTACACTACGGGTTAAATTTATGCTCGAAATGCCCATTTTGCCCTTCAGCGTTGCACTTTAAAACAATAACGAAAACTTAGAGAGTGGTTTAAAGAGGAAGAGAAGAGGGCCGGGGAGGGGGAGGCCTAAGGACGTTGGTAAGGTAGGTGGAGGATAGAAGAGGGTAGAAGGAGAGCAAATGCACGTGCTGCTTCCGAAATCTCTCTTTCTCTCGGCTGCGCCTGAACAAAACGGGACGCGCTCATCGCTAAAGTTTTTCCAGAAAAGAGAGGCTTCCGTTTTCATTCGGAGCGCATGCTCGGGAACAAAGGGGAAAAGGGTTGCTTCACAAAAGCACAGATTGCGAACCGGCGATGATCACAGGTGAATTGCTGCGTTTCATGCGAAGACATAAATGGAACCTAAATATTCTCCCATCCTCCCCTCTCCACTACTACACGTTCTCTTTTGCCAAATGTTTGGAGCTTGTAGTTGTTGTTGCCGTCGATGTCCAAGCTCTTTGGCTCCAACCTTCCTTCCACTCGATTACTCCGAACGTTAACATGTATTTATTCGAATGGTATAGGCCTTGACGTTTTCCTATTCAATTTTTTTTTCTTTCTTCTAAGTGGAAGTGTTATAAGTAATACTGGAATGAAACATGCAATATAAAACTTCCTTAATTTAATGTAAAAATCAAAAAAATTAAAATTAAAAATAAATAATAAAGATGATGAAAGTCACTTTTTTGTCCACAATTTTGGGTTAGACGGTATTAAATTTGAGGTCTATGATGATGTCCAATTCATGTCCCAAATTGATGTGGATTTTTCTGATGATTTCCACTGATGATCCAATTTTTAGCACAGAAGATTTTTAAGTTGAAGTCCAAAAATTAATTTTTTATTGATGATCACGTTGATATATATATATATATATATGATGGAGGTTTTTTTAAAATAAAAATTTACAAAATAACGTTTACAGAGCAGTCTTTCCCTATTTTCAATTGTTTTTTAAATAATAAAGACAAATATATCTCCATTGTTAACTAATTTCAAATCAACCTTCTTTCACATTAAGTTAAATTTTTCTTTCAAAATAAAGTCTGTCTCACTATATGAAAAAGCTGCAAGGCAGTTTGGGAAAGCCACGTTGCCAATTGTCATCTTATTCAGATCAACGCGCAGCCAATTGTCATCTTATTCAGATTAAAACTGAAACCATAGTGGCTAAAATGAAACTGAAACAGTGCTTCATGTTTTTGAGCAGTACGCGTGCGCGCACAGTCGGAGACTATTTTACGGGGCGGAGGTGAAAAAGTAGTGACATGCTTTCCCACACTGCCTTGCAGCTTTTTTCATATACTGACAAGGGAACCCCACAAAGCCTTTCTTTGCGCGCAAGCACACCGTCGAAGCGATAGCGTTGCGCGGCAGTGAAGCGCCCCGGAAGTGCGCAGAGTTCAAAAAACATGGCGGAGAGAGGGGAAACAAACTTGTTAGCAGCGATCGACAAAGTATTGCAGTTAGAGCACTGTTATTAAGCATAAAACCTTAATTTTGCTGTACAATTATTCGTCTCGAAATAATTTATAAGATGAGGTAGGCATCCATGAATACTATTTTTATTTAAAATTATATTGCACATGAAGCCAGCCCCGTGTTTGATTACTGAATTATTTAATAAAATGAAATAATAAATTAAGGAAATGGTTATTAATTACTCTAGACATTTTTTACTGGAAGGCAATTAGCTAATTATAATAATCTATTTTTTAAAACTAAGTTGGTTTAGAAATTTGAGAAGCCATTCAATTTTCGTCTGCTGCTGTCTATTTCATCTGAAGTGGATTCGTGCTTATTGCTGTGAGTAGTGGAAGAAAGAAGTTCCGTTAAGCGCATTAATACACATACACCGCTTTAACAATGGAGTCCTTGTATGAATATGTGTGCTCAAATTTTTTCGTTTTCGTGGTTTATTTTGAAAGAAACAAAAATCCGCACTCTCTTATTTTGTAAGCATCTATTGTAGCTTCAATTGAGTAATATATTTCAATTTGGTGGAAATCTGTAGCATACATGTTCAAGGGATTCCCTTGTGAGACAGAGTACGAAGGTACAGAGGACGTGCATACGAGACCTGCGCGCGCAGCTTACGACGTCACATGCATGCATAACGAGGATATGTCAGTAGTAGTTACCACTGAAACGGTTCGTTCGTTGAGTCAATACCTGGCGTACAGCAAGTTGACAAAATGACCGGTGTTATCGACAAATATGTCAAAGTCGAAGTTCGAGGAATAATCAGTTTTCTCCAAGCTGAAGGAGTAAATCAGCGACAGATACTGTGAAACACTGGAAAAATTACGAAAAGCCATTCGTCGAAAGCGACCAGGACGATTACGCGCTGGAGTGAGGTTTTTGCATGATGGCGCACGACCTCACATTTCGAACAAGACGAAAGCCTGGCTGAAAGCGAGGTAGGAAACCCTACAGTCCGGACCTCGCCCCGTCCGATTTCCACCTTTTCGGTCCTCTAAAGAATTTTTTATCGGGCAAACGATTCCCTAACTAAGAAGCATTGCAAGCTGAAGTTGGACATATCTCGTTAATTTGGCACAAGAAACGTACCGTGAAGGAATGTTTAAACTGGTGAAGCGCTTGGACAAATGCTTAAATGTTCACGGCGATTATGTTGAAAAATAAACAAACCTTTGTAGTATACATTACGTTTGTGTCGACATTTGTTTCTTTGAATATGTCTTGGATAATTTGACCTGTACCTTTATTATCGGACCGCCCTCGCATATTTGTCTTATTTCAAACTGTTTTAGTCTAAATGTTAAAAATGTTGAAATTGTGCTTTCATTAAAAAAAAAAGTTTATATAGCGTTGCATCCGTTTGAATTAGTTAAAATTCAATTGCGCTGATATTTAAACTAATTACTTGATAATAATGAAATAAACCCCATCTTTTATTTACAGTTATCGATTGGCATTTTCTTGCAAAAAGAAAGGTTTTTAATTAAAAAAAAAATAGAAAATTTGAACACCGTAAGTTTTAGTCATTGTCTTTATAGAATCCTTTAAGAAATGTCTTCTCATTTCTTATTAACCAATTTTTAATGCATGAAAAGCATAATCTTTATGACTTTAAAGCTCCACTTTTATTAAATGCGATAAATGCATTTGCCTTTTTTATATTTTCCCTAAATTAGAAACAGTCTTGTTTATACTCTGTCCAACGAAAGACAAACTGGGCGTGTCTAATTAAATTTCCGATTTCAATTGTGAGACATTGTTGCTAAGTTAAGTTAACAATTGAAATTGGAAATTTAACTGGATACGCCCAGTTTTTCTTTCGTTGAAACAGTATAGCCATTTTTTTTTGTTTTTACTGATAACTGTTAATTTACATGTTATCTTGAGAAAGCAATAATCTTGAGAAATCTACAGTATCGCATACAGAGGATGGGCAGGAATAAAGATTGACGATTTTGAAAAGCTTTGTTAGGCGCGTCGTACTATTTTCAAGATGGCTAATATGCAAATTTCTATACACACGCTTCCTGAGAAGTGTTCAGAATGTTAGATTGTTGAAAAGCAAACACGCCTTTCCCAAGAAACATTTCCTTAATTCTAAAGTTAAAATGCAGACAACTTTTGTAGCAATTGTATTATAATGCTTTGCTTTATTATTACACTTAATTCTGTATTACTAAGCTTATTATTACAATTCATTTAGCTTTTTTTGTAGACTCCATAATAAAAGGCAAAGTTCGGCAGCTTTTACAAATGAAATGGTCAACTTCATAAATAATTCATCAACTAATTTTAAAGGTTTAAAACAGGCAGAGACAGCAGGAACAATATTCAAGCTGAGAAAAGAAGCCAAAGAAACCACTGTAACCATATAATAATAATAATTATAAACTGGAGATTGTCTCCAAACACAGGTAATAATTTTTCGATTGAAAAATGGAAGGAAAAATTCTGCGACCTGGATTCGAACCAGGAACCTCGACTATCATGGCCGACGCCTCTACCAATTGGTTGTCTTTGGCTTTAGGCCAATTGGTAGAGGGAGGGCCATGATGTTGGAGGTTTCGGGTACACGTTCTCAACAGCCCCCCCCCCCCCCCGGCTGCTGCGACATCATACAGGCCCTGGATGGATGCATGGGATTTCTTCAAATAAAATAATAATAACAATTTTGTATGTTTTTATAGCAAATTACGTTCCCCGTCAAGGCACTAATAAGTCCTTACACTATTCTAGGAGACAGGATAGTGATGTCTTGCAATTGCTCTTGATGGCACTTCAAGCATCTTCTTTGGCACTCTATTCCTTGAATGTTCTCTTTCAAGATTTTTCTCGATTTGCGCATATCTTCCTCAGTATAGAAGCTTTTGGTTCTCTCAAAGCCTTACATAGAGCTTTAAGATCCCATCCCTTTATCATAGAGCAGTCAATTATCTTCTGAGACTTTTGAAGCGGCATATTCACGATGCTACTCATAGCAGAGGCCATTTGAATCAATAGTGATCACTTCTCTAGTGAGCGGCGTACTCAAAAATCCACCTGCAGCAGTAGTGCTCAATTCTCTGATGTTAAGGAACACGGCGAACACATCGAGAATCAGTGTTTAAATTAAATGGTGACTGGTCGCGCTCATTGATCTTGAATCCGGTTGACACTTTTTCCATTTCACGCAGACATTTCTTTGAGGAGGATTGAGTGAAATGCAGACCATTGGCTTTCTTACGTTATAACTCCTCTCGACTCTACATCGTGTGCGTCGCTGTTGGGCAGAGGGAAATTTCAGAGAGGGTTGCTTGTTGTCGATCCTCTATTGCGATGGACGTTAGAGCCGTTATTGATGTTCTCGACTTGTGGCTCTTGGGCATCCTTATCCTGGATTTTTGCTTATTGTTCCAGTTTCCTGAAACGGTTTCTAAAAGATGGAGACAACTTACCTGGAAACACTCAGCCATCTCGTTTCCCAAACTTCTGGCTGCCTTGCTTCCATTTTGTTAATTACTCTCATCTTAAAGAGTATTCCGAACGAAGTCAAAGTCAAGCTTCACTAACTGCCTTTAACGGCCTTTAAGGCATTTAACCGGTCTAAGGCATTTAATCATCTCCGCTGAGACCTAGCATTTAACCGGTCACTTTTGCCTTAGAGGTAGAGGAACTCTTCTTTTGAAAGTTTGAGTTTTGAAATTTTAAATTGGACATTTCTAATATCCCTTTCCTTCAAAATTCCTTTTATTTAGTTTTATACTCTTGACAAATTCTTAATTTTGCATTTGTCAATTTAATTTTGTACATCCGTGTAAATGAATGTTAAAAGGATTAAAAATCTTTACAGTTGAATGATGTATGCGAGTATTATGTGGAACTAGGATTTATCTAGAACAGACATTTTATCCGTGAGTTTCTCAGCGACAAATGGACTTAACAGACTCTTCTTCAGGTTCGCCGATATCCATTGATTATACATTTAGTGGTCTGATGGTCTGATGTTAGAAAATGTTCAGCAGACACGTTTGCAATATTGCTGACTCAATCACTTAGATTTCTGTTAGCAAAGTTAGATTTCTCAGAAACTTCGCATAAAACATTAAGTTCCTATTAGCAGTGAATTTTTGAATAATTTTTCTTCTATTATTCTTTATAGAGGTCGCAAAATATCGATTTCAAATTTACGAGGTTGCAAAATTTCCTCGTATTGCGCATGTTTGTAGTTAAGCTCTTTAATTGATCTGCTCTTTTTTTTTTAAAGCTCATCCATATGGTTATAAAATTAGTTTTCCCTCTTCTTAATTAGTTAGGGAGTAAGAAATGGTTGGGAATTACAAAAAAAGCGGAAGAAAAAGACATAAAGGAGTTTTGCAGTTTTCTGTGGTACTCCATTCTTTGCTTTTAATTAATGAATTCTCTTCTCAGAAGTAAAAGTAAGTTTCAGGTGCATATTTCAGTGCCCTTGCCAGAAAACTCATTACTTTAAAGCCATTGAGTTTTCTTTTTCTTTTTCTTCTCCTAATGTATCCTATCCCCCTCCGGCATAGATTTAAAAAATTAACCTAACTGGGAAGATAACAAACCTACTATTTAAAAGTATTTAAAAGTGTTAAAGACGATAAGTTACATGAAGTGAAAAGATGTTCCAGAGAAAAAAAGCTTTTAAAGATTAGCTTATACAATTCTCTTGTATAAAAAGAAATGGTGTTTATAAATCTTAACATATGTACGTAGTTCTTGATGAAAACAAGGACTTATTTTTCTTTCAAATATTTTTAGGTGAAATAACGAAAGAGTATGAATGCGAATGTTTATTCAAGCGGTTGAAATTAAATGAGGCAGTTTTGGCTACTTTTGCAGCCTTTGAGATTACTGTTCGCGTTTATACAACTATACATTCTAAATTGTCAGCTGTTATAATTTTAATTTTATTTCTAGTATTCTTTCTGTTAATATCAGTTAAGCAGAAAATTCTCTAGCGATTATAATTTAGGAATATTCTCTAATTAGCCAAAATAATAATTTGCCAAAATATAAAGCGTTTTTGCCAAACTGAATAAAACGAATTCATCTTTTCAGATTTTTCATTGACAACTTTATTTCCTTCTATTTTAAAACTCTGCAGTTACGGATATACTATCCGGACCAACTATATCCTATTAATTCGCCTAATACATTTTCTTTTTGCGTAAAGTTGCGTTACATACCTTGTTCTTTCATTTCCCTTTATTAGGAGCTTTAGCAAAAAGCTACTTTAAGAATGCTTTTTTGATCTGTATTGAGCTGTACGTTTTACCAGATTTGTTTGTTGTTTACATTAGTTGTATGTGCAAAAGTTTAACTGTAGATTAATTTTGTTGTAGTTGCTTGTTGGCCACACTTTTAGTTGGTCAATTACACTGTCCAACAATTTTTAACTTTCAAAAAATTACTAGGTGAAGAGTAGTTGACTTTTGGTAATTTGGGTGCGCTGATTCCGAATCTGCAAGCCGCTTTTTTCTATCGGGTCTCAATTTTTGGTAAATCGCATACTAAAATTTTATAATGTCTGTAAATTAAGGCATTTTAGACCAAACACTATAGTTTCACTTAATTAATTAAACCGAATCTAAGTTTTTTGACGTAATTTGATATTTTTCGCTTATAAACCTTTGTTGTTACACATCCACAAATATAACAAAAATTATCTGGATTGTTTTACAAGTTCCTCTAGGCATTTTCATTTATTTAAGTATTATATGTAGCTGAAAATAAAAATATATATATACGTATAATATATTAAGTAATTTTGAAACTTACGTGTAAGTGTCAAATTTACAAAAAAATATAAAAATTTCAATCACGATTTACGAAAAATTGAGACCTGATAGGCAAAAATGAGCGTCATTTTTGTAATCTACGCATAAAATTACCTTAGAAACGGTGCTTCTCTGTTCAGTAATTTTTTTGTTGTTGGACATTATTATTATCAAGCTAGGTGTTACAATAACAAATCCAAAAGGGAAGGAAAAATTCCGCGACCTGGATTAGAACCAGGGACCATACCTATCGCTGACCAACTGAGTAGGGACCATGCCTATCGCTTTCAGTCCCTGGTTCGAATCCAGGTCGCGGAATTTTTCCTTCCCCTTTCGATTTGTTATTCTGATATGCTTGAAGAAGTTTCTTCACGTTTAACAATATGAAATTTTTTTTGTTGCTTTTTCTTTAATTTAGAGATAATATTAAGATTTCGTTTCACCAAGGATTCATTAAAACAAGCTATTAAGAATTAAACGGATATTCTAATATTATTTACATCTATTAATAATCATGTTGCTCATTTGTTTAACTTTTTCATATGTCTCATTAATAACATAAAGACATTTTTCATTTTAATATTATTTTGTCATATTAAAATTTGAATCATTCACTGAGACCCTCATTAAATTCTGTACTAAAGAGAGTATCGTCTGCTATTCCATACAAATGATGGAATGTGGCGCACTCAGTGGCAGCAAATCCTGAAGAATATGTGTATGAATAGACTTTCTTCCTTTGGTTTTTAGTATTATCTATCTCGATGGTCCTTTCCATTACTCCTTTCCAGCCGAAGTTCTCATAATTCTTGCGTTGAAAAGAGAAGGAAAAATTTCGCGACCTGGACTCGAACCAGGAACTATCGCGTTTGGGGATCAAGTGACTTCATAGAAGTCCATAGACACTTCGTAAAAGCATTGCTGTTGTAGATCAATTGATTAGAGCAGCGATAGGTCAGTTGGTTACATTGGTTACACCACATGTTTCGATTTGAAAGATTTTAACTTTTTCTAATGATTACGTGACCATGAGAACGATTTCAAAGACATTCTAACCAGTCAAGCTCATGGAGAGTTTCTATCGATCAGCGAAAAGAGAATTTGAAAAAGTTAAACTGTTCTCGAGAAATCATAGGACATACAGGCAGATACACAGAGTGAAATGAATATATGCTTTATAGCACATAATAAAGCAGTTTGTGGTCAAAAATTACTTCATTATTTAGATTTATGGTAAAAATCGTAAAAAAAAAAGTGTTAAACCATTTGACAGCTACTAACAAATAAGTGTGGAAAGGTCTGGGAGGGTAGAAGATTGAGTTTGATATGACTGGTATAATTGATAATCTAAAATGCCTACCTAGATTATACAACAACACATTTCAACAGATTTATTTGAAAAGCTTATCTTTTCGTGTGGTTAATATTTAGAGCAGTAAAATTTAGAATGTATTAACATAATTGAAAATGGTCTTTTTGTAATTGGAGCATTATTGACTCCGTTGTTAGTTCAAGCGTGAAAAACGGCTTCATAATTATCATCATTTCCTCTTATCGCGGTATGCCTCATTGTATCGTTAGCTAATCATGCGACGTCATTTGTTCGTTAATCTTAATCTCTCGCTGTTTGTGTTGCATTCCGTGCTAAATCTAAATGAAAGTTTGCATAATCAATTTCGTAATAAAACAGAGAATTGAATTGGAGGATTTTATTGATACCTTCGAAAGCTGGACGTTTGATCCGCTTTCAGAGCTCTCTTGAGGATTACAGAGAACGGATTTTACAAAATGGCTAAAAATATTTTATTCGAGACAGCATATAAAGATTAATCCTATAATTAATGATGTTGGGTTCTTTAATCAATTGTTTTAATAATAAAACAGTTTGATGTCTGTCTTATTCTGTCGTTTTTCATTTAGAAAATAATTAACATTGAGAGACATAGAAGGGATGAGGGCAAAAGAGGCGGTAGCGTTCAACGGAAGATCCCCCTGAACCTCAGCAACGCCCGCAATGACGTTTCGTTAACTAATGCTCGTGATAGCAACATTTCCTCCCATTTTCCTCCCCCACCATTCAACTACCCATCCCCACAGCATTCCACTCGTTTGATCTTAATCACCGGCGTCGAACTCGCAATCATCGACATCCACTGCACTTAAACCATCTGGGGTTAAATGACGACAACAAAACCCCTTTTCCACTTGCCGCAACAGCGCTCATCAGCGCTACTATTAAATCGAACTCTCCGTCCATTCTCTCTAATTCTCTCTCTTCTTCTTTTTAGCTTCTTTTCTTTTCTCTCTTCTCCTTTGAGATGTACTTTCATTCAATCAATGGTTGTTGAAAAATAAATTTCATTCCACGAGAAAAACCTCTTTGAATTTGGAACTCCTGTTTTACTTAATTTCGTAGGCGCTAACGTAGAAAGTTTAAAAATTTATAATTAAGTACAAATTTTATTTACAGAAAGTAATTTGGTTGTTATTCTATTAGTCTGTCATTATTCTGGATGATGATCTAAATTGCGTCGAATTTCATCTTAAGAAAAATCAACGATCTGGAATAAGGACAATTTTCTCTTAAGAAATTGTCGAAAATTATCTTAAGCGTAGTTGAAAGAACGTTTCATATCGTAAGATTGAAATTTGAAGCGAAGGACGAAAAAAAAAATATGAGGAATCTTTCTTTCATTCTGTCAGACCATCTGTTGCGTTACCACGGACCGATAACGATCTGGCTCCTTAATTTCATAGAATGGTGAAAAGGAGCCGAACTGATCCGGTTCTGTTCAATTATATCCACTCGAATTGTAATTGGTTTTTAGATTGGTGAAAATAATTTCCGTCTATACTTATTTCCAGTGCCCCCTTACCTTTTTTTTTGCCTTCTTTCTAAAGTTTTTTGTACCATTTAACTTAATTGGCAATGCTTATTATCTGCGATTTGGAATTAATAAAAAGTTTAGAATTCCTGTATTAGTTAGAAGAGAATTTTTAAGACTTCTTTCAACTCTTAACACCACTCGCTTTAAATCTTGGCAAAAGGAACATCGTTAGATTCCCATTAGACGTTTCCTTTCGTTAAATTTGTTTTTCTGGAACAGTCCCCACACTAAATTAATGTCATTTGCAAGAAAAGCAGAGAGAAATTTAAACTTCAATAAAAAGGCCACGCCACTCTGAATTTCCTGTGTTTATTTTTATTTTGCTAAATCTCTAACTTTAATAGTAATGAACTTGCATGATAATGAGTTTTCATGATTGCAAGGAAAGTATTAAAAATTCAGTACACATCCGTGTGAAATGTTAATGCAAGCTAATGAACGTGAATCTGCTTGTGAAAGCGTTTACGTTTTTCCTATACATTTGGCTATGCTCTGGTTGATTATGCATCTGTTTCGTATCCCGTGGAATTCTATGCTTTTTTGCCCTCTTCAAATTTTATTTTATTATGTTTTTATTTTTCCCCCCTTTCGCCGTTCATTCCCTTGTCCCGTCACGTTCTTTAAGCCCTCTTTTGCCGCTTCAAATTTCGCTTCGTTCAGCATTTCTTCGTCCCTGTATCATATCTTGTCCTCGTGTCACGCACTAGAGAACAAGCTTAGCATTCAAGACCCCACCCGCCTTTCTCCGTCGCCCATCAGTTACCAAACTCTAGCTCCCATCATCTTATCTATCCCCCTCCCTTTCCTTCCTTCCTTTTGCTATTCTCAACATTGTCCAAAGGATATCTTACTCGATTTTCGAACGCAAATTTTCTACTCGGGGGAGATCAACGACGGTTCTCCAGGATTTTGCGCAGAAATTTCCTCTTCCTCCGTCATCTTCTTCCAGAAATATCACTTCGATGGGCTTTGCTCTACCCTGGAAGCGATTTTTCTTGTCGGCTTTTTATTTCTCCCATTGTAACTTATTTCTTTTTTTTTATTTTTATTTTTGTGAAGTTTTTTCTCTATGGCAAAAGTGTTGAAAAAGCAAGTCATTAAAATATATCTTTTTCGTCTCAAACATTGAAAAAGAATAGAAACGGATCGGTGGCTTTCATTTTTTCTTTCCCAATTGTATATAGTAAGCTCAAGCAGGATACATGAGTCATGAATTAAACATTGTCATGATAAATTAATGCAGTTACAAGTTTTTGAATAGTTTTCAGTATTGTTATGAATAGACTTGTATATAGATCTTTAAAAGGAAACGACATTCTTTAAGTAGAATAGATGTATTTAAATTCTCTTCCTGTGTTCCAAGAAGACAGTAAATAAAAGAGCCTGTTAGGAAAACAGTGTTTGATTAACCCCTTAAATAAAAAAAGAAATCGAATCTCTCTCCATGATTGTTTAAGACGGGGGTAAACACTATAATTTTTACTTTTATTTCAAAGAAAGCAATTTTTATATACATTTTTTCCTTAAACATACAGACTTTTTGAAGAAACTGTTGCTTTTGAAACTTGTCAAATTATGAACATTCATTATCACGGATGCAAGCTTTCAATGACGATGGCTTCCAACCGTGCCAAATAAATCGAATCCAATAAGTGAAATAAATTCCTGAGAAAATTCTCTTGGTGTTTGATAAGCTACAAGACCAAGTTTCCATTTGAGAAAACTGACCTCCAACCAAAATGGAGCCATTTTAAGATGGCGGGTAAGTTCGTCACGAACCCAAAATGTGTGATGGAAAATAAAAGTTCCCCAAATCCATTTCACACAGGTGTTCTCATCTCTTTAAATTTCCTGTCAGTTTTGGAAATAAAAGACTGCACTGGGACTTTTGGAATAGAGCCGGATTTTAAGGGAGGGCAAACGGGCAATTGTCCATGGGCCTCCACATTATAGCCGAAAACGGACCTTTTGAAACGGGCAATTGTCCAGGGTCCCACAAAGAGCTAAATCTCGCCTTATTTTGAACCATCGTGTATTTATAAAATAGTTTTATAAAATTGTAATTAAACAAATTTGCAATAGTTGATATTGCATAACAAGCGGAGATCTCATTGTGCAGAAGAACCTGCAATTGTTTCTATCTTAAAGACAAAGGAATAAGCGACTTGAAACAAAACTCATCACGATGATTGGATAATAATTAACTCAGTTTATAATCTACATCTTAAAGAGGATTCTATAAGAGAGTGAATAAATTATTTTTTACGAAAATCCATATATTTTTTATCAACTGTTTATTTTTAAATTCTAAAAATACACTAAATATAATACCGTGTCGGTTCGTTCTTCCACGAATAACAGTCCCTATGCTCCGTCGTATCGACTTCGCAACATGTTCAAGTATACCGGAAGTATTATCAGCCAGGTTTGTCGCGAATTTCGCCTATATAGTAGCATCCTTATGAGAACCTGCATTATCTTGTTGAAACATCGCGAAAACCACGAAAAGATTTAAATGATCATTTAAAGCGATTCGGACGCAGTGTTCGAGGACCTCTCCACCTATTCCAAGGGATCTAAAATGTCCAAAAAACTAAACAGGTGGTGGCCTTACAGTATAACAGAGGGACATCAGGAGTTCCGACTAAATGGCGAAACTAGTTGGAACTCCTGATGTCCCTCTGTTATACTGTAAGGCCACCACCTGTTTAGTTAATAGGAACAGTATTATGATCCATCCTTCTACCGATATAAAATGTCCATATAAAGGTTCCCAAGTCATCATAGCCAAAATCTCATTCAAGTATCTCGAGCTGGCAGGACCGAGACAGACCGTCTTTGTCGGACGTCTCGGCTCAACTGTTCAGACGTCCAGTTTTGATGTTCCCGATATCTGGCAATGTACAAGTTTCAAATGATGGCAATTAAAAATGGTACACGAGCTGTGCATCGGCTCCCGTGGCTTATGGTTAGAATGGTTAGTATCGAATTTCGTTCGCATGAAACTTCGATACTGAAACTGGATATGATATGGACCACTGCTGCCTTCCTACATCTGTAAGTCGACAGTCTGCAGCGACAGTCTGGCAATCAATATTTTGTGGGTGACCAACGTTAGATATAGGCAGTGGCTTAGCTAAAATTGGGGCATTAATTCCCCCCCCCCTCTCCTGAATAATGCAATACACTTCAAACAAAAGTAAAATCGGTATTCAGGGGAGAGGGAAAGTAAAATCCTGTGAAAGATATCAAGTTTATTTCCAAAATGAAAAAAAAAAATTTGAATACCTAATTTTTTGGCAAATACTTTTTAACAAATACAATTTTTACATTTACGTTTGTTTGTTGTTTACGATGTTTGATGTTCCAGGAATTAAGTGTTTGTGTATTACTTTTCCGTGGTTGTCCATTTAACATGAGTCATCTCTGTGTCCGTGGATGACAAATAAATTTCCCTGTAGGCGATGTAAAATCTTGGATACTGGTCCGTAGGTGTATCCTTCGTGACCTGGAAATGAGAAAGGAGACTTTGTGGAGCTTTTTTTTGTCCGAAACTGAAGTGGAAGATAGCTCTCGTGTCGCATCCACTCCACATGCTGGGGGCTTTTGGGAGAAAGACAATCTTCTTCCTTATTTTCATGCTTCTGAAAAAATTCTTTGTTTCACTGGCACATAGGAGGAGGGGACTTTTTTAATTGTCATCTACTTTAATCAGCAACCTTGGTAATGTTATTTTTATTTATTTTAAACTTTGAAGAATAGCTTGTAGCAGTTCCGGAACAAATGCTTTAAACAAAGATTCGCAAACTTTAGAATAGCCTGCTTTTATGAAATATTTATGAACTTTGGAGTTTTAAAACTCTGGGCTTTGGGTTTATTATAAATATTGATCCAAACTGCTGTTAGACAAGACAGTTGTTAATTTTGTATTTTTCAATTGTAGAATTTTTTTTCAGCTAAAGTATTAATTTTTGTTGTAAAACTCTGCAATGGATGTTGATATTTTATATTAGATATGTTCGATTAATTATCGTTAAAGTTGCATTGCTTAATTTCCTAAATTTTCAGTGCTTATTCATCTTGAAGGTAAAATGTCAAAGTTCAACAAAGTAATGTGAAAATAAATTGTGATTATTATATTGTAAGCAAGGAGTTAATATCTGAATTAACTATCTAAAATTTCATGTAGTTAAACTGTTCAGGATAATTGAATCCAGGATTCCAAGAAGGTAAACTACTTTTTTGGGGGGAAATCAAAGAAACTATTCAATGGTGAAAACCACGCTTTCATATAAAAATTTCAAATTCTCTCAGAAATATGAGTAGCAAATCAGTTATTTCCTCGTGAAAACTGCAAATGGTAAAATCTGTAATCCGTTGAATTGTACACAAAATAATTACAGTAACGAAAGTTTTAATTCTTGTTCCTTTCATAATGGACTAAGGAAGATGGTCTATTTTATTGGATGCACCTATGTATTGAGATAAGAATACTGGGAGGACTTCATCTACGTGAAAATAATTTTCGAAATAAAAAAAATTCGAATTACCTACAAAACCTAAAAAGGCACTTTCCTTATCAAAGCATATTTTAATAACTATGTTCATAAATATTGGGAATCAACAGAGAGTATTGTTACGTCATGCGATTGTTAAAGATGAACTGTTAAAACGTTGATAATAGCCAAAGCAACAGTAATAAGCGTCATCAACTCCATTCTCGGAAAAGTTTATGAGCACAGCTAATATACACAAAACTGTTGTTCGAGAGCCGATAACATGAAATTCGTTTTGACTTCTATGCGCTTAATCAGATTTTCCGTCATGTCAGTTCAGGCCGGTTTGTTTTGTTTAACTTTTTGTATTCTTTGATAAAAGGAGATGAATATAAAAACTTCAGTAAAATTGTTAGCTAACTGAAACGGGTAATATTGTTCGTTGTAATTTTAACGTGGCAGATTCTTTTTTAATTTTGTTAAATTGCAATGTAAATTTAAAAATAAACGAACTACGATTATTATACTTAGTAAAAAAAATTCACATTTTGTATTTATCGAATTTACAAAATAAAATTCATATCATAAAATTATCCTTTAAAGCATTCTTATTGTAGCAGAGAGACCTGAATTTAAGCTTCCTTAGTTTTTTTTAAAAACTCTATTATCGTAAAAACATTACACTATAAAACCAATTGCACTGTACAATATCGTCATCATCATTTACAACCAACATCAATTCACTGTAGGATGAGGTTTCCTCCCAAATTTTTCCTTGCACAAGGCATGGTTAATTTTAAGGGAAATTGACTAATAAGCCTTCACGCAGGCCAAATACAGATTGGACGCAGTTCGTAGGGAATAGAAAGAACAAACAAAGTTCGAGAAATCGCTGCGGGATTCGAATCCGTGACCTCAAAATCACGAAAACCAGAGAACCTGCACCTTAACACTCTCGGTCACGAGCTTGGCATACTCTATAATAATAAATGAAGAAGAACCTCTTGTCTTTTCTTTTTCTTTGTTAATTTTATTAACTATATTTTTGCCATTACAGTGTTTTCTCATATTTCTAATTTTTAAGGCGTTTTGAAGGACATAATAATAAACAGGAAATAATTTCCCATCGAAATTAGTTATTGAACGAAAAGTAATAGCTCATAATGAACTTTTAAAAGGTTTTATTTTTATGATTCTATTAAAAGAATTGTTCGTTTAATTAAATAAGTCTCATTATAGGTTCGAAGAACATCGGCTCTTTTAAATTTTGTAAAAGTAATTTAAGACATGATCCTGTTAAAAATATTGATTACAATGTTTATTTATCGCTTTATCTCCTCTACCCTATTACTTTGCTCCGATTTGCTCTCACAGATCCAGATTTGCTGCCAAAGTCTTTGCGTTACGAGTTGCTTCTTGGCTCCTTCGCTTTACTGGCAGGCGACCAGAAACGATTATCGGATTCCCGAGCGCTCTTCTTTTCAGTGCTCCTACTAATGACTAAGAATCTCAAAAGAGAAAATGGACACATCAAGAATCAAAGATCCAAAATTTCATAACATCTTTAATGAAACTATAGCATTTCGAGTATTAATTTTTTGTTCAGAGTTACTTGAACCAAACAAAGAAATTCCCTGGTAATTAAATGGTGATTAATTATAAGTATTTTCTATGCTTTTATAGGGAGGGTATTCTCAAAAATCTTCTCCTTTTCATTGTTTATCATGTCAGTGCATACTTTTATAATGGTTTAAAAGTAAGCCTTCCAAGAGTAATGTACTATTATTTTTATTTTTTTTATATTTTTTTGTAGAAGATAAGCAGCGTTAACATAACACTTTGTTATTCCGCTTAAAGTTGGTTTGTTTTTTTTATATTTTTTTGCATTAAAGAAGAAAACCTGTATGAAAGTTTCTGTGGACACCAAAACTATGATGCTGTCTTGCTTGGTGTTTTGTTTTCTATTTTTTATCTGTTTATTGAAGATATAAGACAGGTTTAATCACTCCTCTGAGAATAACTTAAAAAGCTATCTCAAAATCCTCAATGAAAGAAATTCTCAAAATCCTCGATGTTTTGAGAAAATCTTTTCGAAATCTATATTCATGCAGTATATTACATGCATATGATTAAATAGAAGAATAAAATTCTTGGAGAAAATTCTTATGACCATTCCTTTTAAACTAAATTGAATATATAGTTTATTTGATCACGATGCAGATTTTAATATATGCAAAATTAACTACGAGATACCACTCGTTAATAAATAGATCTTGAATTACAAAATTTGCTCGCCTGATTTCTGAAGGTTGTCAGTGAGAAATTGCAATCGGGACCTGTTAAAAATGATGAACAGCATCGGGCCAGGGAGACCTTATGACTGGCCTGTAGGCTCTCAATGTGGTGACTATTCCAGTGTTTCACTCCACTATCTACCTCTTGAAAGTTTTGAGGCTTTATAGCCATATCAAATGCAAGATCTAAATTGTAATACAAAAAACTAGGTTAAATTAATGAGAATTATAAATCAGAACTTCTGCTCAATAATTATCTATCACTGAATAAAACTTATTGTGTAGGAGAGAAAATTTAGATATGGAGCATCCCTAGTTTAGAAACAAAAGAAATCTAGTTTTCTTTATTATTCGATGCAGCGCTTGTCATAAAATTACTCTTTGTAATAAAATGTATTACCAAAATATGCATCCTTTTTAAAAAATGCGAAAAGAACTTTCAAACTGATGATATAGCTTTTTTGCAACACCGTTAAAGAAAATATTACTTTTCGACAATAAAACCATTATTATATCAAAAGTCTTATATGTTACCTTACAATGAAATTCAGATTTTTAAATATCCAATCGGAAAGCATTATTTGACAAGCGCTGCAATGAAAAATAATCAGGATTGTTTACTGACAAGTTCTTCGTTTTAAAAATTAGCTTTTGTCAACATTTTTAAAGAGTAATTATCTTATAAAATGAACACTACTGTTAGACCCGTTTCCATCAATCCGTACGTCATCTTATCCATTGCGCGGTCAACGACAGAGAGGCCTGGGCACTCAAGTCACCTGACCATCTGGGTCTGAGCAACAATTCAACCTACATTATCTCCGTCTTGGATTTTAATAATCATTGTTTTTACGTTTGTTGAAAACAGTGAAGATTGGATTGTTGCTCAGACCCCGATGGTCAGGTGACTTTTGGATGCCCAGGCCTGTTTCTCGTTGGCCTCGATCCATAATCATCATTTGCATAATGCAAGCGCCATTAAATCCGCCGTAAATCGTTTGCTGGACGCATGTGAAACTGAAGATAGTATTCAATTTATTTATTAACTAGCTGATATACCCGGCCTTGCTCGGGCTCTTTTTTGATAAAATTTTGCAACATCTGAATGTGCATATACAGTAAAAATGAACACAGGAAAAAAGCTTGAATTAATATAGTAAAAATTCATATTGAAGAAACGAAAAGAAAATGCTCCCAATGGATGACCTCTCCAACTAACGTCCCTTTAGCAGTTCTACTCGATTTCGCTCGTTTTAAAATGTTGTCTATTGCTGAGCGAGTTTGACGCAGTGCCGGAGAAAAAAGGTGGAGAATAATGTTCATTTTTTTCTGTATATTCACATTCAGATATTGAAAAATTTCATCAAAAAAGAGCCCGAGCAACGCCGGGTATATCAGCTAGTTCACAATAAATCGAAAAATAGTCCTAGATACTTGAAATAAATTTTAAATCAAAGAACAAAATCCATATTTTATGACCAATGTAAAAGCTAAGCTTTCAACATGCGAGTTTGTATGTTAATTTATGAAATCTAAAAATTCCGGTAAAAAATCCGGAAAATAGGATCCAGATAATTAAAAAATAAATTAAGCAGACAGTTGATCTCGTTAATTGTCATCACGGTACCAAATTTCATTAATCTAGATCTATTTTTATTCGCGAAATACTGGAAAAACTGCGAAAAATCGCATATTTTTACGGAGGGCCAAAGGGGGCAAAGGGGTAAACTAAAAAAAAAAGGAGAAATTAGTTTTTTGCCAATAATGGGAACTATTTTTGGTCTAAATATCTAAGTCATACGTGAATTTGCCACAGAGTGGGGTTGACCGGACGCGAACGTCAAAATTAGGTATATTTTGGGATATTTTTGGATTTCTGCCCCCCTTAAAATCGATTTTCAAAAACCAACGAATGTTATTTGTTTTAAAATTCTTGTGCAGTATTAGCCCCAAAGCAAATGTGATAATAGTCTTATCATATCCATCCTCACATGAGGAAGGTATTATTCAGTAGTGAAAATACGTCATTTCCGTTTCACTTTTTCGTTACTCTCAGATTCCCATTAAACGAATCTACACTACCGTGCCAAAATAAGTCTCACTTCAATAAGGCATCACAAATGCTCGTGGTAAGTAAATCTGAATACAGACAAAAGTCATGATGAAAATGAAGATATACTTATTAATACAATCATTGTTGAAGAATGGCTTGAAAGTGAAAATAAGATATACTTTGTTGTGATTGAGAAAAATATGAAGACGGTCAGTGAAATTCAGTAAAAAATTTTAAATAGCTTAAATTCTCTGGACTTTTACGCCATAAATTAACTTTAAAACAAGAAATTAATTCCCCCGAGAAATGTGATATTTATAGGAAAGTAGCGAAAGCCTTAAGTTCATCTATTTTTATCCTCTTTATCCGAACTTTGTTAATCAAAAAATGATTTTCTCGAACATAATACTTAGCAAAATGAATAAAACTCTCATCTTCTTTTGTTCTCATTATTTCAGATCGAATGACATATCATATGCCATATGTTGCCTTTTGAAAACGTTTATAGTTATAAAGACCACGACTCCGACCATGCTGATAGAATTTGGTCCAAACTTTATTTTAATGTAAATCTTGCTTAGAGGAAGCTGCATACTACATTTCACTCCTTTACATATGTATATATTTTATAGAGAGATGAACTTCTCTAACTCCCACCCCCGTAACTCCGACCCCAGCGGGCCAATCGTAACCAAATTAAATAGTGAAGTAGACATGCCCATAGTAAGCTACATTTTGAATTTCATTCGTATACGTAAAAAAATGACAGATGACAGACCGACATGGTAAAAACCAATAAGGAAGCTTAGCTCCAAGTGTCCTTAAAGACTACAAGGTAGTCAAGCTGAAACCCCACTGAAGGGCAAACACCCGGCTCGCAGATCGAGAATTCCTCCTTCCCAAACAATCAGAAGGCTGGTGAAGACTCGTACGTATGAAAGTAATAAATTCAAACTGGTATCAATGCTCCAAACATGAGGTAAAGATATTAATGGAAAAAGTTGAAAGAAAAATTCCGCGACCTGGAAATAAAATCAAAGTTAAACAAGATGATTTTACAATTTTTTTTTTATTTTAGAATAGTTTAATATTTAAATAGCCGAGAAAGAGAAAGAAATAAATAGGATAATACCCTGTGATTCTGATAGAGTGGGTTGAAAATGAATTAAATTGCGTGAGTACAAAATTTCAAATAAGGTTAGATAAGTATTCATTAGCGGTATAGAACTTTCATTACTAGTAAAAAAAAATTAGGTTCGTTAGATGATAAAGTAGTAATTTATATTTGTTTTAGGACTTATTTAGGAATTTATTCTTATTAAAATCGAAAATGTAATTCGCATATTTAATTCATGTTATACAGGGTGTAAATTTTAAGTTGACAAAGCAGAATAACTCGAAAAATAAGCTTCACACGAAAAAATGCGTATAATCCAAAGTTGATTATTTTCGAGGGGGCATCTGCTGGTGCTAAAATTAGCCCACCCCCCCCGGCCCCTGGGGGTGGGGCGGGGGGCAACTTTAAAATTTCAAATAGGAACCCCTATTTTTTATTGCAGATTCAGGTCCTACATAAAAAACTACGTACATTTTGTCTGAAACATTTTTTTTTATTTTTGGTAGATGGCGCTGTAATTCAAGAAAATCCATTTTCTCATTTTTGCGTGGAAATGGTTACGGAGAAATAAAAAATACTTATTTACTTCGTAAATTTTGCCGCAAAGTTATTATTTTATTATTTTTTGCCGCGGATTAGGATAATTTTGCTTTGTTTCGTGGTCATGAGGCCACACAACTTTATAATTATCAAACAAATCAACTGATTAGCTAACTAACTAACCGAACATCCTACGTACTAACGAGTGAACTCATTAACTAACAGAGTAAAAAAGTAAAAGACTGTGTAAAGATGAAGTTATTCCCGTTTAAGATTTGGTGGTCCTTAAAAGGACCGATTGTTTTCGTTTTATTTTTTCTTATTTGCAAATACTTGCAAGTAAATGAATTTCGGGGTGCTTGTATTTCCAGTGAGTCCCCTCGCCTCTCACTTTCGGCCTGCTTGTTGTCCTTAAATCCCTTGCATCTCGCCGTTTTATGAAATTAAATGTTCAAATTGATGACCTCCAACTTCGATGCATTTATTGACTCGTTTTGTAAATTCCTGAACACATCTTGATAACATGTCTGGTGTAATTGCAGCGCAAGCATCTCTTATTCTTTGAATCATGTTTTCGCGAGTGGTTGGCGTTTCCTTATAAACGATATCTTTGAGGTAACCCCATAAGAAAAAATCTGGCGATGTAAGGTCAGGCGATCTGGCTGGCCAATTCACAGGACCTTCCCTGCCGATCCAGCGACCATGGTAAAGTCGATGTAGTACTTCACGCGCTACTAATGAATAATGCGCTGGACAACCATCATGTTGAAACCACATGTGTTGTCGAAGTTCAATACTCAGGTCTTCAAGTAGATCTGGTAGTTCATTTTCAAGTAGGTTACGATATTTGTTGCCATTCAAATTACCGTCTATAAAATATGGACCGATAAGTTTATCGCCAATTATCCCACACCAAACATTAATTGACCAAGGTCGCTGATGGTTGACTTCTCGAATCCAGTGTGGGTTCTGTTCACTCCAGTAATGCATGTTATGTCGATTAACTTCCCCGTGGTTTGTGAATGTTGACTCATCGGAGAAAAGAACTCGTGCAAAAAAATGTTGGTTTGTTTGCATCTGCTGAAGTGCCCAGTGACAAAACGTTAGACGGTTTTGGTGGTCATTGCCATGTAGTTCCTGATGCATAGATACATGATATGGATGAAATTTGTGGAGCTTCAGCATTTTCCAAACACTCATATGTGAAATTCCTGATTGCCTTGATATTTCTCTTGTGCTCGCATGCGGATTATGAGCCACAGCAGCTAGGACTGACACTTGATTGTTTTCTCCACAAACAGTAGCTGCACGGGTTCTTTTTTTCTGGTTCACACTACCTTCCGCAGTAAATTGTTTAATAACTCGAACAAAAGAAGACCGTGATCGCGTTTGGCCAGGAAAACGCTGAGCATAAAGCGCGACTGCATTATCAAAATTTCTCCCACTTTCTCCATAAATGTACACCATCTCAATTTTTTCTTCCACAGAAAGATAATTCATAATGTAAATTCAAAAGCAATACGGCGTTGTACACTCACAAAAACAGTTGAAAAATTACAATCTTTTCTTCTAAAGATCAGAATTTAAAATGTAAACATTCTGAAAAAAATGCCAATGTTTACGTTATTTGTTTGTTGACGAAATGTCTTCAAATTACATTGTAGTTAAAACAATGTAGGAATCGAAATGAATAATAAATTAGTTATTTCCACGCAAAAATGAGAAAATGGATTTTCTTGAATTACAGCGCCATCTACCAAAAATAAAAAAAAATGTTTCAGACAAAATGTACGTAGTTTTTTATGTAGGACCTGAATCTGCAATAAAAAATAGGGGTTCCCATTTGAAATTTTAAAGTTGCCCCCCGCCCCACCCCCAGGGGCCGGGGGGGGGGTGGGCTAATTTTAGCACCAGCAGATGCCCCCTCGAAAATAATCAACTTTGGATTCTACGCATTTTTTCGTGTGAAGCTTATTTTTCGAGTTATTCTGCTTTGTCAACTTGAAATTTACACCCTGTATATAACTCCAAAAGAACCAAAGACCGTATGATGGTCCATATTAAAAACCTTAATTCAGACCAAAATTATAATAATTTGATACCTAAAGTAATGATATGATATTTTTCCATATTTTGTACGTACTTTAAGTCCGATGAAATTAAACTTGACCACTCGGATGTTAAAACTCACGATGTCCTGTAGATCCAACCTTTGGAGTAGTCCATTTAATTTCATCGGACTTAAAGTACATTCCATCTGTACAATTTATTATATGGAAGAATATCATATCATAACTTTAGAGCAATTCTAATTTCCATTTTTCAACTCAAGTTTTGATACCTGGTTATAAATTTTATAAAACGATTTTTCGACCATATCCGTATGTAATATTAATCTTAGATAAACTTAGAAAATTTCTTTCTTTTAGGAATGCTGAAAATGAAATTAACGAATTTGGTAATAAGGTTAGCATTTGAATTGATTAGAATTAAGGATATCTGTGTTCTATAGTTTTTTTTTAATAATAACGAGTTGTTTTATATAGGATAAATATGAAAGATTATACGTTTTAAAAATTTGTAAAGGACGACTTATGTTGTTCTGGGTATGAATAAGATGTTTGTATCATGTGAAATGTTCTCTCTAACCGTTGAAGGAAATCATTAAAATTCAATCGTGATTTAAAAGTGTTCAAATCGGAAAAATATATAGCGTCTGCCTCGAGAAAGATTCAGAGAAATAAATAACTTTTTTGAGAGACTTTTTTTGTGTTTAAGGAAACGCAATAGAAAAGATGAAAAAAATGAAGCGGAAAAAAATTTTGTGCGATTGACAGATTCTTAAAATCGAAAGAAGGAAGACACTCGAACGGCGTCGCTGCCAACTCGAAAAAATATTCGAGTTTCGACTGTTGGTATTTGAAAATCTGTCAATAAATTTCTTGCTGAATAGTCCTGGAAAAAAGTTACTGCGTAAAAATAGAAAGCAAGAGGATGAAGAAGATAGATAGATCGTTATTGAAAAACTTAACAACATTTTGGAAGCATCAGTCATAAATTCGTGCATTGATTTCATTTCTCAATGAATTCAGACTGCTATCGTAAGAGGGTCCAGTTTCTCATTTGTAAGACCAGAATATGTGTTCTAAATGAGCCAGATGCTCCTTTTTCAAGGCGCTTAATACCTTTGCTCAGCCTAACCTAACCTAACCTTTTTTACCGGGTGGTGGGTGTGTTAGTTTGTGTCGTCGTCGAATGAGCTATTCATGATCAAGTCACCTGATGTCACGCAAAATGGCACTGCAGCCTCTTCTCATCATCCGTAAAACCCATGTGGGAATTCGGGCGCATTAAGAATGAATGGTAGACCGCTTTCCCTCTGTACTACAAAGCGAACACAGTTGCCCCGGACGGGTGTTGTCTGATGATAATATTTGCAGTGATTACAATGTGGTCTTCCTTTCGGTGTTTCTATCTCCCTCCCTATTTCTCCCTTGGCGGTGAGAAAACCGTAGGGCAAAGGATGGCAATTTGATTTACAGAAGCCCTTGTTGTGATAAATGCTTTACACTTAAAAGGGAAATGACGTTATTCCATCCAATCGATTTTTGATTGGTTAGTTCATGATCAAACGTCATTCAAATTTGAAGGTTTCAAATTGATTCTTCAAAATGTCAAAAGCCAAATGGCAGATCGTCCTCCATTGGAAAAGAGATTATTTTTCATTCAGTGTTCTGGATCATATTGCAAATTTCTGAGCTTGAAACGCTAACCGATTTCAGTTCAGGAGTTAGGTTACCATTCTGGATTTGCATATTTAGAAAACATCCGTACGGACCTGGTGTGTAAATATGAGTGGATCCCTGCGTGTATGCGTTTTAAATATCGTAAATTTTGCTTAATTTCGATAAGATATAAATTAGAAACAAATTTTACCTAATTAATAATTTACTCTAATGATAATATAAATTACGTTATGAAATCAAAATTCATCTGTTGTTGATGTTGTAAGTTATCTGTCATTTTTATACACTTTTATATCTCTGATGTTAAGTTCTAAGTAAAGTGCATTATAAATTTATAATTTCATCACTTTCAGATAAAAGCCCTTCTAAGTTCGTAGTTCATATTGGAGAAGAACCAATCACGTCTCACTTATTATTCGTTCTTATTTCCTAAATAATATACCTCAGTTTCTGAATTACTTGACGACTTCATTATGACAGCAAGATTTCATATGGCAAATGCAATTACAGAATATTCGGTTAAATTCAACAAAACCTGGGCACCACACGCTCCTTATAACCCCGACCTCGCCCCCGAATGACAATCTGTCTCCAGCACTAAAGTCTAAGCTACTGGGCTATCGATTTGAGAAGCAGGATAAAAGAGATATGAGCGGATTCTCAAGGACGGATTTATACCTTGTATTTGATGACTAAAAGAATCTTCAGTAGGTGGAGACTACTCTGAAAAATCTCACATAAGCAGTGAAGCATTAATTTGCTGTTCATTCGTGAAACAAACTTGTTTGCTGTTCATCTGTTTGAAATAAATCTATTTCCATATTGTTGCGGCTGAATAACTGAAACGATTAATTAAATTAGCAAATTCCTTCTAATTAACAAACCAACTGAAAAGTGCTTAACTAACTTAAAGTTGATTTTTGAATTATTAGCATTATTTTAATTTATTATTTTTATTTCTTTAATAAACGGCTGAGCTTTTGAATCGATTTCAGAATAAATAATTTGTTTCAAAAATGTTCAATATATCCATTACTAGTTTTCCATTTCTTGTTGAATAAAAATAAATGCTAACGTCGATACTTTCTATCCAATGAGTTTTAATGCAAAATATTCCACTGTAGCAATGACAACTTTACCAAATATGTCGAAAACAATTTGAAATTTATGTTTTAACTTGGCCTAAGATGAGTTTAGCCCCAAGCAAAAAAATAAAAATGTTCAATATCGTAGTTGCGATTCTTTCGCGCAGTTCCATTGTCTATTTATGAAAAAGGGGGAAAAATTCTTTGCAGTAAAGCATTTTAGCTGACTGAGGATGTGGTCCCTTTAGAACTCCGTGAAGGTTTAGGAAAAAAAGAAGTTCATATCTTTTTCAGAAATTGATTTTTCTCTCGGAAGTATTTCGCTCGGAAGTATTTCGCTCTTCATATTACCGCATTCGACACGAGACAGACTAGAAATTTCGTCTCCAAAGAGATAGATTTATGCCAAGGGAAAACGTTGACAGAATTCACTTTAAAAATGGAAGTTAAGATATTTAAATAATTTCCAATTCATATTTATGATTTTTCTTTTCTAACACGAAAGAATAGTTAAACATCATAGAAGAGCTACCTGATTGCATTTATAATCCGTTTCTGCTCTATGTTGACTTCCAAGATTATAACGTTTTGGAAGGTAAATGCTTAGAGATTTTTTATAACCGCTGTTATTTTAATGTAGTAAGAATCTCTATAGACAATTATTACCAAATTGATTTTAATACAATACAGAGAACATCATCTTTGGAACGCCTTAAAATTTTTAAATATAAATCGCATTGCTCTATTTTTGTAAATTTTCTATTGAACATTGTTAGATACATTTCGTTAATTACCAAGTCCCTGTGGATATAGGCTAAAATCTGGTTATGATCATATGAAGAATGTCCGGTAGTATAAATGAAATAAAAGAAACATACCTAATAACGAATCAAAAATAAACAAATATTCCGATAATAAATGATGCTAGATTGGTAAGTTTTGGCTTTTCTCTTACAAGGAGGTGGAGGAGAAGAGCTGGTAAATGACGTCTCGCGAATACAGGAAGTAAAAATGAAAATAAAACACAAATCATACACTTCTCAAAGCTGGGCATAATCAAACATCGTTTTATACAACTTTCATATGTTGTTTAGGCCTGATAAGTTCTTGAGAGCATTTATTTCGATTCAAGCTAATTTTCTTTTTGGTGACGGTCACATAATATACATTCATCGTAATTTGATTCTCGGTCCAATTTTATCTGCAGAATATGGCTCATGAAATTTATAATTTAATATTGAGAATGACATTGGCCTAGGAGGAATCAATATTGCTTTTCTATTAAAAATAATTTGAAGGTCAGGACCCAATGTAATAAAAATAATTTAAGAAAATATATAATTCGCATTTGATTTAATTATGAAGGTTAATTAGATCAATAACGATAAATATAGGATTTTCAATCTATAAAACTGCATTATATATAAAAAAAAAAGTGAAGTAAATTATTTGAAACATTGTTTCCGACTATTCAGCACTGATTACAACGTGTTATTCCCCTTACTGATAACGATATTCTTAGAATATTTTAGGTTGGATGTGGCGCTCGTTTTCTTCATGAAGTTCTTATTTAGAATCGCGTTGAATTCGCTTAAAGTTCAGCATTACTTTTCCAAATGACGGCGCTTCTGTAGCGGTTGTGCTCCTTTAATATGAAGGTTAAGATACCAAAATAAGATTTTTGTAGATGAAATGATAACTTCATATTTTAAGAATGAAGTTTTTGGGATTTATTTATTAAAATAAATAAACTCAAACTGTGAAAGGAATTTCAAATGAAGTTCTTATTCTAAACTGCGCAGCAGAAGTAAGATTTCCTTTTTTTATTTATTTTATTTTGTTTTTGCAGTGAATAACTTTTGAGTTATTAATTACATTTACATTAATTTCTCTGTCCTTTTAAAGGTTTTAAATTATGCGGACTCTGATGATTCTGATTTTGAAAGATTTAAATTGTAAATGTAATTAATAATTTAGTTATTAACTTTATTTTTGATGTTCATTATTTTTTTACAATACACTGGTATGCATAATATACGGAAATTTTTCCAGAATTCCTTAAAAACACTCGATGCGCATTATACAGGGGTGCGCATTATATCCCGAAAATTACTGTAAAAGACATCTTAATTTTGATATCCTCCTGTTCCTTTGTTTATCTCTGCTCAGTTTACTTTCTAATCTAGTTTAAGTTTTGGAATAAAGTTTTAGATTCTACCTTATATAAGTAGAAATTTTTCAAATAAATTTTTTGAACTTCTAATTTCTTGGAGATGCTGTTTTCCTTTAGGCTTCGCTGCACTCAGAGATGCTTTGATAGTCAAGAGGATTTCATTTAAATCGGAATGGAAGAAAAATAAATACTTCTATTCTTAGTCATTCCGCAATATGGGATAAAAACGCTTCTATTATTCTTAAAATCTCGAAATGGTCGATTTATATGCATTGAATTTTGCATTGAAAAAAGCTTGATTGAAGAATGTTTTGCGGTTGAAGGGAGAGAGAGAGGGGGGGATAAAGCCATTGCATTAAGCAATTCATCGATTGAAATTGATTGCAAAATATAAAAATGAGAGACCAGAAAATTAATTTCCGAAAAGTTAAAGTTGTATTGAAATTATTATAATGTAGGTGCGCGTTTTTCCTGTTTTCAGTATTAAACGAACCCCGGTTATTCTGGGTTATAAAGGGTTCTTATATTAATAATAAGCAGTCTTTATTTTTATGTAATTTATACATTAAAACTCATTTAAAAATACACATATTTCCATCTCTTCTTTTGAACTTTCAAAGGAGTCGTCTCTCTTTCGACGCCATTGCTCTTTTATGTGTCTTCCTTGTTCTTTTTCTCCCGTTTCTCGGTGCTTTAAAGTATTTCATTTCTCTCTATCTCTCACTTTATTCTTCTATTCAAACAAACTCTCTCTCTCTCTCTCTCTCTCTCTCTCTCTCTCTCTCTCCCTCTGAGATTAATGCGACAGGCATTCCATGCATACGTAAGCCCACATTTTTTTTTTAAAATCGGCTTCTTTTTCTGACAGGCAAGCGTGAAAAAAACGCTTTAAAGTTGAAACGCCTTTCAACTCTTTTTCAACGGAAGAAGAAGCATTTTGTGTGTATATGGTCTACACCATCAAATTCTTTTTCTTTTTCCTTTCATTCGTTCCTCCAGCCATCCTTTTCCCGTTTTTCTTCTTTTACTTTCTTTGAATTTTTCAAGCTGTTCGATTCTAAGACGAGCCCCATCGTTCACCGTTCTCGCTTCGTTTACTTTGAGGTTAAAACTTAAAATTAATATTTTGTAAGAAGCAAACTGAGTTTTAATAGTTAAAAACATACATCGGTTTAGTGTTTTCTCTTTTTTTTCTTTCTAGTAAACGTTATTTCTCTTTAGAGCTAATATAACACCGATGTTGTTAATTTCAGCGCACTTTGAGTTTAATGATAAATTTCATTATACTTCAGCTTAATCCAAATTTAAGGTTTATATAATTTAGTTTCTTTATGCAGGTATAATAACAGAGTTACAATATTCTGTAAGTTATTAATAATCTGCAATTAAAATGTAACTCTTGAAAAGGCGTATTAATTTCAGGTTCAATGAAGTTTCATCTTTGGACAGTTTTACGCTGTAATAAAATTTCATTTATATATACAGGGTGTTTCAAATAAAGGTAACAGTGAAATATCTGGAGAAATTCACATCAGATCGAAAAAACAAAAAGTACGTGTTTAATATTTTTTCAAAAAACAATCCATTGATAAAAAACTCGATCCAAAACCCCCTCCCCTGAGGGTGGGGGAAGGAGTAACTTTGAAATCATAAATAGGAACCATGTTTTAATAGTATTTTCAGATTGTACATAACATTTGAGAAATGTTTTATTCTTGATGTTTTTTCAACTGATCCAACCGTTTAGGAGATAGAGGCACGAAAAGTATGGAACTTTTAAAGTTTTGAACTCAATTTTATCGATGAAGACAAGAAGATAGAGGATGGGTCTTAAAGACATTCCTATTCTACCTTTTGATGGTCTTTAAGACTCTGAAGTCAGAATTTCTAAACCAAAATTTTTTTAGTACATAAGCAAAGTCTATGCGTATTTATTAAAATTTTTTAGATATATGTATTTGAAATTCTGAGTTTGGATTCTTAAAGACCATCAAAAAGTAGAATAGAAATATCTCTAAGACCCACCTTCGGTCTCTTTGTCTTTATCGATAAAATTGGGTTCAAAACTTTAAAAGTTCCGCACTTTCAGTGCTTCTATCTCCTAAACGGGTTGGTTCAATTGAAATAACACTAACACATTATATATACTCCATTCAAATTCAAATACTAAACATTTATTTACCTACTAAAATCAATTAAATATTAATTTTTATTAAAACTAAGATAATTTATAATAATCTATTAGTACTTTCGCAAATCAAAATGTATCTTTCAATTTTAACTATTGCATTATTATAAACAACTATTTTATTTATGTTTTGCCCTCCGGAGACCACACATGTCGGCATAAAGGCCATACCGGCTCTGGATAGGGTTATTGTAATTGTTTTTAACAAATACACAAATAAATAAGACATTTTTAAAATGTTATGTACAATCTGAAAATACCATTATAAATATGGGTTCCTATTTAAGATTTCAAAGTTACCCCTCCCCCACCCTTAGGGGTGAGGTGGGGAGGGGGTCGAATTTGGTATCATTGGATAGCTTTTTGAAAGATCTTAAATAAGTGTCTTGTTTTTTTTTCTTTCCGATATGTATTTCTCCAACTATTCCATTGTTACACTTGATTTGAAACACCCTGTATACAGGGTGGTGCAAAAGCCTAGACCCATAGGCAATTTATTATAGAATTTTTTTAATTATTCAATTTACTAATATAATTAATTACTTTATAATAATTTACAATGTAAAATAAGTGGTCTACCTGTAATCTATCTTGTTCCAAACATTTTCTCACTCGGGAGACACATGATCTTTGCACATTTCTGAACATAGTTATTCCCTCCTTTAGTTTCAATTTCCTACGTGATGTTAAATTTTAATGCTTATATTGTTCTCTTTTAATATTATCTTTTAATTTCCCTTTTATAATAAATAAAATTATAAATAATACTTAAATGATCAAAATTATGTTGAAAAAAATTCTATAGTAAATTGCCTAAGGGCCAGACTTTTGGACACCTTGTATATAAGCTTCGCTACCTTTTTACAGCATATAACTTTCTTTCTTGTTATGTAAATAAAGCAAATGTATTAACATTTACATCTGGGGCTTCTTTGGATTCATCACGGCTATCGACCTACATTATCATCTGATTGTTTCCTGTGGAATTTCTTAGAAAGATAGTTTCTTTACAGTTCTCATAGTCTTTATAACATCTTCATAAGCTATGGACAAGTTGTTTTTGACTTGTATTTAAATTAAAATCTCTAATCTTGCTTTTTCAATTTATTTTGAAATAATAGTTCTACTTAAAAGTACTGCTTTTGTTCATAGAGAATAGTAATCAATAGTTGTATAATTTAATATCCTTTTCCCAATAAAGTAGTCTCGGGATTATTTGACAAGCCGTTATTCCTATTATTGAGCAAACCTTCCTCTCAATAATGATATTACAAATCCATAATTTTCAACCAAACTAGCCTACTATTTCATAATTACAAACCTGCAATAAAATTAGGAAAACAAGGTTATCGTTATTTATATAAATATCACAATGTAGCTCCTCCGCAATGGTTTTGAAAAAATCACTTGTTTTTGAGTTTCATCTGCATTTTTTTTAAATTTGTGAGACAACATTGTCTGTAATATTGAGAAGTAATGGCGAAAAAATATGGTTTGTGTTTATGATAGGGGATTTACAATTGTTTACTAGTTGTCGAGGTTGCACTGAGGTTGCGCTGCCTCATACTGTAGAAAGGTTGTCGACTCATTTCCAAGAAATGCAAAAGCGTTCCAAGTCACAAGTTCAAGACCTTCAGGCGTCAACAACGGCGGCAGAAATCTGTTGTTTTTGTCTACTTTGCTGTAACTCAGCCATGAGAGTTTGCCAATATAATTAATGCTTAGAAAAGCAGCTGTGTACGGTATATATATCAAATTGCTTATTACATTAAATAACTCGGACAAATATTTGTTATGTTTATTTTCAAATTAACACAACACATGGAAATGTTTGTTCCGACAAAAAAGCATACGTTGAATTGGGTACATCTCATTAGGTACCAACAGTACTCTACAGAAGGCATTTCATTATGTAACAACAGCACTATACTATGTATGATAGCAAATTTGAAGAGGCACGCTGATTCTACACTCCTTCTCCGTCGTCGGTCATTTATAAGGTGGTATCTTTGCGCCTTAACTATAACAATTAACAATATGATATCCTTGGCCTGAGCGCTGGCAATCTATGCTACGCCACTGCTACCACCGCTGTGGCATGTTTCCTCTCCTGTAACATTTCACTGTCGCATACCACCCACTCTTGATTTCTGCAGCTTCATCTTTCGGGTGTATGATCTGTCTGGGTGCAACAGGCTTCCCATCAAAGCATTTTTGCTTTTCCGTTCTAGAAACAAAGGCGAGGTGGATTTGGAGATCATTTTCTTTTTTGCTTGTTTCTTAATAAGCGGGGCTTAATGATTTCAGATCTGTATCCATCTTCGAGCATAAAAATAGAAGGTATCCATTAGCGCATTAGCGGCGGCAAAGTTGGCGTATTCTTTCGATTTCTTCCTTCTTTTGTTGTCGGGTTAGAGTTAGGTAGTAAGCTTCATGGACCATTTGTTTGAATGAAGCTCCCTAACATAAGCTAAAGAAATTTTTAATACAAGTAATAGATTTGAATTTTTCATAAATAATCAAAACAGTGAATTTTTTTTTCATGATTTAGATAAGAAAAAATTAGTCTGTTGGAGAACTTTCTTATGCCGTGGGGTTTGCACTTAAAAGCATTATCATCTGGGATTTATTTATTGGAATGACAACCCGAGGGAAAGAGAATTAGAGGACAATCCTAGCGAGACTTTGTAGCCTCCATTTTCCTTGGAATAAAAACTGGTCATTGCACTTTCTCTCGAGATTGGTTGAACCATGGTTGAACCTTTCATTACTCCATGGCTTGAACTTTTTCAGTCACTATTAGATTATGTCATTTTACCTGTCTTTGTTGAACCTTTTATGATTCTCTACCTTTCCTTAGCCCATTCTTTCGTTACTCTTTCAGTTGCTCTTATTTATAGCAGCTTTGTTCATTTATAACGTAGCAAATCCTTTCATCTTGCTTTTGTACGAGTTGAAAAACATCCTTAGTTTGCTTTCCTCTTCTTCGGCAACAGTTGCCTTCCGTGATGGCTCAGCGCTCCTCCCGTTGCCGGAATTAGCTTTTCCAAGGGCTATTGAACTCTAACCTTATCGACTATGCCCAGTTTCTCGACTGGGATTAAAGCGGAAACTCATAGGAATCCGAGGGGAAGCTGTGCGACAGAATGCAGTGCGCCTTATAACTCAGTTAGGGTGCGCCAGTTAATATTGTTTCGAAAAGCAATTACGTGCCAGGTTTGCCTTCTGGAGATCTTAATATCTTCTGTTGAAACTGGGGTCGTTACGAGCAACATATAATTAATTCCGCCTTTCTTTCCCTTTCACCAAACTTTCAAGCTAGTTGCTTTGGAAACATTATCATTTTGGCAATAGAAAGAAAAAGGACAGTAGAAAGAAAAAAAATGAATGTGTATATTTGGAATGACTTGCTTCGTCAATAGATGTAACTGCAAAATATAATAATAATGAATAAATTATTTTGTGTAAATTTAATTAGGATCGGCATTATGTATGCAAGTGAGCAAAATAATGATTTCCTATATTGCCCCTAACTTAAAAGTACATGGACGCAATTCAGAATAGGAGTTAAATGATGCATCAAGCCCTAAAACAAAGTTTTGAATATATAAGATAGATACTCCGTATCCTGCGGCAGTTAGCATATTAGTAACATAATCCAATTCATGTATAACATTTTTCGAATAATTATCTAGTGTATGAACGTTGCCTCTTTGATGATCCATTATCTTATTTCCTCATGTTAATTGTAGCAGGAGTGGGTTATAATCCATCTGAGCGCATTCCGCACCATTGCCACAATATTGTCCAGTTTTTTGGCCGAGTAGAGTTGCTTCATTGTCAATGCACTCGGATCCTCCAGGGACGGATTGCACTATTCTCATGCTAAACCCGTGACATCTAAGTATCATTAAGCGGTGCCCTGAAGCGTAGGGCTAACTTTTTATTCCTTAGGTTTTTTTTTACATGATAATATAAAGAGACTGCGTTAGTTTATTAAAGTGTCATGCTTATCCTCTTTTTAATAAAATTGCATTCTTTTATTGCTTTAAAAAGAGAAGTTTGTGCCATTTGCATATTGACGAATATCATTGGTGGAACAGCGGTTGAATATTAAATGCTGATATATAGATTCTCCTGGTGATAACGATAGAATTCCACTAATATAAAACTGCAACTGTTAAATATACTATAATTCTTAACAAATTTGTTAACTCTTATTATTCTTGAAGTTTTCGTTTAGAGTGGAGTCTATATTTTGCGGGGTCGAGGCCCTTTTTGTCATGGTACGTGAATACTAGCGATAGCGAAATAAATATTTGAGAATAACTATAATTTCCTGTGGTAAATCCAAAATATTTTTGATGATAATATTGAAACTTCGACTTTTAGTTTTGGTGATGAGCATTTAACAACCACACCACTAAATTTTCCTCCTTGGCGGGTCACTGACCTGTGGGGTCTAGGGTTCGTACGTGCGTTTTCACGGCTCTAATTTCAGTTATCATGGAAATAACACTGTGGCTTCATCTTTGTGGCGGCGTAATTTATAAACTTGTTTGATTAAAATTACCCTTTTTCACCTAACGTCTGAATGATAATCGTACGTTTTAAGTCATCCGAATTGAGGAAAGCTCGTATATAGATGGTGGAGTACATTACAACTTAATGCGAGGGAGATTGACTGAGGCTATACAAATTGCCCAGTGCTTTCACTGCTAGTTTTTGCGTTGGATATACCACCAAAAATTAGCCGATTTGGGAGGGCTATAGCAGCCCTTACCGACGCCAATGTCATTCGTATTCAGCCATTATAAAAATGTGTGAAAGCACAAGGTTGAGCATTTCGAAAGAAGAAATCAGCAGTGTACTCAATAAAACTAGGATGACCCCAATATCGGCAACGATGGGACGAACTAGGCCCTTCCAGAGAAAGACAAATCTTCACGCGAATGCATAAAATGTTTCACCTAATACCATATAGGCTAATAAAGAAAGTGAAATTCACTTCTTGGAGAAACTCTACAAGCGCAAATGTCAGTTGCCAGATATGTTGGAGTTTCCCAGTCAGTAGTGCGCAACATTTTCGTTAAAAATCTTCAAATTCCCGCCCTTTAGGTTCATCAGGACAAAGCTTCAAATGACACATCGAAATCAATATTTTCTTACCACAGGCACTGTGTGCATCGGGCAAAATCAACCGACGCCTTTGGATTTTTAAAACAGATCATTGGAAGTAGGCAATCACGTACGGTGGAGAGGGAAAAAGTTCGACATCGAATGGAAACAAGATACAAAGAAAGCAATTGTTTGCGAGATAGAATACAAACGTAAACGACGCCAAAGGTTTTCTTAATGTTTTGACAGCTTGAAATCGTTTTAACGTACTGTGTATTGTACTCTGAGTTTTTATCCATCCAAATAGCCGAAATGATCGGAAACTGTTTCAACAAAGAATCGAGGTTTTCTTCAGAAAAGACCAAGGAATATGTTTTTTTGTATATGAATTATACAAGACGATGTTTTTCAGTTTTATTTGATATTATGTTCGTTGGTATAGAATTGTAAGGTTCCCTATTGGCCCAAATTCTTTTTCCCTTGATTTCAAAAAGTCTGAATAAGTCGCTTTTCTAGTTCTGCTTCCTCTTTCTCTTGATTGCCTTCTCGACCTCCGCCTTTCCAATGTTCCATTCTCTCCATTATCGCAATGCATATATTTCCCAACCATCGAACGAGGTTTATGCATTGCCTTTCCGTCGGTTGGGAAGCCATATAATTCAGTGCTGATGAAAAGCCCGAAATACTGTTATTTCATCGAATTTTATGAAATAAAAATTCAGTTTACATTTGAGCAATACGCAAATTATTACGCGAATGTTTTGTTCGTTCACGCCTTAGTCATTAAGATATCAGACGAACTCGGATACAAGTTATGTACAAGGTTATGTATTTTGAAGATTCTCTTTAAAATTATACATTTATTTTATATAAAAATTCTGAAAAATTGCTTTAACGTTTCAGTTTTTGCTAGAAACAAAATTATCAACAGTTTGCATATCATCTTACTAGGACGAAAGAAATGCTTAATTCGTACTCAGGAATTAAACTTGCAGGTCATTTGATCATTAATAAAAAAAAGAACGATAATAAAAAGAAATAAACCATATAATAATAATAAGTAATTCATATATTATTTAACTTTTATTATTTAATGTTGATTAGAAATTATTAAGGTTGTATAATTTAAAGTAAAAATATCCAAAGTAACCGAGAAGTTAGATGTTTAGTATTACCTACCGCATAAAGAGATAGTCCTCATAAGAAAAATTAATATTTATTTGTCAAATGCATTAATGATTTTTGAAATATTCTCCATATTGTTTTCTTATTTTGGTTTTTAATTTAGTAATTTTTAAATTTTGTTTTCTGAAATGCAAGTTACCTCTTTGAAATCTGCATTAAATTTAGAATACGTGTGTTCGGATAAAAAAAAATGGCTAAAAAGGGCCAAAAATATTTCATTTCATTATTAATAAAAGAAAAAAATTATTTAAAAAAATAAAATTACTTTAGAAAAAGCCTCATCTTTAAGAAGGGCGACAAAGCGTGGGTTCTTTCTTAATAAGGACAAAACCGTTGTCTTCATAGCCTCTAAGGATGATCTGAGTGGTAATACCATCAAAATCTTAGGGATCTTGTTTGATGCTACATTGCCATTTAATGTATTAACGGATCGAATTGTCATTAATGTCCACTGAAAATTATATTTAATAAACTGTATACGACCGTATCTATCATATAAAGACATGACAAGGTATATTTTAACAGTAATACGTCCGATGTTGAATTACAAGTGTGATATTCTGGTGAAGTGCGAAAAAGTGCCAATTACACCGCATTACTGTTGCCTACAATAACGTTATTCGAATGGCTTTTAATCTTTCCAAGTATCAAGCCATAAGCTCTATTTGTCGGCACTATAATAAGTTGTACGCTTGAGGCTGTAAGGAAAATAGGATTGTTGTCTGAACTGTCTAATGCGTTTCGATGCGATGATCACCCGATTGCGTTTGTACGCCATGGGTTAAGTGCAGAAGTTGGTCTCCGTTCAACTAGATATGGGAAGTTCCAAATACTTTTTTTAAAAACAATTTATCGAGACTGGTATTTCCCTTATAATGCGATACGACTTTGGAATGTTCTACCGCTAGAAATAAGGCGTCTCCCGCTAGAGTGTACAGCTGAAGTTGGCCGTTTATCGTGTCGTCATTTAAAAACTCAACTAAATAGTTATTTTATTGGCAATGGTACTTATCCTTCATGACGTTGACTGTTATCCTTATTAATTTACGCCTTATGGTGTGCTTAATTTAAATAATAATAATAATAATAATAATAATAATAATAATAATAATAATAA